>LR990616.1:35947378-36547378 GCA_905147815.2 Phalera bucephala
ATTAAAGAGCCACCATGTACTATATTAACTCTGCTAAAAGAGCTAGCAACCTGGTGATTTAAGAAATTGAACATGATTTGGTTACTTTTAAGCCAATGTTTATGTAATTGTACATATTGTATATAATTTGTGAAACTTTAAATGGTTGTTGTTCTACGTCCTTTCACTTTTGAATTTAGATATCTGTGTGGTTTCTTTCATATTAAGTTTCTTTATAATCCGTTAGGTATGAAGAAATAATATAAATTCCACAGAAGTCGTGCTATTTTTCGAGACAAAAAGTGTTCTGTTTTTATTTTCCGATGTAAGACACATTCATATAACGTTTCAGTTAAATTCGTTTAGCCATTTTAATATGAATAAATACCAACTATGTCGCAAGAACCGTCATTCTTTCCGAGATAAAAAGTATCTCGATTATTATTTTGTGACCTAAAATACCTAGAACGTGTTAGTAAGATCTATTCTACCATATTAGTATGAAGAAATAACGGCTATCCCGGAAGAACCGTGTGTGAATATATTGTACGTTATGTCAAATTCCACCAGACTTATTTCTGTATCAACTATCTTCATCACCGGGTTCAGTCTTAGCCGGCAGGTGGTCTTTGTAAAATATAAACTAAACTATAGTGCGATCTTATTCAACACACACCACTAACGCCGTCTCAAAAAGTGTTAGTCTTTTCGTAAGATATTCGTCGTCGTTAGTTTCGTATCCGGCCCATTCATCGTTAGAGTTCTCCCCGGAAGAAACAATCCTGAATGTATAGTTGGCTTATGAACGAAATCATGTTTGAGTGTTTAACCCTTCTGCTTCACCCGCGACGAAAGTTATACTAGTATGCTCAATGAGGTCGCGGCCACGCGGTAGTAAATTTTCCGAAGTTTATACAAACGACGATAATTCAAATACTACCTAATGTTTTGACTTGAAATAAAATGTATTTTCATCTATGATATCACTGTGTCTTATTTGTATATACATTTATTTGATACATCACCCTATACAATTACATTTTTAGCCTAAAAAATACATACGATAAAAATACATACGAAAAACGAATAAAACTAATGTTCACGCAAATAATTTTTTTTGAAAATATTACTCTACTTTACCAGACTGGATACAGATAGCAAACAGCAGGGACACATGGAAGGCTTTGGAGGAGGCCTTTACCAGAGAAAGGGGTCATGCAAATCTATTTTTTATTATCTAATTATTATTTTCCTCTATTTTATAGCACAAAATGAAATATTATTAATAATCTAAAGTAAAACAATTGTATGAATAAAAGGTTTTTTATTTTATTATTTATTTACTTATGGTGCAAACAATATAAATACAATGCTATTGCGAATTTTCAAACAACGATTTATTGCATACTGAGTTCTTAGATTTACGCGAATATTACACATGAAATAAAACTATTTATCGGATTAAATCGCGGCATGTTTTTTCGAAACGTCGGGATCTTAAAAATCAAAAATAAACCGCGTTAAAATCCGAAAAATAGCTTTATGTCAACCGATTCATTGTTCCTTTAAATATTTTAATAAGAATAAGAAGCTGAAAGCACTTCAGAATAATTATGACATATGGATGTCAAACACCTCAGCCGTTCTCTTTACTATGGGCGCTGTAAAGCAATCGAAGAGTTAAGAATTCATAAATAGATATAATAAGCAAGATACATTTATTAAATCTAAAGTCGTATTTAACATGCTTTGTTAGTCTAGCTATGTTTGTCGGGTTTAAAAGTTGTAACTAATTCTACAAGCACTTACTGACATCCGACAGAACTGAAAAGTAACTTCGGTGACATGATGACACAATGATATGATGCTTTAAGGCTGATCTGATGATGGAGCCAGACCGCCACAGGAACTTTTTAGTTAAACAAGATAGCTACATCTTATATCTAAGATATTTTTTTCAAAATTATGATTGGTTTCATTTAGAAGATCAACACATCATACATTTATGAACTTTACCACATCGATAGATTTTCGACTATAACATATCTAATAGACGTAACACAAAAAGCCATCATGAAATAACTCCAAAATTACTTTACCACCAAACACATCAATTCACAAACTTGTAGTGACCAACTTTGCCCGATAGTTTCCTTGATTTCATATTCTTTTGGGACACCACAAATATATTGTTCTTATCCTTTTTCTTAATAGGTTGGATCTGTCTCTTGCAAATAATGGAGAGTAAAGCAAATGATAACTCGAATAGAAACCAAATTATTTCAATTACGCTGATTATGGAGCCTCCAAGACAAAGTCCAAAGATACCTCCAAGATTAGCTGAAAAGAAATAATTATTATATATCAGACTTTACTACTGGGCAAAGCCCTTCTCAAATGAGGTGAGAGAGATTAGGTCATACTCCACCACTATGATACACGGTGAATTAGCCGGTTCGTGGCTAAGAATAAAGTAATTGTAGATATAAAATAACTGCCTTATCTAGGGGCGTATAGTGCTGGTAGCAGGGGATCACGGGTTTGAATCCTTGGTCAAATAAGGCCTCGGACACGAAGTCAGCGGGAGCGGGGTGGCGGCGCGGGGAGTGGCGCGGCAACGCTGTAACCGGTCTCGAAGCCAGCGGGCTGACCGCACGGCGCTAGAGCGGCGTAGTGTTGTGTTACGAGAAATTAGTATCTTTGTTCTATCAAAAATCATTGTTATAATTTGCTCCAAACGTCGGCAGGCATTTTAAAACTTCGGTCGTTAAAAAACAAAAAAAAGAATACTACAACTCAACACTACGTCAATGCAGACGCGCGGGCGCCGCTAGAATGGTACGCGCCGCTCGTACGCCGCTCGCCGCCCGCTCCCCGCGCCGCTGCCTTCGAGGCCAGTTCCATATAAATGTATGCATTACAACGCGCCGCTCCCCGCGCCGCCGCCGCCGCCCCGCTCCCGCTGACTTCGTGTCCGAGGCCTAAGAGTGTACTTTTTCTGTCGAAAAATTCTGTTGTATTGTGGCCGGTATAAAAAAAAGGGGAATATGTGATAATATAAACAAAAATGGATACCGCGGTGTTCTGGTGATCACCAAGGTTAAACAGCATTCGGCTTAGTTAGGCTAAGATGGAGTTAAACCGTTTGCGGAGTTTCCATTTTCAAGCGTCTGCATTAAGTCATTTTAAATAAACAACTCGTCATCAGGTACGAGTTACATAATACTGTGCCGTAAACTGTGCCAGATCAATTGAAAGTAGGGACACTTATAAAGTTGTCTTTTTCTTACCTAACATTTGGTCCCACGTGTAGAGCACCTCCCTTCGATATTTCATACAAGTCGACTGCCCAAAATGTACTGCTACACTGCTATGGTTTCTGGAAATTAAAATCTATCATCAACCGAAAGATGACCACTGCAGGACAAAAGCCCATCCAAAATTGCCATGACGTCAAGTTTTGTGCTATAGGCATACCCGCTATGCTTCTACTATAGCTTATTCATAAAATGGTAAAGTTCTATCCATCTATAATCGTGTTCACAAATTCATGGACAACTTGACAGGTGCAAAATGTCAAAACAAATTAAATGTTGCAAGCTTAAGACACATATAAATACCGATTTTGCATAAGATTTTTAAGTAATAACAATTATGACTAATATATTTTTCACGTCATTTTTACATTAGTCTTAACATTAAAAGCTTAACGAAAATAAGTTTAAATTGTATAAGATAAATTTTAATATTATTTCTACTATCGACAAAAAAAATTACTGTGGTACGTGACTATTTAAAAAGTGTCAAATTCTGACAACACCGTAAACGTCAATTTGTCCGTGGAAATGTGAGCACGACTATAGATCATCACGCCAGATCCCTTGCGGACTAGGCAAAGGGTACAAAAAAAGGGTGCAACAGTTTTTTCCCTTACAGACTTCATTGGGTTCCACCACTCTCATAGTTCGTCTCATACACACTTACACAAACACACCAGTTACGGAGATTCTTGACTTGCCCTTCAGATAAGACGCAGTCTATTTGGTCATGGCACATAAATGTTAAAGTTACTGTTTATCAAATTTCATTAAACGGTGTACCCGTGAGTAAGATAACAAACAACTAAACATGTTAACATTCTTGTTCATTATAAGATGTTAGTAGGATTGTTGCGGAAATAATACAAGGAAAATTGTCACGTTTCACCAACAGCTTACAGGAAAAGATTAATTTATCAAAATTATTTATATATCTCGGCTTTCCCAAGGACTATTTGCTTTCAACAAACACGTAGATGTAGTAGGTAAATTAGGAAAAACAGAAAACAATCCTTTATTTGCCTAACAATTGGAACTACTCTTGTGTCGTGGGTGCGTTGACAAAAATCAATATTACAAACACAAATACCGAGAGCATCTATGTGTAAATAAAAGTGATCGGAGGAGGCTTTGGCTGATATTAGATGTGCCCTTTATCACTATGACACAATAAACACATAACGCAGCATGTTACGATAACTTCGTGAAATAATAGTTCAAACGGTGCCCCAGTGACATATCGAATACCTTTTTTATTTTCTTCAAAAGGTGTAGCCCTACGCAAGAAATAATTCCTGTATCGTGGGTGCGTGTAACCTCGAGCCCGGTGTCTCGCTCGCACCCATTACGACGTAGTAAAGTGACCATAAGGTAGAACTAATACGGACTATACCTATTTATGATATGGTTTAAATAATCATCACATTGTTTTCCTTCACCGTTAAGACAAGTGATAATTAATAATACGCATATGCTTTTCCGTTATTATTATCTCTAAAAACTATTTTTAATTGTTCAATGAAATGACATTTAGCTAGATATATATCCTGTACCAGAAAATATTACAAATAGAGTCAATGTACACAATAGATAGATAGATAACACTTTATAGTTCCACCAAAGATACATAAAATATAAAAAAAAACAATTTTATAAATTTGCAAGGTAGTGTCCAGGCAACCTTTGGATGGAGAGAATCTAAAGGAACGCAAAATTAGGGTGGTACTTAAAAAACAAAAATCTATCATATGCTACTTAAATAATATATATATAATAGCCCGCAGGGCAGCTTGTGGCGAGCTGTTGGTGAGTAACGACACCACGGACCCGAGTGCTTCAGAGAGTCGGTCAGGGCCCCCAACTCGGCGTGTCTTCGTCGGTCGAGTGGAAACCGAAGGGTGCCCGCAGGACTCTCGGCTCTGGCTAGCCTTAATTGGCCGTCCAGAGAGGAGCCGTGAGAGCTATATCGACGTAGGAAGATAATGCGTTCCTACATCGATGTACTACAGGGGTGTAAGTGTTAAAGGGCATAACGCCGCAATTAACTTCGGAGAAGGCGCAGCACACCTCTCTACACCCCTGAGCCGCTCACACCGGTGTTGCCCTCAGTTGTCCTAGGACGATCGTTTGAGGGCCCATCTAGTAAGCGGCGAGTCACCGCCGGCCACGGGTAATTAGGTATCACTAATTATGGCCGGTGTCCGTCCCCTTTGAAATAGTCCAGTTTTGGTCCATCAAACCTCATTTGCATACCCTTTGTTTTCTTTCCATAATTTACAATAGTCCTTGCACCTGCCGGGGTCAGTTCGCTGGTTATGTTTCTTCATTTTCAGCAAGTGATCTCAGCTTTACTTCTCGCAAAGGGCCTCTACGTGTTGGACCCATGTCCCCATGCAAGCCTTTTAAAGGTCCGGGTAAAGCCCGTGAATCTCAGCGAGATACATATATAACAATGTTGGTGATCTAATGAATAAATAAATTAAACAGAAAAGCGAGATCTGAACAAAGGTGATTAATAGCCCAGAGGCACAATGTAAATAGGTACCTGAAATTGCGTTGATTAGTGATGAGCTCCACTTCAGTGTTGTATTGTGCGTAGTCGCATCTCTGATAGCAGTCGCTTTCGGATATTATTTTTTTGATGTCCACTTGCACTAATTCTGCAATAAAATGTCAAGTAGTAAGGTAACATTTTTAATTTGTTTTTATGTCTTGATTAATAAAAATATAGTATTTTTTCTAAAGTATCTTAAAGTATAAAATTTATTAAAATATAAAACGGAGTAGATTATTTTCTACTGTGACGAGTGTAATGAAGAGTTGTTGTAGAGAGACTCAAACAACAATTCATATCATTATCAGAGGAATAAAATTGTTCGCAATCCACGCATTAATTTTATATTACATGTGCTCTGCGTTTTAAAATCTTATATTGCTTGTTGGTGAAACAATATCATAATATAATTAATTTAGTGTTTTATCGATCGTCGTTGACCGAAAATAATACATAATATCAAAGTTTTCTTGTAATTTAATATATATGAGAACTGCAATTAAAAAAAAAATATATATATATATATATATATTTAGATTTTTTTGGTTTTGGTTTATATATATATATATATATAAACCGTAAATAAACTATTCACAATAAATTCTTCTTGTCCTGTGCATAATTTTCTTGGGGTTCCTTGCGGTGTTTTGTGAAATGCGCGGACATATATACTGGCTCTTTAGTTCACTTTAAAATTTAGTATATTTAATAAAATAGTTTTGAAGAAAATAAGTCATTTTTGATTTTTAGTCTTGCCAAGATGGTCAATTCTCTAGCCCATCAATAAATTAATTGAAAATTTGCAAAACTGCAAAACCTATACCAAAAAAAACAGACAAGGAAGCGAGTTAATAAAAACGTGATAAAAATGCCAATTTACGTACCAATAGTCTGATGTATGCAGACTAATCGGTCCCAAGTACACACCGCATATTCCTCCACTTCCAATTCTTTAGCTGGAACCGAAAATAAAACTTCAAATACTCCATATCAACATATTTATATTACCTATCTTTTTTCACAATTCTTGTGCGGTAATAAGGGTGATATTTGAGCAAAAATAACCGATTTTGCATGAAGAGGTTCCCTTTTTCAGATCTGTTTTTGTTTTCCTTTGAGAATATTATTCTGTAATGAGAAACCTGAACTATTTTATTTCAAATATAAACAGTATTTATTTGACTATTTTCTAACGTATGTTATTACGATATGTTGTTACAGGAGCTAAAATATATTTTTATTTTAGGAGCTAAAAATGCCAATCCCTCTTCTACCAAGTTATATAGAAAAAATATTTAAAAGATGCTTAGGCTTCTGTAAGGAGAACGATTATAAGATACTTTTACGACATATCAAAACCGTCACGGTGGTGTCCTTTGACACGATAAAGAGGCTCCGAGATTATCAAATAGAACGCACCAATGCCTCTTCTAGTGCCTTATTTCATTAAGCATATCTTGGGAGAAACAAAACTTGTTTACGAACAATTCTTCTAGGCTTACATAATGCACTCTAATGTTACTACATTCATCTATATTACGTCCGGTGTTTCACATAACATAAAGAATACGTAGGTGTAATAATATATTGGACCGATGAATGTGGGCGTTACGGCTAAATGGGTGCCTATTCGTTGCCATAAAAGGTCAAAAACCTTTCAATAGGACCCATGCTCCATTTGAACGGAAAGGCTTCGCCATATAAATTTTATGGTTATTAATAGCATCATGAAATGTGTCCACATGTCTCGCTTTCAATAAGCGTAAATATTTTTAACGGATATCGAGCTAACGTGTCATCCTGCTCAAGCTACCAGCTTTGTAAATAGGAAAAATCGACAAATGGAAAAAGTGACACAGATTAATCATCCTAGCTTCTCGGTTCTATTCTATAAAAACACGTGATAATTTTGTAAGCTATATGCATCCGTTTTTTAATTTTACGCAATAATAATTGTGAATGTTGCCTCAGGGGTTTCGTCCGGTCCGCTACAATCACATATTATTTGTATATATACACACACATTGATTGTAATTGCTGCAGACTTAAGGCTCTGGGGTTGATATCCTAAAAAATGGCGACAGCAGCAGCTAGGGGCTGGCTGTAGATGTGGTTGTATACAAAAAAACAAGAGTTGCATTGTTTCTCTTCCTACTTACTAAATAAATTCTAGGAGGTGCAAGATGCAATTCTTGCTCTATACGTATGGACGTAAAGAGCAAGATTGCATCTTGTCATGGGACTACTTCTAGTCACGGGACTATAGTTATATACTGCGTGTAATTTCCTACCTGTTTTCTTAGAATTTGAAAAGCGTACCTATATGGGTTGATTCAGAAAGAATCTTAGCACTCACCGGTATAACCAAAAGGCAAACATTTGCAATGTGCGACTACTCGTTGTAATATTAGCCGCGTCATGCAACCTTGGTAGGAACCATCACCAGCATCTTGGTCCTAAAACGTAAGTGAAAAGGAATAGCATATACGTTGATGCTAGCAAATATTGTGAAACTTTAAACGCTGAGAAAGCAGAAAGTGTAGACAGTGCTATTAGTGATTATTTCGTGGAGCAAAGTATATGCTTCTACAATAAATAACACAATAAAAAATCGATAACATTAAAAAGCTGTCTAAACTGGACTGTAAAATAAAGTTTATAACAAAATTTCGGATATTGAAAATATATACGACAATTTTTGAGAAAAATAAAGCGGATATCTAGTCTAATAAAACTATCGAAATTAAAAGACTAGCCTAGGCTACATTTTTTATTGGAACTTTTTAATGGCGTTTCTTAACGTCAGCGTTCCTTCCTCGAATAAATATTTTAATTATTCCATCATCCCTTTAAACTCAGTTAATGCGAAAGTTAGACTAACTTTACATAACTACGTCAACTTGCATACGACATCGTCGTTTGACTTAGAAATCGTCCCCAAATTAATTACTTACCGCAAAGTTTGTGCCGAAGCGAACATTCATTATAGGGCGCCATTTGTCTGTGTTAACAGGTCTGTGTCAACTAAGGGTGCTTCGATTTGTATGATAGACCGACGTTGGTAAATTAGTAATGCGTCTTTGAACTTTGGCATATGCTTTGTTAAATGCCAAAGCTCATTCTTGATATGCGCGTTTATTATTTTAAATAAAAAACTTTCCCGTTAGTCTCGCAGCGTATAATCTGGCTGCTGATTACAAGGGTTTAATGTCTGAGTCGGAATTAGTAATAAGCTGGGGTCCGAAATAATGCACAGTATAATACTAATACACGGAGGAGTATGGAGGAGCTAATACTAATAATATAGTTTTCACAATAACAGCTATGGGGGAAGTATTTGAATTTACTTACCGATTCTAGAATACACTTCCTATTCCTCAAAGATAAAGCCTTGACGTAGCTGGAGGAGTCGATCGCCCAAACGTACACGTTGATGTCAAAGAACGCCTCAGGAGTGACCGTTATGTAGCTGTCAATCAGAGTGACTTTGTCGTTGCTGTCGAACACGTAAATCTAAAACGATGAAAGTTTATCACATTTAAATTTAAATTAGTAGTACTAGAGAGTGTACATAATATGTAAAAGAAAAAACACCTTAATGTTTACATGCCCCGAGTTTGGCAGAGAGCGAGCCTGTTTGTTTTCTGTTAACTTATGCTAACTACCAGGACCAATTTGATGATCATGGTTTGTAAAGAAAGTTCAATTGTCTTCAAGCCAACACTGACTATGAGACAAACTACGAGAATGGAGGAGGTATTATTTTAGGTAAAAATTGTTGCGTGAGGACATCGAGCCCGTGACTACTGGACCTTGTGGGTTGGAGTGGTCTGCGCTGCGACCAAGCTGTCGGTTTTGCCAACGTCACGCAATACTGTTATACTTTTAACACTTACCACAGGGTATCTGTTCGTTTGATTACCGTCGATAGATTTTACCTGGCTGCTAACCATTATATTTAATGCTTCGGAGGAATCTACTCCGGAAATGAAATTTGACTGTTCATCGACGTGATGCCTAAAATTAAAATAGTTGTTAATCACATTTTTTC
The DNA here is from genome assembly GCA_905147815.2 of Phalera bucephala. NCBI lineage: Eukaryota > Metazoa > Arthropoda > Insecta > Lepidoptera > Notodontidae > Phalera > Phalera bucephala. Next base: position 35,957,280 of record LR990616.1, read on the forward strand.
TTCTCTAATTGTATCATCCCTGATAAATCACGCAACAGCCACTACCGGTGAGTTACCAAGATCTAGGTTACAAGCTGTCGAATTGTCTGATCAATCAAAATTTGTCAATGATAAGCAACAATGAGCAAGGTCAGACCTTGAATGGGTACCGGCCTGTGTTATATGATAAAGGTAATACAGTATAACTACTCAAATACTGTGTTGACGTATCCACGCTGCGCTTGTACTTTTACGGCCAAAATTCGATACGTTATTAACTGTGGAGCATATTAAAGGGTGAACCTAAAATACGCCTTTACATCAGTGAAGTGGTCAGGTATGCCTTCGCCTTTGCCAAAATCGGCTGGATTTATTGATTAATGGTAAGAAGATTTTAGTGCTTCAGATGCCATGTTTGATTAGTACCGACTTTTCTTGCTTATCTTTTTGTCAGCCAAAAGACGTCCACTGCAGAATACATAAGCTTTTTCCAGGATTATGCAGCATGATTAAACATCTAAAATTACACATACATAAAATAAGGTATATCAAATTGGCAGCAGTGCCCCATTATTGTAAATACTGGCCGGAACATCTCAGAACAGTTATGCAACCTGGACCTCCAGCTGCAATCTATGATCATATGGCTGCACGGTCTCCTAAACTGAAAAGATGAAATACTGTCAGTGTATGCAGTGCAGGATTTAGGGTTGGGATCAGGAAAAGTAAAAAATACCTACTTTAATTAGAATTTATGATATAAAGCACTCTGTCTTAAAATAAAATTCTGAATCTGGCATCTTCAGAATATCAGCAGGAGTAAAGCGAGCACAATGTATCAACATGGATGAAACGATATCTACTTTTTCTAGACAACTTAAAAAGTAAAACTATTTAACATCAATCAAGAAGCAATAGTCAATAGCGTAGGCCTTTAGTCAGTAATAGAATCACCTCTTTTACGAGGGTTGTTTGATATCAGTCTCCAGTCTGAAGTGTCTTCATAGCCGACCAGCGTGCATGACACGAACTATGAGATTGAAAACTGCGAAAGAGGTCTGTTGGGAAATAACCTGTTAAAACTTTGTGTTCTACAGATCGTCGAGGGACTTGATCGTGAATATATAGTCTGAGATAACTGTAGTAAAATGTGAACGGATTCGAATACAAATTAAAACATCGTTTGCCTACATTCCCCAAGCGGGGGTGGCAGTGTTGCACTCTGTATACCCACTTTTCGCCGAAGATGTTAGGTTCCATGTAATAAGGGGCGAGCATATTGCCATATAATGGGCAGAAATCTAGTCTCCGGACTGATACTTGGAATTTTTCGATAGAAAAATTAAATTTGTCCGACCTAGGATTTGAACAATAATATAATTGTTCCAGAAATACATTCCGACTGTAGCGCTCGCCACGTTCAGTCACGTCACCGCTTACCGCGCTACTCACCCCGCGACGCAGCCCACCCTTCCGCTAGTGCGTACGTATTTACGTACATTCGGTAGGTACGACGCGCCGCTTTGACGGCGCCGTCGACCTTTCCCTAGTGTGTGTTCGGCAACTAGTCGCAGTTTGTTTTTAAAACCACGACTTTTTTTTCGATCGTGGTAAGACTGTTGGATACCTAACGGTGACAACTAAGCTGGTCTTGAGAGGGACTCAAACACTCGCCTCCCTCCTTCAGAGGGCGGCTAACTCGGAAGCGTTTGAATTCTGGCCTTGGGCACTACCCCAGTCAGAGCTCATCCTTACACCAGGACCTACCTTTTCGCTTCCCGAAATCCTTGCCGGCTTTGACGGCATTTCTAATCACGTACTCAAATGCTTACGCGCTCAACTCATCTGCCTCCTAGTGGCCCTCCTTAATGCCGCCATGACGAACTGTACCTTCCCCACTCAGTGGAAGGAGGCCGACGTCATAGGAATCCCTAACCCCAGTAAACCTGGTGACCATCCCACGAGTTACCGCCCCATCTGTCTCTTCAACTCCCTAGCAAAGATCTATGAGCGCCTGCTCCTGGCACGACTTAAAGACTTTGTATCGCCCAGGGGTATTCTCATCAATGAGCAGTTTGGTTTTCGAGCCAAACACTCTTGCGTCCATCAGTGCACCGCAGCACATCCTCACTGGCCTCAACAAACCCAAACCCGTCTACACGGATGCCCTTTTCTTCGATGTCGCGACGGCGTTCGACAAAGTCTGGCACAACGGCTTCATCTACAAGCTTTACCAAATGGGTGTGCCGGACAGACTCGTGCTCATCTTACGAGACTTCCTGTCGAATCGCGCCTTTCGGTATTGCGTTAAATTGACGCGCTCTACCCCCCACTCCATACAAGCTGGTGTCCCACAAGGCTCAGCTCTCCCCCCCCCCTCCTATTCAGCCTTTACACAAACGATATTCCTTGTTCGAGTAAGGTGCATCTAGCCCTATTCGCGGATGACACCGCTCCCTATGTGGATTTTTGAAAAAAACGGGTAGGCACCCTGTGTTGACAAATCTCAAGTTATTTTTATGCGTTATAAATAAAATAAAATAACATCAATTATTACAAGTTTATTGTGCATAAAGGGAAAGTTTATTGTGATAAGTGTTCTGAAATAAAGTGCATCAAATATACGAGACTTTTTGGTGAAAAAACAATAAATATATGTCTCAGTTTGCTTACATTTTGCAATCCTACCCGCTTGATATATAAAGTGAACTTAAAAATAAACATCTGGCCACTTTAAAAATGATTTACATTTATTTTGCGGTCTAACTTACATCGTTAACCAAACGTAAATAGTGGCGTTCTAGTTCAAGTGTTACACAACTGATAACATTAGTTAAGATTTTGTATACAACTAGGGCCATCTATTGGCGGGTAGCGAGACTTCATTAAAAAACAAGTAAAGTTCCTTATTGCAAAAATGGTTAGCAAATGTGGAGCTTGTGGCAAGTTTACATCAGCAGCGGAAAGCGTTAAATGTGGTAAATGCCCCGGTACATTTCATCGTGCTTGCGTAACTGTAAGTGCCGCTACTAAGCTGAGCGTCGGATGGCTTTGCCCTGGGTGCAAAATACAGACCCAGCAGCCCAGAGGAGACAACTCATCAACCCCTGTTAAGGGTATGGACACATTGGTTGATCATAAATCGCCGCCTGAACATCCCTCTCCTTCTCCGGGCTCTAGTCATCAGAATGCATCCACGCCACAGGAGTACAGTGTGTGTCTTATACAAGAGATACAAGCCCTTCGCGAGGAAATGCGTTCTATGCGAGGTGAGCTGAAACAAGAGATCAGGGAGACACGTTCAGAAATAGCCGAGTTCAGATCTGGCCTAAAAGCGTGTACCGATCGGATAGACAAGCTTGAAGCTCGATTATCTGACTTCGAGACCAAGGCAGACAAAATTCTCGTCGAAGGCGTCGTTGATGACCTCAGGACCCAATTGAATGAGCGAGATCAAGAACTGCTTCTCAACGATCTTGACATCGCGGGTATTCCCGAATGCAAGGAGGAATCAACGCTACATCTAGTCAAGGTGTTAGCTACTAAGCTCGGGGTAGACCTGGACGACCGTGACTTGGTACACGCGGAGCGGGTCGGGCCCATTCGCCGGAACCTGATTGACGGAGCGCCGCCCTCCACCCGACCGCGCAGCATTGCCGTGCGGCTGGCGCGCCGAGCGCCGCGAGACCAGCTGTTGCGCGCTGCGCGCGTTCGCCGCGTTATTACCAGCGCCGACCTCGAGGTGCAGGGCGCGCCGCCAGGCCGCGTGTATGTAAACGAGCGACTCACGCGCACCAATAGGCATTTATTTTACCGGGCGCGGGAAGAGGGTCGCAGCCGGCATTGGAAATATGTTTGGACGAGGAACGGCACCGTGTTTATTCGTAAGGATGAGGGCAAACCTGCAGAGCGATTAAGATCCGAAAAGGACATTACTAGGTTTTTTGGCATAAACAATGTTTTGTAATAACGCATATATGTTTACATGTTTTCCGTCCCGTGTATTCTGTGGTACTAATTATTTCATATCTTTTGTTTTATTTTTTTAAGCTTTCTGTCTGCCTCGGTGTGAACTGGGTCGAAAGAACCAAGATTTCCACATGCCTCAGTTTTAAGAGAAATAGATTTATTGTTTACCACTCTCATGATCACCTCAATGCTCGCACCGTGCGTTTTCTTAAAATAAAATTCTTAGTGTTACTATATGTTCTACGTACAGCAATATTCATTTTCAAATTTAATGTATTGTATATAATGAACCTAATATTTCTGAATAATCATATTTTATTATATCGTATTATTTTACGCATGCACAATAGTGAATTCCTAATAATCCCGGTCACTATTCATTTAAAGTGCGCTAATATATTTTTGTATTGTTACGCAATCGTTAATAACAAATGATACCTAAAGACCTTTTCAAAGTTGGTCTATACAATTCGGGATCATTAGGGACACATCAAGACTCTTTCCTTGAGGCAATGGTAATTTTTGATGTTGACATCATGGCAATTAATGAGACCTGGCTGAGAGCCGGCGAGGAGAACCGAGCGCCGGTTGTACCTGGATATCGGCTGAGGCATATCCCGCGCCCAGTGGAGGTGCGCGGCGGACGCGGGGGTGGGGTAGGCTTCTACGTCAAGCGCGGCGTCAACGTGCGCACCTACACACACCCTGTCGATCCTCGCCGCACTGCCGTGGAGCAAATGTGGTTAACACTCACTATCAACGGAAAAAAGCTGGCAATAGGGACTGCATATCGCCCGCCATGGCTCGATGTAGACCTGTTTTTAGATGCCTTATCTGATAGCATAAATTCGTTATCCGCCTGCGACGGTATACTTGTTTTAGGAGATTTCAATATTAATATCCTTAATCAAAATAACGGCAGTACAAAAAAACTAATTACTTTACTCGACTGCCTCAGCTTATCTCAAATGGTAACCACGCCAACTCATTTTACAGAAACGTCTGAGACACTAATTGATCTCATTATTACGGACCTAAGAGTGCGTAATATCTCTGTAGAGGCTGCAGGGACAATTTGTGGGCACGCTTTTGTTTTGTGCGAGCTAAACATTAAGCAAGAAAAAAATGCCCCACAGACAATAACCTATCGCCCCATTAAAGACATTGACCTTGCCGTATTTACTGAAGAAATCAGCAAAATAAGATGGGATCTGATCGCTGAATTAGGGAGCGTAAACGACATGGTGAACTGCTTTAATTACACTGTTCTTTCAGTATTTGACCGCCACGCTCCGCTAAAAACTTGTAAAATAAAAGACCGTACATATCCATGGTTTACGGACAATGTTAAGCTTATGCTACGTCTAAGGAAAGAAGCGCTAGAAAGTTACAGAAAAACAAAATCAGCAGAAAAAAAAATGTACTACAAGAGCTTAAATTCCCTAGTAAATAAGGCTATTTATTCTGAAAAAACTGCATACTTTAAGTACAATATTAACAATAAAATTAAAGACCCTAAAAACCTTTGGAAAAACCTAAAATCTAACATTGTTCCTTCCAAAAAAAATGATTTAGAAATGCCACTACATCTCAGTGACGTGGAAAAAATTAACACACATTTTCTAAATGTGCCGGGAACTTCGGAGGTCAACATCTCACTTCTCACTTTCTATGAATTTCATAACGTCGGCGAAGAAACGTTTAATTTAAATACCGTGACTTCTGACAACATAATTAACGTCCTAAAAAAATTAAAGTCGAACGCCGAGGGTGTCGACCAACTGAATTTGACCATGCTGCTTATGACTTGTCCTCACTCGCTGGCAGCAATAACGGCCATGGTTAATACGTCCATCACCACCTCAATATTCCCTGACGCATGGAAAACGGCTATAGTGCGCCCGTTGCCGAAAAAGTCTAACCCATTGGAAGTGAAAGACCTGCGACCAATAAGTATTCTGCCATGTATATCTAAAGTGCTCGAGAAGGTAGTCTATCAGCAATTGACTAGTTTTCTTGAGAAAAACAACATTCTACCTGCATTCCAATCTGGCTTTAGAAAATGTCGTAGTACCGCCACAGCATTGCTAGATGTGTCAGACAACATTCTATATGCTCAGGATAAGGGTATGTGTACACTACTCGTGCTGCTAGACTTCTCTAGGGCATTTGACGCAATAAACACGACTCTAATGTTATCGAAACTCAGATACTACGGATTTGACTCGGCCACAATTAACTGGTTCCATAGCTACCTCAGCAACCGTTTTCAATACGTTGAACTGAGAACGGGTGGTGCCCCTATACGGCGTTCAACGCCCATGAGAGTGCTCAGGGGCGTTCCCCAGGGTTCCATTCTGGGCCCCGTGCTATTTACACTTTATACGGCTGATATTCAAAACTGCATTAAAAATTGCAACTATCATATATACGCGGACGACTTACAAATCTATATATCTTTCCGGCCAGGTGACAAAGAAATAGCAACTAAAAAAATAAACGAAGATCTCGCTGAGATCGCAGCTTGGTCTGAAAGAAATAGTCTCGTCCTTAATCCATCCAAGACAAAGTACATGCTACTTGGAACTAAACAGCAGCTGGCCAACCTGTCCTCTCCCATTGAAATACGTCTATTGGGCGAGACTATTGAACGCTCGGACGAGACTCGAAATCTGGGCTTGTGTATGGACGCCTCCTTACGTTTCGAAAGACATATAGGTGAGTGTGTGCGTAACTGCTTCTACAGACTGAGGCTCCTATATAAAATAAGACCTTACTTATCGGAAGAACTACGGACACAACTCGTTGAGTCACTTGTTTTGTCAAAACTCAACTACGCGGACACGGTGTATGGGCCAAGGCTACTTGCGCGTACAGAACGGTTGATCCAGCGGGTTCAAAACGCATGTGTAAGATTCTGTTTCGCCGTGCCACCGAGAAGCCACATAACTCCATTTTTAAACAAACATTATTGCCTGAAAATGAAGTCTCGACGCAAGCTACATCTGGCATGTCTGCTCTTTGGTGTTCTTAAGTACAAAACTCCGGAATACCTTTACGAGAAGCTTACTTGGGTGGCAGCACGAAGGGACTGCGCCCGCAGACAATGTTCTCAACAACTATCCACTGAAAAGCATTGCTCAGCGGCGTTCCGGGGCAGTTTCAGATATGCAGCCACGAAATGCTGGAATAACCTGCCGCCGCCGATCAGAAATCTGCAATCAATAAACGTATTTAAAGTTAGACTCAAAAAGCACATGGTCGAGTTGCAGAGGGAATATAATAATATTAATCAAGATTTGTCTTTAATATGATAATAATACATTTAATAAATAAATACCCCAGTATGTCCATATCCACTATCTCTGCAACACAGTACATTTTATCCAGTCTAGTCAGTCCCAAAGCGCCTATCCGCCCGAACAGTAGGAACCTGGGAGTAGAATGTAGTCGGTCACATCAACCATCGTGATATATGCATGTCTTTATAGGCATAAACACGTGCTTCCGTGGATAGACATAGGCGGTGGTATGTATGTATGTATGTATGTTGGTGTATGTGTATATATGTATATGTATGTATATGTATATATATATGTATATGTGTATATATATATATATATGTATATGTGTGTATATATGTATATATGTGCGTGTGTGTGTATGTGTGGACATGTATGTGTGTGCGGCTTGTGTCGTGATTGATGCAGGATTGTTGTATCTTAAAGCGAAACATTAAACTTTGAGACCATGTTAAGTAGGAAAAAGGTAATATATAATTCTCCATCAACTTACCTCATGGGTCTTGTTCCACTTACTCACGGGTTATTTAATCCATCCGTCATATTCTTATAGTACTCAATAACTTTACTGCTTGTCAATGCATATGAATTGTACCTAAAAATATTTATATATTACTAGTATATGACAAATTTATACATTCTTATTAACTACTTATGAAATTATTACTAATTATTCCAGTATACAACTACTAACCTCCCAAATACCCAACCATATAGCTAATATTTGCTCCATCCCAAGGCTGGTCAATGGCGGCGCCTCCATTGCGCAATAGTTTCATGGTACATTTCTTATTCCACTTCGTTCTTGTAATCCAACTCACTGATTAGTCACAATTATATTCTTCCTATGTGACATAACAATAAACGTACTACTAAGATATGACACAATAGACAAGTTTTTCGGCATTCACTTGAAATTGCCAATTTATCGAAAAGTCTAAGTGTCATATTTTAAGCACCCAGCAAGACTGCGCACCGGCGTCACAGCCCGCGCCTGCGAGTGCTGTGAGCGATAAACATGCGCCGGAATAATCTCTGCCCGGAATGCCGCTCGCCAGGAACCGGTTTCTTGGGATTTAAACGCCTCCCTCTCACTTAACGCAACAGTATCTTTTTTTATTAATAACTGAATGAAATATATTATTAATAATAAATGAATACATTGTAAATGTTATTTAATTTGTTTTTTTTTTTTTTCTTAATTATTTATTCTAATAATAATGTAAAAATATTTGTTAATGTTATTATTTATATTATTACTTATATTGTACTTTATTTCTTCTTCCGTCCTTATCTATTTATTGAAAATGCGATATTTATTAAGGGTATACATAGCATGTGCGATTCAGTCACCATTCAGGGTAGCCATGTTTACGTAAAAACCACTTGAAGAAGGGTTTGGCTGAAAATCAGCGTTGGAGGAGACCCCAATCCCTCTCCAACACATGCTGAGCCAAACACCTTTCGGCACAGCTCACACCGTAGTAAACAATACATAAAATAGTACCTTATTGTATTTTATTCATTGTCTGTTTGTTTTTGTTCTTTTTTTTCTAACCGCTTTATCTATGTTGTGCTGAATAAACATTTTTCATTTCATTTTCATTTCATTTCTATGTCACGCATAGGAATAAGGGTTTCATTACCAGAAATTTTTAGGCAGCCGCCCACACCCTAGGGGATAGGTTCAGGAAGTGGCGTATTGAGGTGAACCCGGACAAGAGCGCTGCGGTGTTGCTGTGTGCTGGTCTCCAGAGGTGCTACCCCGCGCCCCTCCCTGCGCCACCCCAGAAGTAATCTTGGTCAACTGACCATGTTCGACTTACCTACTCCCTAGGTCAAACAGGTTAAATATTTAGGGGTCACCCTAAACAATACCATGACCTTCGGACCGCACATCAAGCGAGTCCGTAACCGAACCGACCGAACAGCCTTTGTGCTCGGTCGTCTTTACCAGATGATCTTATCCCTTAGGAATAAGGTGACACTTTACAAAACTTGTATACGGCCCATCATGACATACGCTTGTGAGGTGTTCGGGCACACCGCCGGCTCTCACATTGATAGACTCCAAACGGTTCAATCCCGTTTCCTCCGCAAAGCCGTCAGAGCCGCGTGGTTCACACGGAATGTAGATCTCCATTCCGATCTCGGTCTCGAACCTATTCGCGCCTTTATTAAAAAGGCGACAACCCGATATTTCACGAACGCGTCTAATCATAGAAATCCGCTAATCGTAGCCGCCGCCAACTACGAACCTAACTCCCCTCCTATCAGCCGCTACCGCCATCCGCGGTATGTTCTCACCGACCTTCCCGATGCCCTTATATCCCTTCTTTCGGATACAGATACCGCACACAGGATCAGACAACGACCTCACCGCCGAGGTCAAAGAATCCCTTGTCCGCCGGTCGGTGCAGAGCACCATGGCGAGACACCTATACTATACGCCCTCCCCCATAGCGACTGTCCAAGCCGAGGCCGTTCCTCCTTGAGACGCCCTTGAGCTAGTTGCCCCCTTGCCCGTCTGGCTCGAGCGTAGTGGTTGCACGCTCGCCCTCTTGTCCGGTGAAGCTGTAAAGGCCCCGCGGCCAAAAGCGTAGATCACACACACAAAAATGTTCCAGAAAAAATGTTTAGGTATTGAAATACTTAAACATTGTATCAATTACAGTAATTGATTAAAACTTTCTGAAAAGTAGATAATCTCATAATATGTTTATTACCATGTCTAATAACACTTTTAGATGGTAGCCCAGGTCATCCAGAATTAAATGCATCTTCTTCACATACGGTTTCGCCGTGTACCCTTTCGTCTCTACGTCAGTAAAACTTCTGTAGAATTCTTGTATTTCGCTCATATTGTAACCACGAAGGATACTGAAATATCCAAAAATTTTTACAGTTACACTTCTGAGCAGGCCTTTTCTTACAAATTGACGTGAAAAAGATTAGATCACACCCCATCACGCGCACTCAGTGTGGATTGGTGAAGGCAGATTTGTGGCCACCTTCTGCTCGAATTCATCAAGTTGCTCAAAAGGCTTTCATCTTCGCTCACAATTACCACATGACATGATCACCTTGACCAATGGCTTTTTTGGCATTTCAAAAACACAGACCCTCTCAAAAATAGATATGTCAAATACAATCCCCCTAATCTCTAAATGCGAGTAGAACGGTTTTTGGCCTCAGAGATCGCTAAAACGCCATGGTTTTCATAGCACTGCAAGTACCACCAAGAAAACTTTTAGCATTTAATTACTCCGAGATATATATTTCGCAACATTTCACTTTTTAACCTGACCACAAACAAGTCAATGCGAATATAATATACCCTTTAAAGTAATTGTATTATGTAACTACTTAAATATAAACAATCGAGCAAATTGCATGACAATCTGTTTCACGCTCTGTGATCTCCCCATTTTCATATCGTATTTACTTCACAACATATTCAAACATAATTCCTTGGAATGCGATTAGTTAAATTCAAATTAACTGAGAAATTAATTGGATTTTCGGAAACGTTAATGACTATAATCCCTTCGCACACCTCAACTCTGATGTTAGTTTTGTTATGGTTTAGATTATGCTTTAGGTTGGACTAACTTCTGCCCGCAACTTCGTCCGCGTTGACTTTAGACAGACACCTAACATTTTTCCTGGAGAAAAAGTTCTATGTATTAATCCAGGTAATAAACTATTTGTGTACCAAATTGTATCCCAATCCGTTCAGCCTTTTTTCATGATCGTGTAACAAACATCCAAAAATCTAAACATACAAACTTTAGGATTAAAAATTGTCATATAAAAATTTGATAGCTTTTGTATGTTTATTAGAGGATTACATTTAGAGAAGTATTGCCCGTGTCTCACTATAATGTGCGTGTACAACATACGCTTATACCAGGGAATATTGCGTAAGAGGTATGTTGTAATTACTTACAGCAGATTCGTAATGTTCTGTGTATTAGGTGGGTAGACCTTCTCAGTGTCGCAGACGCTTACTGCTGGGAATGGTATGTTAGCTATGGAGTAATGCGTTGACTCCACCTGCCGAAAGAAACTGCATAAAATAGTGATTTTAAACAAATAGATAAACTTATTGCTACGAGCGGGAATCAAACTCATGCAATCCTCGGGGTCAGGGCGACCGCTCTGACCATTACCGAAATAGATAGCTGAAGCTGCGATTTTTTTTCTTTTTATATATTTACATAGTTAATAACTCGATGTGATGCCATGTTTTGATTGAATTCATATTTTTACAAGCTTTTAATTAACTTGCAATGTCAGTACGTCTGGATGTCTGTCTACCTCTGTTTCGGGTTCAAATCTAGTGATCCAATTTTCAAGCATTTGTGGATATCCGATTGAGCTGAAATTTGGCAGACGTATGTAAGTTTGGTGACAATTCAATAATATGGTACTATGGAGCTGGTTTGATGATAGAGTCCGAAGGTGGCCATAGAAACATGTGAAATAAGCAACGTAACCCCCTCGTGTTTAGGCTTGTGAGATTTCAGGGTCTGATAATGAGGCTGAAGGGTGGCCAATGGAACCACCCCCTACTCAATATGACCCCGCCGTATTTGAACTCATTGGATTTGTCTTGACAAGTAATTCAATCTCAGATGGTGTCCGGGGTCTGATGATGAAGCCGGAAATAAGCTATAGGAACACCTCAACTAAGCTAGATATCTTCAATATGTTTTGCTATAAAAGATGGCCTTTAAAAACGTCTTTTTAAATTGAAATTGTTATTGACTTGTACAAGAAGAACTTCCGAATTTAATGTATGTGTTTTTTATTATATAAATTTAAAGCATTCCTATATCTGTGATTCTAAATAGAACAAAAAAATATCGCGATTCAAAACCACTACTCTTTCTATTCAAAATCACCATACTAACCAATTAAGCGACAATGAATGTTAAGCACATGCTAGTACTTAAAATATACCTAGATATTAATTGAATGGATTTGCAAAGTACAATAAATCATACCTTGAATTCTTCCACCTAAACCTTCGTTCCACATGTCAGTAAAACAATTTTCATGCGTGAACAAAATGTTTCACGGCCGACTCATAAGCTTTGTCGACATGTATACGGAATTTGCCCAAACTGGGTATTCTTTGAGGCCAAAAGCTCTAAAGTAGCATTGTCAGAATTAAAACTACATTCCTGGGAAGACTATAGACTAAGATATTTTTAAAGGGTAAAAGACTAAAAGGTTTCCGGTAGTTTAGTCCTAAAATTGAAGACCGGTTATTTATTTATACTGAATTATATAGAAATACGATCTTAACTTACCACAGTCAAGGTCGGGTCTCTAACAAACTTCTCCCATATCATGTGACTGAGGAAACAGCACAAAGCGAGGCTTGCTGTGATGATCAGCCACCACGCAAGATGGACACACCAGCCTGTGCCCTTGTAGAAGTAATATACACCATGGAGTGAAGAGTGCTTGCAAAATGACTTGAACTTAGTTACTACTGTGTATTTTATCAATTTGTTTAATACCATTTTTATTTTTCTTACGCAATGCAAAGGTGTGTTCGATTGGTTATCGCAAAGATCGCTGAAGGAATATTTAGTTCGTCTGGCCAAAAAAAATGAAATTTATGATTTTATACTTCAGCACACAGGTTTATACAGCACTCATTCTCGCAATCAATTGCAGTAGATAGAAGAAAACCGTAAAAAGTCTCATCAATAACGGAACTATTCAAAAGAAATTTATTTCCAAAACGTCACTTTACGTCTTTAATTGATAAAATTCATTAACATACCTTTCCTTAAAAGTAATTTTTCGATCATAAAAGAACGACGCAAAATAACAATTAATATTTTTTTGGTACAGCTTTCCCATCAAAAAGTAATTAAAGTGAAATTATTAAAAACAATACCTAAATGGTGAAAGGCGAACTTTTTTAAGGTTCATTAAAATTGAAGTGGTTAATATTTTATAGACGTGTGCCTAGTCAAAGAAAATGTTCAAGTGTCAAAGAGCTTCGCACGAACAGATTAACGTTATTATAACGTTGTCGAGAAAGCGTACTGTCACTTTCGCCTTAATTAAGTAAATTTGTAGTGTAAAAAGGATGGCATATCAACACAATAGCGTCACACTGACGTCAATGCAATCGTGCTAAACCCACCAGAATAATTTGAATACCGAATTTATACAATTTCCGTGATGATTTGCGTGACAGTACCGAATGGTAACATTACTCACTTCGTATTCAATTAGCGACTTAGAACTTCAGAGCGATAATATTTTTTCTCTATTATGATAACATGAAATGGTTTTTCATTACATGTTATTGTATCGTCGTTAAGATAGCGTGCTATTACATTTATCTTCATTAGTAGATGTGTAGCGCAAAAAGGATGGCATATCAAATCGATAGCGTCACGTCAATGTCAACGTGATTGATGCGTAACACCACCGAGTTGATGTACTATCCTTTTCACTCTGTAATTAACAAAAAAAAAAGATGAACGAGATAGTATGACTTTTCGACAACGTTACTATACCGAGAGGTGGTTTATGCTAAGTCCTCAGGCGTCGCTGAATTTCTCTTTATATTTATGTAATCTCTCTGCATCAGACTATATTTTCTCCGAAATACTTATAGGTACCAACTTTTATTCATAATAATATTCTGAAAACATTTACGTTACTAACTTTCTTATGTTAAAAATTCTTAGCTGATGAATCAGCTAAGAATTTTTTGTTCAAATTATCTATTTACTTTCTCCAGATTTTGATCCCTAAGCTTTTGACAAAAATGTTTTATTTGAATGGTAGTATCTGCAGAATAATACTGCACAAAAAAGGGAAAAAAGATGACATAGCCAACTACAGGCCCATCAGCTTGATGTCGAACGTGTACAAAATCTTTTCAAAGATACTGCTAGACCGTTTAACAAAGACTCTGGATGAAAACCAACCCAAAGAACAAGCAGGCTTTCGCAGCAAGTTCTCAACAATAGATCACATACACTCGATAAAACAAGTAATTCAGAAAAGTAGTGAATACAATATTACGTTCTACCTTGCGTTCGTGGATTATAATAAGGCATTTGACTCCCTAAAACACGCAAAAATATGGGAAGCCTTAGAAACACAAGGAGTGGAGAAAAAATATATTCGACTAATTATCAACGTGTACAAGAACATGAAAGCAAGGATACGAACAGAAAGAGATGGGGATTATTTTCCGATAAAAAGAGGAGTAAGGCAAGGGGATCCTTTGTCACCCAAACTTTTCTCAGCTGTTCTCGAACACGTGTTTAGACGTCTCGAGTGGGATAAGTACGGATTGAATATTAACGGAGTGCGATTAAACCACTTAAGATTTGCAGACGATCTAATAATAATTGCTGAAGACCCAAGAAGCTTACAAAAGATGTTAAAGCAACTGGTGTATGAAAGTGATAAAGTGGGACTATCAATGAATACTGCAAAAACAAAAATTATGTCAAGCTCTGAAAACATTCCTATATCCGTTAACGGTAACAATATAGAATATGTGGATGAATACACATACCTAGGACAGATCATATCTCCAATAGACCTCACAAAGAAAGAAATAAATAACAGAGTCACTTTGGCTTGGAAAAGATACTGGTCTCTCAAAGAGATAATGAAGAATCCTTTCGTACCGTTGAAAGCAAAGGGTAAAATATTTAATTCCTGCATTCTGCCTGTTATGACATATGGGTGCCAAACGTGGAGCCTAACTAATCAAAGCATACGCAAATTAGAAACTTGCCAGCACAGTATGGAGCGAAGCATGATGGGCATTAAATTAAAAGATAAAATTAAGCTAGATACTATAAGGAGCAAAACAAGAGTCACAGATATTACGTACTGCATTAAAAAACTAAAATGGAGGTGGGCAGGTCATATGATTAGGAGTAACATAGATAAATGGTCTAGGGATGTAACAGAATGGTGCCCGAGACAACACAAAAGAAAGAAAGGGAGACAGCGACGTAGATGGGAAGACGATATTGTGAAAATAGCGGGGTATACTTGGAGAAGACAAGCTCTGAACCGCACTCGGTGGCGTACTCTAGGGGAGGCCTATGCTGGACAGCAAGACAATCTTCACGGACCGGTGTCAAACGAGTAAATAAGTTTATATTGTAAATATATTTTATGTAAGATTGTTAAATAAAGGCTTTATTATTATTATTATTATTATTATCTGCAGAAAATGTTGAGCTATATTATGATGTCCAACCCCGTTTGCAATAGCATAGTTAAAGAGCTTGTAGGTATGAAGATAATATCGGTGTAAAGATGAGAAAATGCATGCTCCGGTAGTTCGGACATACAGAAAGGATGCTGGAGGAAACATTGACGAAATAGATATACCTACAATGCAAAAGTGAAAAGAATGCTACAAGGAAAGACATAAACTAACTTACTATGATCGTTTGATCAGACTAGATAAGAATCTAGTGGACAAGTCAAAAGATTTTGTCACCGATGAGCGTATATGAGACGGTCTATGACCCAGTCGGCACTCCGTACTCTCTGACTACTCCGACAGGGATTGGCGTGATGATCCTCCTTGCGTCGATATTCTCAATGTTGAGGGTCGAGACCTCCAGGAACAACGATATCGCGGTTTATGTTCCGCCAAACAGCTCGTTTTTCAACCGTGTGTATCGCATCAGAAATTATGGTGCCCAGAGCGGATCGGATCTGATCGGACCAGCGCATAGGGCTACGACCTCTTGGTCTTTTTCCTTCTACTTTACCAGTGACCAGTAGCTTTTCGAGATTGTTGCCCTTTTTCCTGGCTATGTGGCCGAAAAACTCGGAAATCCTTCGAGTGCAGATGGTGGAAAGTCTCATGGTGATCATGAGCTCGGCCAATATGGATGCATTGGTCCTATGCGCGGTCCATGGTACTTGGAGCAGTCTTGACCAGCACCACATTTCAAAAGAACCTGTGCGCAAGCGGTCTGCTCTTCTGAGAGTCCAGGTCCCGAGCCCATACAGAAATATAGAAAACACCAATGTGGAGACCAGCCTTTTCTTGGTTTTAATGGAGATGTTTCTGTCCGTCCAGATTCTTCCAAGGTGGGACATTGCGCTCTTTACCATTCCAATTCGCCTTCTTACGTCCGAGTCGCAGGAGCCATTATTGGTTATCATAGAACCAAGGTAGATAAAACTATCGACCGCTTCCAGGTTAAGTGCACCTGTAAGGTCAAGTTGATTGGAACGATCGATAACCATCACTTAGGTTTTGGCTATGTTCACTAGTAAACCTAGTTCACTGCTTATGCGCTCCATTCTGTCCAGAAAGGTTACCATTTCTGCTTCGTTTGCGGCGATGAGGGTTGTATCATCGGCGTAGCGCAAGTTGGTAATATTTGTGCCGCCAATGTTGATACCACCCTTCTAGTTCTAGCATGTGCGCCTCATTATATATTCTCCATAGATAATAAAGATAATAGGCGACAGAATGCAGCCCTGTCGTACACCTTTCTTAAAGACGAATGGTTTGGAAACTGTGTTGTCAATTTTTACAATGCCCTGGTTATGGTATATAGTGAGCGTAGCAGCAAGATCAGGTGTTGTGGCACACCAAGTTAAACTAGGATCGTCCTTAGATGGCCCCAATCCACGCAATAAAAGGCCTTGCTGTAGTCGATGATGCACATTATGAATGGGGTGTTAAATTCATATGACTTCTCCACGAGCTGCCGGATATTGAGAATTTGTTACCTGGTGCCTTTGCATTTGACAAAACCAGCCTGTTCCTGTGGTATCTGACAATCCAGAAAATGGCGGATTCGGTTATTTAGGATGTGCAGAAGGATTTTACTGCTATGGGATATCAGAACAAGTGTGCGGGAGTTGGCGTGATGATATTCGAATATAATAGAAATTAACGATCATTTAAGTATAATAATTAATTAACCGGCGAGCGTGTATGAGACGAACTATGAGAGTGGAGGAAGCCAGAGAGGTATGCAAGGAAATAATAATAAAAATGTTTATTTTGTAACGCACAAGTAGTTTCATGGAAGCTTATGACTATATAGTGTACGCAACAAGATAACATGACATAAGGTAACAATTTCAGATAAAAATAGGACATGCATTACAAAAAGGGTCCTAACTCAGCAAGTTTGCTGACTGAGGACAGCCAGTGCTAATCTTCCGTTGGCACCCTAATAACCTGTTGGAACTTGTTGGAAAATAACCTGTTGGAACTCTGTACTCTCTGCCTATCCCGCAAGGGATCTGGCGTGATGGTATAGATAAATAATTATTTTATACCAAAAAACCTAAATAGTTATGGTAAGAATACTACGTAATATTATACTCAATCTGTTACCACTTGAAGTAATTGCGATTAAAATCTCAGTTTCTGTAAGACTTAATATTTTTGTTAAGAAATTTATAAGCTAATTTCTTGCTCCACCAACAAATTCATTCCCAAAATAACCTACACTCGATTCTGTGTTCCAAGTGAATACTTAACACTCAATCTGAATTAATTATTGTGTTAAAACTCAAATTGAAGTGTAATCAGAAATATATTTGCTTCAAGTTTTCTAAAAGATTAAACTAAATTACTGTAAAATTTCAAAGTTTATTTCTTGATTAATTTACGAATGATGGAACTGATCATCAAACAGTTGTGTTAGACGTAGATGTAGGTACTTTCGTGGAAAGTTGGTATGTACTTCTTCCAGAAACTGGGTAAATTCTTATAAATATGTAGGTACAATTTCATTTTTTTTTCTTTACCGTAAATAAAATCTTATTCATTTAAATATTGTATATAATATTATATACAATATTCAAATGAAAATGTTGTCGTTTTGTTCTAAGTGAAATTTAACTGTTACTCGTCATTATTAACTCGCTTTTTCATTTGTCAGTTTGTTCCACGGAATAAAGTACTATATTATGTTTTGTTCAGATTTAAAATTGATTTTCAATTAGCTAGAAAGAGGCTTGAACTTTAGACATAGAAATGGGTGATTGTATTTTGCTTTACGAGTACATTTAGAAAATCTTTTATATTTAATTTTTTATTGAAATTTTTCACGAGTTTCAACCCCCGGAAAAGGCCGGGTTTCGAAGTGGTTACGCCACTATAGACCACATCCACACAGTGTGGCAGATTATACAAAAGACTGCAGAATGTATTCTGCCCCTATGAATAGCCTTCGTGGACTTTGAGCAGGCCTTTGACACTGTCGAAACCTGGTCAGTTCTGGACTCCTTACTACGATGCCAAGTCTATTGGCGATACATGGAGGTGATGAGATGCCATTTAGAAGCCGCAACGATGACCATCCAAGTACAGAACCAGCGGATTGAACATATCCACCTGCGCCGCGGAGTGCGCCAGGGTGATGTCATATCACCAAAACTGTTCACTGGACTGGAAAGGCCGCGGCATCAATATAAATGGCGCATACATCTCTCAACTGCGATTTGCAGATGACATCGTCAGCATGGCTGAAATGTTGCAAGACTTACAACAGATGCTGGACAGCCTTGCTAATTCATCTCAGCAAATCGGTATCCGGATGAACTTAGATAAAACCAAAGTTATTATCAACAAGCATGTTGACCCGGGACCGATCCCCGTAAACGGAGTCTCCCTCGAAGTTGTTTCCGAGTATGTATACCTAGGGCAGTTGCTCCAACTAGGTAAAAAAAACTTCAACGAGGAAGTTAAGAGACGGATACAGCTGAGCTGGGCAGCATTAGGAAAACTTCGTTGAGTCTTCTCATCGACCATACCCAATGCCTAAAAACGAAAGTTTTTAATCAGTGCGTTCTACCTGTAATAACATACGGAGCCAAAACGTGGCCGCTCACTGTGCGGCTTGTCCACCAGTTCAAGGTCGCTCAGCGAGCTATGGAAAGAGCTATGCTCGGAGTTTCTCTTAGGGATCGAATCTGGAATGAATTTGTTCGTCAGCAAACAAAGGTTACCGACATAGCTCAGCGAACTAGCAAGCTCAAGTGTCAGTGGGCAGGAAGAAAACAGGAAAAATTACAATAAAAAACCCAAAGAAGGTAAAAGTTACGAGACAGGTGATCTTGTTGCAATTAAATGAACTCAGTTTGTTCAGGGTTATAAGCTATACCCGATATATCTTGGCCCTTATGAAGTGGTTAAAAAGAAAAGGAACGACCGATATGATGTGAAGAAAATCGGTATCGGCGAAGTACCTTATTACACCAGTAGCTGCGCCAACATGATGAGGCCTTGGTCTACTATTGCGGTTGACATTAACAATGATTTGTCATCTGGGGCAGATGACTGAGCAGCACGGCCGTGCCGTAAATGAATGCTTGTGTTATTCAGGAAGGTTCTGCTTTATTATTTTGCTTTCAATTATTTAGACAAAGGTGAAGTGTCAGTTGTGTCATGAGGGACTTCTTTAATTTATACTACAATGAGAGGTTGTTATATATTATAAAAAACTCATAATGAATACTCGATCCGCTTATTTCTACAGCCATCCCACATATATTTGGGAAAGGGTTGTTGGTGTCTTTCTCTGTAAAGTAAAATGCAGCTGGCGGATGTAGGTCAGGAAAAATACTAAATAGGGTCCTAACATATTTAGCGAAAGGTGGACGAACACAATACTTATTATTTTTTACATCACCGCGACCATTATCCCAGAAATGGTGGTCAAAGACAATCCAAACACTTAAACATTCGAAGCTTCCACATTTCAATAAAATATCTGTAACAACTGACATTATATGAGGGGATCTATTGCCATAACGTCAATCTCCAACTCCAATTTTTGAATTTATATAAGCCCTGCGAGTGCGCTTACAAATCGTCAATTTACATTTTTTTTTAATCTATTTTAACGACTAATCTATAGCCGAATCGGAACGCAGCCTCCTCACAAAAGATCCGGCAAAGAAACTCAGCGGGCTTGGTTTTTTTTTGCTTTCTACTTTATTTAAAATCATATTGTGTGAATAGAATGTGGAGCTTCAATTAAATATTTTACGATCTGGTTCCAATGTGATGCCGTACGACCGAGATTTGAAACTAATGATGTTATTTATTAAGAATGTCTAAAGGATGCCAGATGGGCCAGTCCTCACAAGCAGCACCCGTTCACGAGTATGACTACTAAAACAGTCATCACTCCCCTCGACCATATTGGAGGGAAGGGATTGACCCGCGCCAGACAGCCACCGCAAGCAAAGATATTATAGTGAGCATGACCTAACGAGAACCCCAAAGACAGTAGTTAGATTGTGTCTACAAAACAGCAATATCCCAACCTCGTCAGGCACAACACGCTACGCTTTAACATTGATGTAATTCCAAGAGAAAAATAAATAGCAACACTCAACAATATGGCACTTGGATCCCACGCGGTCCTGTCTTCTATGTAATCCGAGATTATGTAACAGGCTTTCTGACATAATTTAGCCTTTATTATGGTTTTCGATTTTTATTAAGACCTACCAAGTCTCGAATATGTGGGGAAGTTTGTTATAAAAACGTAAACACTGGCCCATGAAAGAATTGCTCATTCAGTGGAGACGCGTGACATGTACAGCAGGATTATTTTTATTCCGAGTTCTACGCCATTAACCGCTTTATCTGCGATATATTGCAGAATTTTTCTCGCCAATTAGAATTTCTGAGAAAAACTACAATGTATTATATATTTTTATTTTTCATGTTTGTTATATTATTATTATAACACTTATTATCCTCAGGGGGCGTTTATCACGTTCATCTTTTTGTGTTAAGCTTCTAGTGTGAAAAGGACGGCGTAGATTTCAACTCTAGCGTGACGACGCTAACGTCGATTTGTTCATACTAAGCCGTCAGCTCATCAAATTATTATTTAAATATATCTGGATACGTTGCTAATAATTTAGTTTTGACAATGTTCATCAACTTTGATAAAATAGAAAGTACTAGCTGTACCCGGAACTTCGTTAGCGTTATCTTCAGGCGTGTATTTTATATCCTTACGTTTTTTTGGGACAAAAGGTTGCTTATGTCCTTCTTCTGGAGGAAATCTATGTTCTTGCCGAATATGATCAAAATCTGTTCAGCGGTTTTAGCGTGAAAAGGTGACAGACACACAGACAGACAGATAGTGACTTTCGAATGGATGGTATGGATTACTTTTACTCTATGTATATTTTTCTGTTGATATCATCAGAAAAATAAGAATGTTAAAGTTGATGACTGTTACAATTCAACGAATCCGCGAACTGTATTTTGTATTCTTGTTTTGGTGCGGTTTATTTTATAATGAAATAATCTTATCTTCATTTCCACGTAGTTACCGAAACACGTGTAACGCTGATTTACATGTATTGAGTAATAATAATATCACCCCAAATTGTCCCATTGCTGGGAAATGGTCTCTCACAAATCAAGGTAAGAGAGACTAGGTCATACTCCATCACGCGGACCCAGTGCGGATTGGTACAGGCAAGTTTGTGGCCACCTGCTGTTGAAACTTATCAAACCGCCTATAAGGCTTCCAAATTGGCTTAACGACTACCACATTACGTGGTATCCGGGGCCAATGGCTTAGCGTGCCTTCCGAAGCACGGAGACGGTCGAATATGAACATGCCACAAACGGTCATCCATCTCAAGCAGACCGAATTGAACGCTGCTTAGCCTTGGTGATCGGTGAGTAAACCGCAGTCGCACAGTGCTTCGAGCGCTTGTATTAAGTAGTATATTGTTAGAATTATCACCCAGTAAGGAGGCGGAGCCCAGCGCAACGTCATCGTGACGCGTGTGGAGTGGGATTGCTTAGTGGGGATAGTGGCAGATTTCGAAGTGACAGTGTCGTTGGGACTCACTTTTGCTGGAGCACTTGGGTGTGCTGGACGTGTTTAGAGATCTATTAGAATTATTCATTCCAATTGTATTTTTTTGGATTAAGTCTAATCGTAAATGTAACAGAATTAAAGATTGTGATTTAGGTTATTTTCAGTTTCTTTTTTTTAATTAAACCTACTTATGGTTTGTAAAATCAGAATTGGGATTCGAAAACAAAAGCCCACGTGACTGCCTGCTTATCTGTAGTCAAATCGGTGTTTTTCATTTTTTAATATTTTTTTAAATTTCTACCCGCATTTATTTTTTTTCTCGTTAATTTAATAATGTTGTGTTGTGTTAAACTGTAAGTACTTTTGTTTTAATAATGTCGGGTCGTTCTTCGCGGTCTAAAAATAAAAGTGGCGATCCCGTAAAACGTAGTAAAAAACGCGAACATTTTTTGAAGAGATCTCGATCGCGACGTCGTGAAAACAGCTCTTCTAACGAAATTTTGGATACCATCATGAGTAGGTTAACTGCTATTGAGGATAAGTTAATTACCTCGGTCTCAAG
This sequence comes from Phalera bucephala, assembly GCA_905147815.2. Taxonomy (NCBI): domain Eukaryota; kingdom Metazoa; phylum Arthropoda; class Insecta; order Lepidoptera; family Notodontidae; genus Phalera; species Phalera bucephala. The sequence goes on from LR990616.1 coordinate 35,979,938, forward strand.
CTCAGTACCATCACGTCCAGCACAAGAATCCCAACATCACCGCCAGTGCCAGGTGGTAAGGTCGGCGAATTTGGTGAGTCAGTTCCAAATTTTAATGAGAACAGTGCGGACAAAATTGTGAGTGCATTATCATCTTTGCTGCAAGTAAAGACTAGTCACTATTACTTCTCCAATTTTGAGCCGGGTGTTCATGACTTTGACGTTTGGTGCGCAGAGGTTCATCGTGGACGTGAGCTCAATCGTTGGGACGACCATGAGTGCTTGTCACGCATCGGAAAATGCCTGAGGGGTGATGCTCGCACGTGGTTGAACGATTGGGTGTCCGACGATCGCACGTGGACAAATTTAAAACTTGAATTCGTCCACTCTGTCCGCGGAGCGTCAATATTGGTAACATTTTGTTCGAAGTAATGTGTGTTGATTCGACGAATTTTACCACTTATGCGTAATACGTACGAAAGTCTTTGCTGCGCTTGAATATTGTGAAAGGTCTATCGGATGACCTAAAAACCGCTATTGTCATCAGTGGTATAACGGACCCGCAAGTACAAGCTGTCGCATACAATGCCAAGTCGCAAACTAGTGAGCTGGTGGAATTTCATTCAATAGACTTAAAACCTAAATAGGATTTTAGAAATGCCCCTATATTTGTCCACCCGTTAACTGAAAATCGTTTTGAACCTCACAAGCGTCCAGTCGGTACTTCACAAACGGTTATGAAATGTTTTAAATGCGGCGGTGCAGACCATATGTAATCACGTTGCCCTAAAAAGTAGAAATCCGAATCCAACAACACAGAAGCGAAATCTGCAATGCCAATTAATAAGTCACCTTTGTTATCTTGCACGTACTGCCACAAGGTAGGGACATTCTATTGGTAGATGTTTTGATAAACAGCACAACAAATTGACAACTCCGTTTAAAGTAAAATTTTGTCAGAAGTTGCCCGACACAGCAACATCATGACAGCAACCATCAGAGGGGTTCCAGTAAACGTTTTGGTTGAAAGCGGTTCTGATATCTCTTTATTTCTAGGCCAGTTTTTAATCATCTTAATTGCAATAGGATTCCCTCATACCGCTCAATGCGTGTAATCGGTAGTCAACTCATCGAGTCTACCTGCTATGTCACAACTGATATTAAGTTTCCAGAGATATCATTAGAGGTAAATCTATTCGTAGTGCCATCTGAAACCATCAGTGCTTCTGTACTGTACTGTAGTTCTTCTGTAATAGGCACTGATGTCTTAAATCAAAAACAAGTAGCTTATATGCGAACCGGTGATATAAAACGGTTCATTAGGGTAGAAAGTGATTCACGGGTGCTTCACTGACGCAACACAGATTTCATCGATACCTCCTTGGTAGGCGAGGAGAGAAATCAACTACTTTCGCTAGTAAAGGAGTTTTCAGAGTCATTCGTTAATGGCACTGTGACGTTCACTGATAATACTGGCTGTATGGAAATAAGGGTAAATAGTGATGAGTCGGTGCGCTATCGGCCCAATAAGCTCTAGGTTGATGAGACAGCGCGAGTCCTTGATATCGTGAATGACTTGTTCGGTAAAGGAATAATCAGGGAGTCCCAATCTGAGTATGAGAGTCCTTTCATGCTCGTTATGATAAAAGACTGGTCTGATGGGATGTGCGTTACTATCGCGCTATAAATGCGATTACTATTAAAGACTGATTTTCTTTGCCTTTGATAGATGACCATATCGACAAGTTGGGTAGTAGTAAACTTTTCACTAGTCTTGATATGACAACCAGATTTCATTAAATACCAATGAGGGATAATGAATCTATTAGCAAAACAGTGTTCGTTACACCGGAAGACTATTTTGAATACACCAGGATGCCTTACGGTCTGACCAATGCACCTGAGGTATATCGAAAAAATCATATCAAGCACTTTAAAAACTCTTTTAGATACTGGGCTTTACCTATATCGATGACGTATTGCTTTTAACTGATTCGGTTGATGGTCTGGATTTGTTGAGCCAGATGCTTGCTGTTCTAACTACTGCGGGGTTTTCTATAAATCTGAAGAAATGCGCCTTCCTAAAGACTGAGGTAGAATACTTGGGCCGACGCATTAGCCAAGGTCAGGTACGGCCGAGTCCTGGGAAGGTGGATGCTTTGGTAAAATCAGCGAAGCCCACTGGCGTCAAGCAAGTACGGCAATTTTTGGGTCTGGCCGGGTATTTTAGATGATACATCGCTAATTACGCAGCCAAAACAGCTTGCATCGCAAATCTTACAAAAAAGAGGAGAACCTTTTATTTGGGGTGGCGATCAAGACGCGTCGCGTAGTTACATCATTCGTAGTTTAACTGAGGAGCCTGTGCTCGTGATATTTGACTCCAAATTGCCTACTGAACTTCATACAGACGCTAGTGCGATCGGTTACGGAGCTGTCTTACTATTACAGGAGCGTTGATGGGGGATGTAGCCCTCAACAGTTCTCGTCGGAACCGCGGGGCATTGGTTTCTTTGGGACGACGGCGTGCCTTGGAGCTGTTGGAATCTGGTCGACGACGGCGGGATTGTCGCGTGGATGAAGGGCGGAGGCAACCTCGTATATATGCTTTGGGTGGCTTTGTTTTTTGGCAGGATTTCGCGGAGCTTCGGGAGGCTGGATGCCTGCATGGGGGGTCCTTGCAAGGTCGTCGAGATCCTCCCTCATTGCTGTTATGGGCTGGAGCATCTGGCGGGGTCCTGTGGCAAGCGGACTCGAGCAGCTGCAGAACGTATGGACGCCGGAGGCGTGTGCCGTGGCGAAGCGCATGCCGTGGCAAAGAGCGTGCCGTGGCGAAGCACATGCCGTGACGAAGAGCGTGCCGTGGCGAAGCGCATGCCGTGGCGAAGCGTGTGCTATGGCGAGGCGCATGCTGTGGCGAGGCGTGTGCTATGGCGAGGCGCATGCCGTGGCGAGGCGTGTGCTATGGCAAGGCGCATACCGTGGCGAGGCGTGTGCTATGGCGAGGTTCATGCCGTGGCGAGGCGTGTGCTATGGCGAGGCACATGCCGATGCGAGACGTGTGCAGCTTTCTTCGTGGCGGGTGACTGGCTGTCACGCGCGCTTGCCTTTGTGCAGCTACCTATGGCGTGAACAGTAGTTTTGGGACAATGCGCGCTTGCCTTTGTGCAGCTACCTATGGCATGTGTCGGGACCATGCGCGCTTGCCTTTGTGCAGCTACCTATGGCATGTGTCGAACCACGCGCGCTTGCCTTTGTGCAGCTACCTATGGCGTGAATAGTAGTTTTGGGACCATGCGCGCTTGCCTTTGTGCAGCTACCTATGGCATGTGTCGGGACCATGTGCGCTTGCCTTTGTGCAGCTACCTATGGCATGTGTCGAACCACGCGCGCTTGCCTTTGTGCAGCTACCTATGGCGTGAACAGTAGTTTTAGGACCATGCGCGCTTGCCGTTGTGCAGCTACCTATGGCATGTGTCGAGACCGTGCGCGCTTGCATCAGTGCAGCTACCTATGGCATGTGTCGAACCACGCGCGCTTGCCTTTGTGCAGCTACCTATGGCGTGAGTAGTAGTAATGTTTGACGAGGATATCCTATGGTGCGGATATAGGCTGCTGGCGCTTGCAAGTTGCAGCTACCTATGCCGCGGACCGTTTCCCCTTAGTTCATTAGTATCGTTTTCCTTGGTGGTGCCACCTTAGTTATAAAAAGTACTTACTAGGTTTTCCTAGCTGCCTTGTTGCCTTTTCTTACCTTTTATCTGCCTTAGTTGGAACCGCTTGAGTGCACGCTTGCGCGTTCCATTCTGATGGTAGAAGTTGTCCCCAAATGTTGCTAACGGTACTACGTTTCAGACGACGACTCTACCGAAGCCACCATGAGCGGTTCTATCCAGGGACCCAACCAGAGACGACGCTCCGTCAGGAGAAGCCGTGTTAGAATTATCACCCAGTAAGGAGGTGGAGCCCAGCGCAACGTCATCGTGACGCGTGTGGAGTGGGATTGCTTAGTGGGGATAGTGGCAGATTTCGAAGTGACAGTGTCGTTGGGACTCACTTTTGCTGGAGCACTTGGGTGAGCTGGACGTGTTTAGAGATCTATTAGAATTATTCATTCCAATTGTATTTTTTTGGATTAAGTTTTTGTGGATTAAGTTGGATTAATTGTAAATGTAACAGAATTAAAGATTGTGATTTAGGTTATTTTCAGTTTCTTTTTTTTAATTAAACCTACTTATGGTTTGTAAAAATATATTATTACGGGCATTTAGCCGCTTAAAATTAGTTAACTACTTTGTCTAAATCGGCCGTAATGGGAGGTAAAAGAATTTGTACCAGATTTTTCTGTGGTTGGTTTTAAAATTCGTGTAGTAAATACTAGGCTGCTTGGACACATTACACCGCAACTACACTCAACTTAGGTTATTACCTATCCTTTTTTATCGTCATCCCTTGCGGGGTAGGTGTAAACTCAAACTCAAATCGTTTATTTTGCACAAACCTTGCGGGGGTGGTGTCATATTTACAACAAGGTGTCATATTTAATTTTTTCTTAACTTACTAATCTACCACCGGGTCGGAACGCGGCCCCCGCTGAGAAGATCCGGCGAGAAACTAAGCGGGCTTGTCTTTTTTGTTTAATTCTCCATTAATTTTTTTTCATCATTATTTGTATAGATACATACATTTTTATATTATACAAAATCTTTATTGTGATCCAGCTCCAGTGGGATGCCTTACGACTAAGATATAAGACTATTTTTAAATATATGTTATAATGAAAAACTAGAGGATTCTGGGTGGATCAGTCTCCACAAGCAGCACCCGTTCACGAGTAAGACTTGAGCAGCACCTCCCTTGACTATGTTAGAGGTAAGAAAGTGACCCGCACCAAATACACAGCAAGCATAGACTTTTTGTGGGCATGACCAATCCCAGACCCCAGAGTGCAGTCAGAAAAAGTCTACAAAAGGAGCAGTACTTTGAGCTCGTTTGGCACGATACGCTACGCTTTGACATCTTTGTTTACATTAAATACGTGCTTTATGACCAATAATCGCCCTTCTGCAGGACAAAGGAGGCCTATAATCATATATATCTCAAGGTGAAAGGGATCAGCACACATTCCACCACTTGATCCCAGTGTGTATTGGTGGAGCAAATTATCTTTACCGTTTCCGAACAGAACTCAACGACTGTAACAGAAAAGCTATCAAATTCGCCGTTGCGTTATTCTAGCTAACTCTTCATACGCCCAAAAATAATAAAGATTTTTTTAATTTGTGTATCGGTCTATGTCCATCTTATTTGAGTACGTCGTTATTTGTATTTTTTAGTGTCTCATAAAAAATAAGTTCTCGAATACCGAATAAAGGACAAATTTTGGCAATAAGCACATACTACCTCATAATATAAAATACCTCTTTGGTGTAGTGGCAAGTAAAACGCGTAGCAATTACGAGGTCCTAGGCAAAGACAAAGTGCAGGTTTTGATATAAAAACTTCAAGTAATCTCAAACTCAAATAATTTATTTGTATAAGCCCTGCGGGGGCGCTTACAAATAGTCAATTTACATTTTTTTTAATCTAATTTAACATCTAATCTAACACCGGATCGGAACACGGTCTCCACTGAGAAGATCCAACGAAGAAACTCAGCGGGCTTGTCTTTTTTATTTACTTCTATTTCTCTTTTTTTTTTTCTTTTTTACAATCATATTGTGTGGTTACAATTAAATAGTTTACGATCTAGCTCCAGTGTGATGCTTTACGATCGAGATATGAATCTAATGATGTTATCTGTAACGAGTCTCTAAAGGATTCCAGATGGACCAGCCCCCACAAGCAGCACCCGTTCACGAGTATGACTGCTGGAACAGCCATCACTCCCCTCGACCATATTGGAGGGAAGGGAGTGACCCGCGCCAGACAGCCACCGCAAGCAAAGACATTATAGTGAGCATGATCAAACCAGAATCGCAAAGACGGTAACCAGATTGTGTCTACAAAGCAGCAATACCCAAAGCTCGTCAGGCAGAACAAGTATATATTATATAACAAGAAATATGGTTCCGGAATCTGGCATTTTGCTCGTTATAATGGTAGTAGGTTTGCCCCCTTTTACATTGGGACCTAACGACGTCGGCGAAAAGTGAGTGTATACAGTACATCTTTGCCACCTCTCACTTGGAGAATATAGACGTGACCATAGATCTATATAAGACAAGATCTAGGGACGTAACGGTGTCTATTTTATTGATTTTTTATTTTTGTTTTACACTCATAAAATAATAGTTTTTAGCCATAGATAAATGCAAATTGCAAAGTTAACTAAGTGCCCTTCCATGCTGTCACTATTTGCAACTTTAATATGGTGTCTTTAAAAGAATCAAAGAAAACTGAAAGAATGTTGTAAGTACTTATTTTACCTTAACAGCATAGTTAATTTTGTATTTTAATGTACTTAACTGTGATATACTATTTTAGGAAACACAACAACTAAACAGAAAAAGAAATCATAAACTTCTTTAACGCGTTACCATACCTAAAGAACTTTGACAAGAACAGCAAAAATATTCCTAACTTTCCTAAACTCCTATATTGAAACACAATTATTTTACTATGGACAGTATTATGGAAGAGGTACAATTCTTTATATACTGGACATTTCAATTTAGTAGTTTTTGATAGTGAACGCAAATGAATAAAACAACTAACTATTGAAAGTAATGGAGTAATGGAAAAGATTGATAGCCTAAACCGCATATCAGCGCTATTCGAAGTCTATGCTTGAATTATAAATTGAATATGATTGTAACTTCGTCATCATCAATTAAATAATATCCAGTACAGGACTAAAGCTTCCTCCAAAGATCGCTACGACGGTCTTCTTTAAACTGTGCGCATTCAACTTTCACTCGCGAAGGAATTAAAGTGGTTCAGGACGTATACTATTCGCAGAAGAATTTTCAAGGCACGTTGTTTTGGTAGGATTTCTTGTCGGATAATAAATCATGAATTTATATTATGGGTTCATCAGAAATGCGACAAGCTCCTCATATACTGCACATTTAACAGGAAACAGAAGAACTGTAAAGACATATTTAGTATTGTAAAGACTTATGAAGGATATTGCTGTATTTTTAATTACGTCGCTTTGAATGACGCAAGTGAAGTGTACGTATCGTTCATCGTTCATCGTTCATCGATTCTAGTAATAGCCTCTGTCAATCTGAAGACCTTTTTATGAGCTTCCTTATATCTTCCTTAACCAAAAGATGTGTACTTCAGGACAACGGCCTTCTTTATTGCTCATCCAGCTATTACTTACGACGTTCACCTGGTTCTCGATCTATGTTATAATTCAGATCTGGCTACGATTAAAGTCATGGATTCATTTTATTATATAGGCTTACAATTTCTTCTTTCTTACGATGATATTTCATTTAACCGATAACAACATTTTCCGTTTCATTCTAATCCACATTAGTTTCAAAATAAACACAATAAAAGTCTTCACGAAGGAGACATGACCTAAGCAAAGATATCATAATACTAACCCTCTAAATAAACATATACACGTAAGTACTGTTACTCACCCAAAGTGCTTAAATAATTGTTTGTACAGGATTTTTATTTGATTCCAGGCCTTATTTACCACCGGACGAGACTCTTGAGTATTATGATAATCAGGATGATGTTGGTTCTCCTACTGCTAAAGTTATTGCTACTTCAGAGTCGGGGAGGTAATATCATAGTTTTGTACGGCACAAACTAGTCGTGGTTGGGATCTTTAGGGGAAGCAATGTCTTTACTGTTGTTGATACTATTGATAATGAGCAACATAACATTTTTGATAACGACGCCTTGGTGTAGTGGTTTGGACATGGCTTGAATCACCGGTTCGGATAGTTAGAGAATTCATCCTCGCATAAAACAATATTTTATGTGACACACATTTTTTTCGGCGGGTGTGTTTGTGCATGTGAAATGCAGTAAAATCCAATAAAAATAATTGCTTTAAAAAATAAAATATTGAACAACTTTGCAATTTAATCTCAAACAATTGATAAAACAGACTTTCTTCAAACTACCTACTTAATTCCAGATGAAATGCTCAAAATAGCTTTGCTGTATATCAAAACTATTTTAGATTTAAACCACTTTAACAGATATGTAAATAGTGGGTGTTAGAACAACAGTATACTTGGACAAATACAAAAGGTTACTCTGGATTCTATCTAGTAGAGCTAAGAAAATTTTGTATGATAGGTGTATAGCAACGTATGGAAAGTTTAGGTTGACAAGAGGGATTGATCTAAAAAAAAATCCTTTTGTTATATTTTTTGTATTAATCCCTCTTGACCTCAAAAGCATTTTTCTTAATTTACTTTTTTTAATAAAAAAAGTATTCCAAGACCAAATCCCTTAAACTATTCCTAATTTCTAGCATTTGGACAACCAAATACTTCGAATATGTAAGAATAATCAAAAGAAACATACGCATTATTAGCTGTTCATTCACATGATGGATGAACATTGTATGTATTCAAATTAAAAAAAAAGTGCCGTTTTTCCGAGGCAGATGGGTAAAACGTAGCAAAATTCCACTAGATTCCTATTTGGAACACAATGTTTTGCGGGCAAACGGTAGACCCCCTGAACTTAGTATAAATATGTGTATTTATATTATTTTGGCATTTTTTGGTCTGGTCTGAATGTCGTCTTTATTTGGTCTGGTTTGAATGTTGAGCCCAATGATTACCCAGAATGGTCTAAAATTTCTTACTATAGAGCCAAGGTAAATACATACTTTATAGTATTTTTAAAGTTAGTACATCTATTGTAACTAAAAAACTTCCATTTGTGAAAATAATACCACTGACTTCATTATATATTATTTCGTTGTCTACATTACTAAAGGTCAACGACAGATTACGAAGTATCATTTCACCTAGAGAAAATTTTGATTTTAAGGGATCGTAGCCAAGAGTGCGGAACAAGAGTGGTTTTACCGATCAGAAAAGGCCAAGCCATGCTTAGCTCGGTTAGTTAACCGTTTCTAGAAATTCCATTTTTGAGTATATCCGAGCTTAAGAAGACTATTAATCTGTTAGTCCTGGCTGGCACGTAATATAGTGGACTTAAGCCGCCGAATCGAATGCTTGTAGGTGGATTCATAAGTTTTAACAGCAAAAAAACAAAAACACAGAAACAACAGGTTTGGTGACCACAAACCTGCTTTTAACAGTACTAGATTATTATGGTTAACCTAATCTCTCTCACCTCGATTATTGAGAGCACTACCTTGCAGTGGGACACTGTGGGCTGATTTATGAAGTTTCGATAGCAATAGCAGTTGGATAAACATCCTTCATTTACCAATATTTGCCTTTCATACTTCTTTCTAGATACTTATAAACGACCCAAGCGATTATGCAGAAACAACAATACTATACCGATACATCACTCTTGACCAATCAGTGGATATCAAAGTTGAGGCAATGTTGTTTCAAAGTGAGTCTGAAATCCGGCGAGTGGCGCCTGAGAAAAGAGCTTGTTGGTTCCATGATGAAGTGGCTCTCGAACACACAGGGAGGTACTGCTATGAAACTTGCCATACTGAGTCCAGGATGAAGAATTACTTGAATAGTTGTGGATGTGTGCCTTACAAATATCCTAGACGTTAGTACTTTTCATTTTTATGATTCTGGTAGGGATACCATATAACCAGGAGGTAATAAACATTATCATGAATGTAGTAGTGATTCCTGATTGAAAGAAAAACGTTCAAAACATTCCTTTTTACAAGCTTTTGTTTGACTTAGCAATCTTTTTTATTGGTGTTAAGAGCAAGATTAAAATAATACATAAATAAATTTTACTTTGCTAAAAAAATCGCGAGATACAGAAAAAAAAATCCTGCGTGTGTCCACGTCTCTTTTCTATGAAAATAAAGATTAGTATAAAATCATTAGACGGCGCCTAGCGCAATCTGAATGTTTATATCTAATTTTAATGGAAAACATGCGAATGTGTTCCTGCAGATTTTGTATGGGTCGTAAAAAGAAGAAACTATGTAATTTCTGAATTAATCAATGTTTTTATTTATTTGCAGAAAAATCTGTACGTATCTGTGAATTTTAAGATTTGAATTGTTTGAATAACGTCACAGGCATGTATTTGTGCTCGCTAAGTGTTTATAAATTCATATTTAGTATATCGTTGGCTTAGTATAACATGGTTCTATATTTCCTTACTGTCATATGGAACAGAGAACCTTGTTTAAGTGAGCCGACGATATGTCATTCATTAATAATGAATAGTCTATAATTTAATACGAAACTTAATCAGAAATTCGTGTTCGTAACATGAATTCCACCACGATTATAAATCATTCAGTTACCTGTTCCAATTCTCTTGGATTATAATCAATTACTATTACTGTTTGATCTTATTTAAAAGTGGGCTCCGAAATCAGCGATATTCATATCGTCTACGGGAAACAGAAAGTAATATAAAACTTCTATTGCCATTACCTCATATTATGTTATACATCACGTTGTGTTAAACATAAAATAAATAAGAAGATGTACTCTGCCGTCCAAATCATAAACACAGCAGTTAGAAAATAATTACTGTGTTTATGATTTGGACTGCAGTACTTTCTGGAATATCAAGGTTTTCCGGAAATCCTCTTCATTTTAGGATAAAAATATTGGTGTGTAACATTTAGAAAGGACCACATCAATTAGCTTTCCGAGTTTCCCTGCATCACATACTTATGCGTCAGAATGTAAATCCTCTCATAATGAAAATGCACTCATAATGTAACTGTCTTATTTATCGTCAATATTTACCTTTGCCAATATCTAAAACATAACAACATCAATAACTTACTACTCTTTAAGAGAACTGTTTAAAGAAGCCAATATTATGACGGTTCCATGTCAGTATATTTATGAAAACATAATGAACACAAGGAAAAATTTAGACCTGTTTAATCAGCTAGGAGATAGGCATTGGTATAACACGCGACATAGAAATAAATTGGATCAACCGCAATTTCGTCTGTCTAAAATTTACACGTCTTTCATGGGGTACTGTTTTAGATTTTATAATAAAAGTCCACTTGAAGTCACTCAACTTAGTGAAAATAAATTCAAATCTTGTTTTAAACGTACCCTCTGCAAGCGAGCTTTCTATTCTCTAGATGATTATTTAAAAGATAAAAATTCTTGGATAGGTGCTGTTCCAGTTTCACCAAAATGTGGATAACATGTTCAGCTATTATTATTTATTATACCCTCTCTTCCTTCTAGTAGTTAAATAAAATTGATTATTTTTCTAGCTCATTTCTTATTCTGTAAATAAGAGAACCATGTAGCCATTCTCATGAATAGTTTAACTTAATTAATTTAATTAAAACTCACCTGATACTACATTGTTCACCCCTACCTCACAACAAAATGTAGATGGAAAAATTGTAAAAATACTATTTTAAAAGAGTAATCGTGGAGTTTCTTGCCCTTCTTCTCCACAGGAATGACTTTCCAAAGTTCTTTGTTACTATTTAGACGATTCATATATACTGTAATGGTTTACATGAATAAAAAATATTCTGATTCTGATTCTGATAAGGACTCTGGCCAAATACATGAATTTTGGATTTCAAACCACTCAGTTTGAAATAATAAATCAATATAAACTCAAATTATTAATTTTGTGTAAACCCAGGGAGGGCACTTACAAATTGTCAAATTTCAATTTTTTTTTTTACTTATTAATTTTCCACCGGTTATGGCCGCGGCCACCGAGAAGAACCGGCGAGAAACTCGTTGTATTTGTTTTTTCTTCGAAATCTCTATTTTTTTCCATCATTAAAAATGCAATCATGGTACCCTTTCTATCACTTTCTGATAACCCAGCTATTTATTTTTTAGACTATTTTATTTTAAAATGATCGCTGTTTTTATGGGCTGAATTCAATTACATATTACATATTATTCTATAAATTAAAATGGAATTTGCGTAGTAACCTAAAACGACACTCATTGGGTTCGTAGTTTATGTGTATAGCGGGGTGTGAGACCTCTGAATATTTAACATCTACTAATCAAGAATATTATTTTAGTCCAAATCAACTTATAGAGTTGTACAAATTTGAATTAGGATATTTGAATTCATAACTGCTGACGTAAAATTATGATTTTGATAGGGATACCATATCGTTTGACGAACATTTGACGGACGACTTATTCCATTGATTCCGAGCTTAAGCCACTCAGCCCACTGGATCTGGCCAGAATCCTAGAGCGGGTAGCGTACTTTTCTATAGAAAAATTTTCAATATCAGTCGGAAAACTGAGATTGTGGCCAGTAAAGTGGCAAAAGGGTCGTCGCTTATTTCTTTGAGACCTATCATTTTTAGCAATAAGTGGGTGTTCACAATAAATACCCTCATCCTCCGCTTATGTTTTATAGCTAAAATCCTTAGGAATTTCAGTATAGGAGTGTAAGTGTCTGCAACATACCTATGTTAGCGTTTCAAATTTTCAACTAAATTACAGTCCACGTATCAATGAATGAAATGTCCTGCAGTCCAGTGTGCTATATGTAGTGTCGGGAAAAGAAGTACAGCATCACCAGCGACCTCACACCATTCTTGCCTGATTACATACCGCATGACGTCACGTATGTAAACAGCTTATACTGTTCCACTGCTGGACAAAAGCCTTTTCTGTCGAGATGACAGAAATTAGGTCATACTTCACAGTGGCCACCTGCTGTTGGAACTTATTAAGTCACTTTTTACACATCCAACTCGGTTTAGCGACTACCAAATTTTGCGAAAGCCGGAACCCACATAACTGTCGTCGATTCCCACTGCGTGTTGCCTCTAGCCATCTGTCAAGTTAAATTTGAATCAGAAATTAAAATAAACAGACTGACTTTAACACAAGCTAATTCACTGGTTTAACAAAAACAAACAGCAAACTGTTTCAGACCAGGATTTAACAACAGCGAGCTGGCTTCATTAAAAGTTTACTTTGGTAAATCAACTTGCAACTGCTATAAACTTACATTGTTGATTGAACTCAACTATTTTATTGGTATGTGTCTTGGACCTTAACAATGCGGTCAGACTGATGAGCTATTAACTAGTAAACCAAATGGGATTTCGATTTCGAGGTACTTATTAGAAGATAGTTAGCCCGCACATAGCCGTCAATATCCGAGCACATAGATACTAAACTAGTTGAACTGGCTGAGTTGGAATGTCAAAGTTCCCAATGTGGAAGTTTGCCTAAACAAAACTAATTTTCGAGGTTGTTCGCTGTTTATTTTTGCTTTTTATATCCTTAAAGTTTAAATACTCTACAGGAGGGGCCCATGAGAGGCACTGACCGCGGTATAGTTTAATTTCATGTGTAATCTTCGCGTTAACCTAAAACTCAGTATGTGAACTAGTATAGCATGTACTAGCTATTACCCGCGGCTGCGCACGCTTTTATTTTGTAATTGTGTGAGTGCTTTGAACCACCGAAGAGTTTCTCTTGAGAATACGAACCTGAGTCCAATATGAGTTCATGGAGGAATTCAGGCTAAATCACACATTTTAACGTAACATTGCAGTTCAAGACTAAGAATAATAAAGTGTTGTGTTCCTGTTTCTGGAACAATGAGTATTTATTATTTTAAATTAGTCTATAGTCATAGTATATATTGAAGTCAACAATAATTCTAAAAAAAAATGTTTCGATTATTATTGATAAGGGGAAAATATTTAATGTACTGATTCGGCTTGGTTACACTTTAATTATATGTATATAGATAGTAGCTATTACATTGCTGTTTTGCTCTAACTCCGTAATTCAATTTGCAGTTCAGCTCTTCTTAAACTATATAGGCACTAGCTACTAGTTAATAGCTCTTAATCTGACTTTGATTTTACGGGTACAAAAAATCCTATTCTTTATTATTCAAAAGATAGTCGTTAATTTCATAAAAGATTCCTTTAGCCGTTCCAAGAAGTTGACCTGATGTTGTCTTGGAGACTCCACAACATCTAGAGCCCACTAACCTAACTTTGCTATTTACTTTCTTAACAAACAAACACTGTTTACTTTGTACCAGTTTTCCAAAGGAACTGATTGTATTTTCAAGTACCATCTCAATAACGCCTATGGTTGTTTGTTACTATTATTCAATATTTTGAAGATCGAGCGAATGACAACGATAATATACCTACAGTCGTAGAATGATCTTTTAGCTACCGGCCAAAAGATTCTTGTCACATTATAGTCTCTTCTACATCTATCGGCATATGGACTCGCTAGCGTCACGCTAACGTTAATTTTTATTGTCCATTACTCTCTAATAGCCGGTTTCAATATTCAACTCAAGGATAAATTTGCTTACTCGCAGTAAAATTTTAACAGATTTTCAATAGAAAATTTGTCAAAATTCTATCTGTAGTAAGCAAATCTATCCTTGAGTTGAATATTGAAACCGGCTGGTAGGCTTAACATGAACAGATTGACGTTATCGTAACGTTGTCAAGAAATCGTGATGCCACGTTCATTTTATATATTAAATTTGTGGTGTGAAAAGGATAGCATATCAAGTCGATATTGTTACGATAATGTCTACCTGTTTGTACTAAGCCTATTATAGTTTCAAGACAAACAGTCAAAAATTATCAGAACCAGGTGATGGAATCTCTTTTTTATGAAACTGAGGTGTATTTAAGAGACTTTAATTTTTAGAAATTCAATAAATCACGTAATTAAACAATTCAATTATTATTCTTTCACAGCAACTTATGGCGGAGTTTATTTTTATTATTTAGTTTATTATTTTGAATTATTCGAATGATTCGCCGCTTCTCGCGCCATTTCCGCGCCAAAACAATTACGTGTGCGAGTGATTAGTAACAACTAAACTAAATAACAAGTCTCCTGCTGGTTTGTGTTTAAAAGGGCGTTTTAATAAAGTTTCTAGTTAAGAATTTAATTATAATAGGTATATCGGCGGTAAACAATGAAACAAACGACTAATAGTACACTCTTTTAAAAGCGCTTACAGTGCTTCAGCACAAAAAGCGCCTTTGCGAACGTGGGGGTAAGCTGCGGTCCGAATGATGCTAACTTACTTTCCTTTGTACTCTGTGGTGCGACCGACAGGTAAATTCATTATACGTTCGCGGAACATTTTATTCATTATTCGTTCATTCGGTCCAACAAGTCGAATGGGAGGCAGTTAGTACCAAATTTTCGTGAATCATTCGAATAATTCGAATGATTTATAAAGTCGAATGATTCGAATGGAATCATTCACATTCGCAGTCGCGCAGCGCTAAACTGAGGAAACCCAAAATTGAGTAGAGTAGGTATATTTCAGCAAAAAGTAAACCTTATGATCTTTGTGATAAAGCCATAAAATATCTTCGGAACTTGGGCTGGAGTGATATGAATATGCATAATACCCTCTCATAAACCCTGATCATTATTCGCTGAAAACAGTCAAGGTATGCAAATTAGTAGAGTATGATATTCGCGAGGGCACTAACTTCTGAACTCGAACTGTCTTTGGCTTTCTTATAATTTACGAATTATATATATCTATACTAATATTATAGACTACCTCGTTGGTCTGGTGGCAAACCGCATCGCTTTGTGATCATGAGGTCCTGGGTTCAAATCCTAGGTCAGACAAATGTAGTTTTTCTAACTAAAAGTCCGTAGTCTGGAATTGTGCCCGGTATATGGCTCGCCCCCTATTATAGGGCACCTAACATCGTCGGCGAAACGTGGGTGTACTCACTACACCTCTGCGACCCTTTCTGGGGAATATAGGCGTGACGGTGTTTACCAATATTATAAAGAGGAAAGATTTGTATTTTTGTATGTATGTAACGAATAAACTCAAAAACTACTGGACCGATTTCAACAATTCCTTCACCATTAGAATGCTACATTATTCGCGAGTAACATAGGCTATATTTAAAAAATAAATGTCCACCCGTGCGAAGCCGGGACGAGCCGCTAGTATTAAATAAAAGAAAACAGAAGTGCAAAAAAATATATTATTGATTTTGAGGCGCTCGTAGCACTGTATGACTGCGGTGTTCTTACCGATCACCAAGATTAAGCAGCATTCGACTCGGTCGACCTGAGATGGGTGACCGTTTGTGGCATTTTCATATGCTAGCGTCTCTGTGCTTCCGAAGGCACGTTAAGCCGTTGGTCCCGGTTACCACTTAATGTGGTACTCGTGAAGCCGAGTTAGCAGCCTTACAGGTGGCTTGATAAGTTTAAAACAGCAGGCCAAAAACGTGCCTCCACCAATCCACACTGAGTCCGCGTCACCACGCGTCAGAGAGATTAGGTCATACTCCACCGAGTATGACCTAATCTCTCTCACCTCGATCTGTGAGTAGTAGCAAAATCTTTTATATTATATTTTTTATCTTTTATATTTTGTTGAAATTTTCCTCATATTTCTTTACAGTTTAAAATAGAGATGAAACATAAGCACCTAGGTATTACTAGGTAGACTGGGAAACCTTTGGTACTGTGGGCATTTCTAATGGTCGCCAATTTTATGTTGACTATAGCTTTTATTATTGTTATTAAACAAAGTTTAACGAGACCCAGACTATTACAGAGGTACGTGTAGCCGTTCATAAATTATAGCTTTAAAAATTAATAAATGAGCTGGTCACCTGATCCGAACGAATGCAAATGAGTGGGACAAAATAAGTACTGAATGGGTCCCAGAACACGGATCTCGTCGTCGTCGACCTCTATTTATATCAGGCCGAATAGCCATCATTGGCTAAGGATGGAACTGTATGGAAAGACGGGGAGACTTCAACCCAGCAGTGAAACACAATGGGTTAGTTAAAAAAAGTAATCATCATACTGACCAACAAGGTCTAGTAGGTCAAGGTTCAGTATTTTTTACAAGCTTTTATTTAACTTGCACTGTTGTTGTATGTAGATATACAAAGCACTTGCGGGTATCTGATTGAGCTGAAATCTAGCATACGTATGTATATTTGGTAGCGAGGCAATAATATGGTATCACAGAGCTGGTCTGATGATGGAGGTGGCCATAGGAACTCTTCAACTTCAACTTCAAGATATCTCCATTGTGTTTTTACTATAAAAGCTCGTTTTCAAATTAAAATTATTATTTTTGACTCAATGTTACCCGTATACCCTGCATATGCATAATTCATGTCAAGTCACTCACCTGATACATGAATGACTTAACGAGATATTTGCAACTCCCATGAGGTAAAATAAAAACGGCGATTTTATTTTAAAATTGGCAAGAGCCAAAGCTGTTTATTTTTGTTTTCACTACTACATAGTGTTTTTCGTACCTTGTGTCTCGCCACAAAAATGTTTATTTCTTTGAATATCGCCACACATTCCCACCATAATAATCCCTTTAAGCCAGGATCAATTGCTTCCATAGACGGCGCCAAGGTTCGCATTTTGAGGTATCACGGAGAGCGCTTTAATTGTCCTTGAGCTGGCAACAAGTCTAATTTGAAAGAAAATAATATAAGAAGAGTAGGATAATTTAAATTGCAAATTCCGTCCGGAAATTAAAATCCAACACAGAAGCGATGGCACTTTTTTCCCATTTGCCGTAATACTGAGGGAGGGCACCGGATTGTATATATACTTAGGTGGATGCAACATAGACATGAGTTCACTTCAGCGTACTAATCCAATGGGCTATGACGGTGACCTTGGTTCTAGTTATTCTAATAAGAATTACTAATAGGCTCACCCCCGACCGATTAAATTGGGACATAATATAGTTCGCAAAATATAGGTTTACACAGTACACCACTGCCACTCCTGCTTGAACAATACAGACGGGACGGTATTTATCTACAAGCCTAACCTATTTTTAAATAGGTACCAACTATTGATTCTTTGGTCACTTTCTACATGTGTAAACTTACTTAAAGCTTTCAAATTTAGTAAACTACAAATGGTTTTAAAGCCACTGGTGAGATTTTCACTTAAATTATCAATTTTTCAAAGCTCTTATTGCTTCGTCCACATTCAAAGCACGTTATCCACTAAAGAAAGATAACTAGTTGTCGAGAGCCTGAAATAAATAATTCAGCTTGCGATTGTGTCCTAACATCTAACTTTTGACTTCAAACATTTTTATTGTGTAAATAAAATAATAATAAAAAAGTTGGACGATGAATGACAATAAAGCCTTCTGGAGAAGGACGTGATAACTTTTTCAAATAACTTTAAATATTGTATGGAATTATTCACGTGTCTTGGGGTGGTCATAGATGTATTTAAAATGTGACTTTTTAATTGCACAAACAATACAGTAGGAATAACATATTGTGTACCCCATTCGGATCTCTAGATCGAGTTGGTCCAGAGATTTGTATGGAGTACGCTCGAAACACTAGATTAATAAGTCGTTTAATGTGGAACTTACATTAGTTGGTAATTATTTAAAAGTAGAAAATATGATAGTTTTGACAAAAATATTTTCTATACTGAGTTCTTAGATTTTCGCGAATATTATACATGAATTAAAACTATTTTACGGATTTTATCGCGGTTTATTTTTGATTTTTAGTTCCCGACGTTTCGAGTGCTTTGCAGCACCCATGGTCACGGGAGGGACTCAATCAATTAATCAATCATTTATTTTGTAAACATAGGTAGTGTGTACAGACAGATGTTGATATCTTAATGTAGACCGCTATATTTTGCCAGTAGTTGGCGTACAAAATTATATATTATGGAAAATAAAATAAAGCAATTCTCAAAAGTCAGTATACAATGCTAATGGCATTATACAGTTTGTCATGTAGATTAGTCAAAATACAGTCATTATTAATTAAGAAAAGATATGATTGGACAAGTTTAATAAATCGGACCCTGGTTATAGCTCTGTTTGTCAGTAAGGAACTCTGTGATGGAGTAGTAACACCTTTCTACTAAAAATACAAATAGACATTTCTTAAATGATACATTGCAATCTTTATTTCTAATCTCCATTGGTAAATTGTTATAAATTTTTGATGTCATGCCTAGTATATTCCTAGCAAATAATGCTGCTTTATGAGGTGCAGCACAAATAGTCTTCTGGTGACGTCGAGAACGAAGTGTTTCAAATAAACTGATGATGTGAACGAAATGTTTCAAAAGGCATAGTTGTTCCGGGGTACCCTCAAACTTCATTATTTTTGTTGGTCCAATCTACGCAAAATTAGCTCACAGTGTCTTGAGGTCTTGCAGTGTTATGCTTGGTTTTGGATTTGATTATATTCTGCACTGCAAAACCTCAAGATACTGTGAGCTCATTCTGCGTATATCGGACCAACAGAATCATTTTTATTTCTAGAACCACTAGTGGTTCTAGAAAAAAAAAATGATTCTGTTATAAACATGATAGCCAGAATAGAAAAGTGAGTAAAAGATGTTGCATTTCCAAATTCTATGCAGGAACCATTAAAAGTGCTATCACCTGGTTGCCAAAATGTACGGGGAGATAGTCTTCATTACGAGTTGTCTTCTCTGCGAAAGAGTCGTCGAATTGTCTTTAAGACCCAATTTACAGACTTTTTCCCTTTAATACCACCCATATACACACCTTCTTCAAAAACATAGCATCAAACATTTAATTAGGTACTGTCGAAACCAGTTGCCTTGCGATCCACGAAGTATCAGACTAATTAAATGATTGATCGCCACTCATGTGAACTCATAAGTACGTTTTTTTATACACATTTTTCTTCTAAAGATAAATTACTGAGTGATGACTTAGGAAGTGATTTGTATCCTTCGGAAGCGAAAATAGTATATCTAATTTTACTTTCTTGGTCGGACAAAGTGTTGGGTTTTTCTATCGAAAAACTTGCAATATGGTTGACTCGCTTTTAAATTGATACTTAACATCGTGGGTGATGTGTAAACAATACACCTCTGCCATCCCCGCTTAGTCAAGTTCTTTGCTCGCAAGTTTTATGTTTCCAGATTTGAGAATTTTACGTCTCTGAAGTAGAAAAAAGGCTAAGAAATCCGCCATTAATCTGTCAGAGTACATTAGTTCGAGTAAAGTACCCGCCTAAGTGGCGAGACGTTGGGACGAATAAGATTTAAAGGTCACACGCTACTTTTAAAGAAATATTAGAAGGAGCGTTTTAGAAACGGCAATTACCCATATCGTGACTTCATCGATGCTGCATCAATTTTTGCCAACTTTTGCTCCTAAATCACAGCATCTAAATGAAAGCACGCAGACGTAGAGCGAGAAGTGGACGTCTTAAGTTAATCTTGAGCTTCTCTGTATAAAGTTTTGAGTAGGGATAAATGGGTCAATTCCACAGAAATCCTAAAAATAAAACACTAGAAGTGAAATGGTGCACAATTTTATTTGAAACCACTGTCGCTATTTTGCTATACAAGCATAGTTTGAAAACACAGACATAGACTCATATGAACTCACATTATTGCTAGAAACATTATTTTCCGACAAAAATGCAACCTTATAAGTGCAAATATATGTTTAAGAAGACTTTTATTCCAACTTTAGCCACTGTATCACATAAATTAATTTATGCAATCCTACAGCATTTTGTGATAATTTTCTTATATGTGTCGCGACAAGTTCACGAGGCTATGGGCGACTTCTAGTATTTTGTCATTACAGTATCTATTGCCCACTCCTGGCAGTATAATATTTATTGTAATTTCAAGGCACATACATAGATTGCTTATAGCTATGAAACTAATTGTGACTCGCAAGAAGTTCAAAATCCTGTAGTTTGCAGATGGCGTGGACTGTTGGCTACCAGCGTAGCTTGTAAACCTTCATAACAGCCATCATGACCAAGAAGTTTGAACATTACCTATAGATCAGTTCCATATATTCTGGTGGTAATATCCCGCAAAGGATTTGCCCTTTATGTCCCACTAACTGTACAAGGAAAGAGCTGAGCGCGGTCACAGACGGCGCGATCAAACTATCCACTCACTTAGCGGGACAGATATGAACCATTGACATGAAAAGAAGAATAATAATATAGATAGATTTAATTTTATTTATTGATTTACCACAGAGTAGTTACAGTAGAGTCTATGAGAGTCGTGGAAGCCAGAGAGGTATGTAAGGAAAGAACCTGTTGGAACTCTGTACTCTCTGCCTACCCCGCAAGGGATCTGGCGTGAGGTTATAGATAGATAGATAGTTACAGTAAATTATAAACTTTAAAATCTAAAGAAAACACTCTAAAACACATAATTGCCAGTGGCTTCCAAACTATTACATTATTTTTTAATTACAAACCAGGTAATAGTTATAAGCCACGGATTAAAAAGTATATATAACGGAGGATCAATTCTTTCTTGACAACTCATTGTGGGCAAAAACAGGGAATCGGACGAGGAAATAAGCTCTCAGCGGTTAACTCGATAATTGAATGCAGGCACGATGGAAAATACACTTTAACTTGTCATAGAACTCACTCACGATACAAAACACAGTTTTTAGGCTTGAGGTTAAATTTTTCAGCAACTAACAGCAATGGAGTGACTCATGAATGTAGAGTGCTCCCTGTTATATCAGATACCTCCCACCACCTAGGCTCTGTATACGCCAAATTGACGTTTGTGTCTCGTTTAAAACTGTACTCACGACCCAGATGCGACATATAGATCAGAGGGAGAAATTGTGTGTGCATGGAAAAATGAAGTTTTGAATATAAATAAATACCCAAAAGTAGACTAGGTGTACAAACATAAAATGTATGGACGCATTTGTGGGTATGTTTGTGAGTGTGAGAGTTTGTGGTTATGGGTCCGTGTTAGTGTATAAGTTTAAGTGAGTTTATCACTAATTAAAGATGTCAAGTAATTTCCGAAACTGCAGAAAATACCATAGTTTATAAATGATCTGTTGTTAATTAAGGATTCAGTGTAATTATAGTCTTGACAAAGAAAAAGTATCAATATCTACAACAACAAATGTTTGGAGCTATCATCATCGGGATAATGGGTGTACATAGTGCACCTCTGGCACACCCCTCTTGGAGAAAGTATACGTCGATTTTTTTATTTAATATTTAAAAAGTCACCCCCGCTTGGTGCATGTAGACATGACAATTTTTTTCAATATCGATGAATAAACCAAAATTTGTACAAATCTCAATATTATACCAAACCATCGTTTTCTATCGTTATCATTTGATCGATCGATCGTAAAACGATTTGTGGAAGCGCGCGGTAATCGGTAAAGTGTGGGATATCGATAATCGAATCTTTTGAACGAATGAAGACCTTAAGAATGGATATTTGGATCAGGTCTATCTATCTATCTATAACCTTACGCCAGATCCCTTGCGGGGTAGGCAAAGAGTACAGAGTTCCAACAGGTTCTTTCCTTACATACCTCTCTGGCTTCCTCGACTCTCATAGTTCGTCTCATACACGCTCGCCGGTTACGGAGACTCTTGACTTTTCCATCAGATAAGACTCGGTTTATTTGGATCAGGTAATGTAATCAAATCGGTTTTTGTCTTTTTCGAAGGTATAAAGATTCTAATTAAGTAAAAGTGGTTGAGTGCGTTTTTCTCATTTTCTTTTTATCTTTAGAACTTAATTCTAGTAATTATTATTAAAAACGCAAATAGAGGTATCGGAAAAGTATCGTGACCTGTCTACACATTAATTTTATGATTCAAACAACAATAGGTAATACTGAATCACGCGGATTCAGTGCTGATTGGTGGACACAGGCGTGTAACCACCTAGCCGCTTAGCATGAGCAGTTCGACATAAGCGTTACGTTTACGTTAAAAGGATGGCATATCAACATGTAAGTTTAACGCTATCGAGAAAGCGTGCTATCACGCTCATCCTGATTTAGTATATTTGTAGTGTAAAAAATGCCATATCAACTCGATAAGGTTACGCTAACGTCAAACTGTTCGTGCTGAACTCTCACACGTTGGAAGTTTTTCAAGCATGATCAAACTTGTCTCATTGAATACTACATTTAGTTGACAAGGACAAACAACTAAGCGTGTCATCTAAGCATGAGCACGGTCGAATATGGAAATATCAGAAACGGTCCCCCATCTCAAACAAACATTGCTAGGTAACCACTAACATTACAGCGATTCCGCAGCGCTAGGAGCGTCTACTTTCGTGGGCTGTTTTAATATTAAATATTTAGTTTTGTTAAATATTAGCAGTTAGTATACATACATAATATAACAGAGTTTCGAAAATCTCTGGATAGCTCACACAAGACGTTTGGAACACTTTATACACGATGTAATTTTTATCGTCCTAGAGCGAAAGCCCAGCTAATGTATCCAATGTATTATCATGTATGTAATCTAATGTATCAAAAAAGGGAAACCGACTTAGATATGCAAAAAATAAATATATGAAATCAGTGCCGGTTAGTGCAGTCTGTTACTTGGCACCGACTTCAAATATTTATTTTTTGCATATCTAAGTCGGTTTCCCTTTTTTGAAAAGTTATTTATTTCACAATTTTTAGTGATGAACGAATTGTTGTTAATATTTATATATCTAGATTATATTATTCTACTTAGTTCTTTAGTAAGGTAACCATTTGTGCCGTTTGCCGTTAAGGAGTTCCCTGGTGTATCATCAAACTCGAAGGTTCAATACCGATTTCATTAAAATGAGTCTACCTCAAAGCTATACTAAACCGGACGCAAAAAGAATCGTCAAAATCAGTTATATAAAGACGTTATAAAAAAACAGACATATCGTAAACCACCCCCTTTTTGATGTACATATATAGAAGAGATACATATACAATTTCCGCTCTTAAGGAACAAGGTATAGAAAAGACGTACATAGATCTTATCAAAAAAATCTACTCCCATAGTACAGCAGCCATAAAGTTAAATTCTGCCGGTCCCACATTTAAAATCAGTAAAGGCGTCAAACAAGCAGACCCGCTTTCCCCGAAACTATTTACTTGTACCCTGCAGGAAATATTCAAAAACTTGGCAGTCTTATGGGGGAATAAAGGAATTGTCGTTGGTGACAAAAGGCTCAGTAATCTTCGCTTTGCCGACGATATAGTACTTTTCGCTTCAACGGCCGAAGAACTAGAAGAAATGCCCCAAGAACTGAGCACGGCAAGCTTTGAGTTTGGATTAACAATGAATCGGTCAAAAA
Organism: Phalera bucephala; assembly: GCA_905147815.2. NCBI lineage: Eukaryota > Metazoa > Arthropoda > Insecta > Lepidoptera > Notodontidae > Phalera > Phalera bucephala. The sequence continues at coordinate 36,004,138 of LR990616.1, forward strand.
CACAAGTTATGACCAACAGCTCGAGACGAATGGCGACCAGATGGACACCGACGCCGGGGAAGACCTAGAAAGAGATGGCACGACGACCTTGACGCCTACGAGAGGAGATGGTCTGATATGGCCAAGGATCGGGTTAGGTGGAGAATCATGGGAGAGACCTTTGCCCAGCAGTGGGACGAGAGGTTTAAAAATATAAAAAATAAAAATACATATACAAGGTGTAACGTAACTAACGCAAAGCCTGAAAGTAGTTTGGTTTAAATCGACAGCTGAATCGATTCCAACTGTAAATAACATATAGATAGATAGATAACACTTTATTGTTCCGCCAAAGATACACAATATGGAAATACAATTTATATTACTAAGATAGTGTAACAATGGGCAGCCTCTTCACTAATAGTGATCTCTTCCTGGCAACCTTGGATGGAGAGAATTTAAAGGAATCGCAAGATTAGGGGTGTTATATGAGTTGAAATAGTGAAGGAAATCGCACCATTCCTTAAGATAATGTAGAGAAGACGGATTGAACAATATATTGTATAGAAGGCAAAGGATATAGAGTATTCCGGCGAAGACTTATAGGGAGCCACTTGAGCTTAGTACGAAACTGAGATACATGATCATATTTGCGTCTAGATAGCAGATGTCAGCGTTGTTGAGGATAGGAAGTAACAGGGACTGTACTAGAGCAATTTTAGTAGTAATCGGCGGGAAGTTTAGCAGTCTTTTAAGTGAACCTGCTGCGGCGTACAGTTTACTACTGGTGACTTGCAGTTGACTAGCCCAACTCATACAACGATCCATGGTCAAGCCCAAATTTTTCACAGTTTCACTGTACGGTATATAGATCCCATTGAAATTAACTCGCGAAATTAGATTCCAGTCCACTTTAGATAACAGACGTGAACTGCCATTAATGATCACTTGAGTCTTAGTAGGATTCACTTTTAGGCCAAAATTTTTGCTCCACTCAGTTATATGAAGTAGATCACTATTGACAACATTGATACAGTCGTTTAACTTGTTCGGCGGAGAGTGAGAATAATTTTGAAGGTCATCTGCATATAATTGGTATGAAGAAGAAATATTATGGGAAATAGAGATACTAAAAATTGCGAAGAGCAGTGGAGATAGGACCCCGCCTTGTGGTACACCGGCCGACGTATGACACCATGATGAGAAGTTTCTTCAAGGCGGACCCGCTGCCGGCGTCCATACAGATAGTTGTGAAACCAAGCGACCACCGTTGGGGATATGTTAATAGAGCGAAATATAGCTAACAGAATGTCGAAATCGACCGTGTTAAAAGCATTGCTAAAATCCAACAAGGTGAGCACAGTAAGATTGCCATTTTCCACATAAAAGCGGATGTCATCAGTGATTTTAACAAGCGTACTTACTGTGCTATGTTCAGGACGGAAACCAGATTGGAAAGGATTAAGGAGATTATGACAGCAAAGGAAATTGGCAATCTGATTATGAATAAGGCGCTTCAAGACTTTAGAAAGAAAAGGAAGGATGGATATCGAACGGTAGTCAGAAAAAGATTTAGGATTTGGTTTCTTAGGTAAAGGAATAATTTGGGCATCCTTCCAAATAGAAGGGATCTTTTAAGATAGAATTATTAAAAAGGGTACAGAAGATGGGAAGGATGATGTCGATTATTGGCACTATCATATTGCGGCTTATACCATCGCCACCAATAGCATTGGAGGAGATTGACAGTATGCTCTTTTTAACATCACAATCGGTAAGACAACTAAAAACAAAAGGAGAGTAGTCAGGAGTTGGTATGTTTGAAAGATAGCTTAGAGTATTTGCTTCAGTTGAATCATCGATATTCAACGAGATAATAATATTAAGATTGAGCGAATTATTGTTTAAATCAGTTGGAACAGTATCTTGATGTGATTTGCCAACTCCAATAGACTTAAGAAATTTCCAGCTTTTAGCTGAATCATTATTATCGAAAGAGTCATGGATATGGCGGTGCAAGGCGTCCCTACATACCACATTGCAGCGATTTCGCGATTTAATATATTTCGATTTATTCTCATCACTTGGACGGCACTTAAACTTATGTTTGGCTTTGTTTTTTTTTGTGCATCAGCAGTTAGATTTTTTTGGTCATCCAAGGAGCTGGACGGTGTTTAAGTTTAATGGCTCGCAAGGGTGCATGTCTGTCCTACAGTTGGATAATTAATATGTTGAAGATCATTATTTGATCATCCACTGATTCTGCATCAGTAACTGGGGTCCAATCAATTTTGTTCGCATCGCTAAGGAATTTTTCCTGGTTCATACCACCAAAATTGCGCTGAAGAATAATTTTAGGCTTAGCTTTAGGGGGATGGATTTTGTAAGATAGAAAAATAAGATCGTGACACGAGAAAGCATCAACCGAATATTGGCCGTATTTTGCAACATGCAGCGGAGAAGATATTATTAACAAGTTAAAGAGTAGAATTAGAGAAGTGATGAATAGGAGGACTAAAAGGAAGAATATGCAAGTTATTGGAATTGATGATGGCTTCTAGTGAAGTACTACTGTAATCATGCTTGAGAAGATAGGTGTTGAAGTCACCCATAATAATAGAGTGATTATATAAGGGAATGAGATGCTCTTAGACCCTGTTCAAAAGATGAAATAATTACAGCGTAGGGGATATGTGATCTAAGGAAAATGGCTACCCCGCCACCTCCACCGCCAGTACGATCATTACGAATCAGTCGAAACCCAGGCAAACAATATGAAAAACTAGGTAGGCAGGGCTTCAGCCAAGACTCAGAGACTAGTATAGCGTGAATATTTTTAAGATTCAAGGACACCTGCATATCATAAAAATGAAGATTTAAGCCCTTATTACTCAAATTAGCTAAAATTATAGTCGCTCGTTCCAATTTATATACATGCTTACACCTCAGACAGCTGTACTAAAGAAAATTGAACCATAACTCAAAGCAATACGGCGATTTCCATTGCACTACAAAAACATTCTTTGAACTGCACACATAGATACATACATTGGTTTGTCAATCAGCTGCATAAATGCACAAATTCATAGAAGTTGAATGAATCTTACTACGATTTACTAAGTACATGCTAGTTTAAGGTAATTGCATCGTTGTTTACATGATATCCGATATTTTCTAAAAAAGTTAAGGATCACAAAAATAAAGTGCTTTCCGTAGTGCTTTGAAAGTTTAGTTTTTTAAAAGATCCTATTTAGAAACATTATTTATAAGATTAAAAAACATTCAGTAAGTATCAGACAGTAAATGAATGAAGTTGAAAACCCGTCGATATTGTTCCTAACAGGAAAATAACTGGAGAAGTGCAAGTAGGACTCCCGCTCTGAGGGTCTCGTACCGGGTTCAGTTTCGGCCAGTTTCAGCGCCAAATTGTAGTTTTGTCGGGTCTAGTGAACTCGTCAAGACAAATCCAATGAGCCCAAACACGGCGGGGTTATGTTGAGTAGTTGGGTAGTTTCTTTGGCCACCCTCCGGTTCCATCATCAGATCCGGAATATCATCAGAGTCTATAGAACTCGTCAAGGCAAATACAACGAGCCCTAACACGGCGGGGTTATGTTAAGTAGTTGAGTAGTTCTGTTGGCCACCTCCCGGCTCCATCATCAGACCCTGGACAGCATCTGGATTTATAAAACTCGTCAAGATAAATGCAACGAGCCCAAACACGGTGGGATTATGTTCAGTAATTGAGAAGTTCTATTGGCTACCCTCCAGCTCCATTATCAGACCCTTGACATCATCCGAGTCTATAGAACACGTGAAGACAAATTCAACGTACCCAAATACGGTGGGATTATGTTGAGTAGTTGAATAGTTCCGTTGGCCACTCTTCGGCTCCATAATCAGATCCTGGACACCATCAGGGTCTAGAGAACTCGTGAAAACAAATTCAACGAGCTCAAACCCGGTGGGGGTATGTTTAGTATTTGGGTAGTACCGTTGGTCACCTTGCCACTTCATCATCAGATCCTAAACATCATCTAGTTGTATAGTACTTGCCAATACCCATCTAACAAGCCTAAACACGAGGTGGTTATGTTGTGTAGTTGACATGTTCCCATGGCCACCTTTCGACCCTATCAAAAGACTGTTCTGTAGCTTGGTCCATGGTATGTACTATATTATTGCATTATTACCTAACTTACATACGTATGCTAAATTTCAGCTCAGTCGGATACATGCTTTCTATTGTCAAACGCTATTAGATATCTTAATAAAATAAAATAAAACATATAAATATAATATCCGAAGTGCTTGAAAATGGATTACAAGATTTGAACCAGAAAGACAGATAGACATACGAACACAAAAGCTTCTAAAAAGTTACTTATACCTCGTTAGTCTATTGGCGAATAATGCGCGTAGCGATCACGAGGTCCTGAGTTCGAATCCCAGGTCAGAACAAATCTAATTTTTCGATAGAAATATTTTCAGTGTCAACTGGCATTTTGCCGGATATAATTAGGCTTGCCCCCTATTGCATGAGACCTAACATCCGACCATGGGAAATACAGGTATGACGATGTTTATTTTTATATATTTTACAATTTAGATGAACAACGTTGATATTCAATTATTTCCGTATAAAAAATTCACATACACCGGGACGCCTACATTCCCCAAGCGGGAGTGGCTAAGAGGTGTACTATGTGTGCACACCAACTTATTGCTGAGGAGAGGCTATTGCTATTATACCGGGCACAACTTCGGACTCCGGACTGATACTGGGAATTTTTTTATAGAAAAACTACATTTTGCTCGCCTTACAATTACTACGAGATCCTCCGCGATCTCTAAACGCATTATACGGTACCTACTTGTTCCACAAGGTAGTCCATAAAAATACCTTTTAAAAAAGTGCTCTTTCTTTATACAATTTTGCCGTAATTAAATTAATAACATTTAATTTTCATTAAAACTATATAAAAGTAAAAGAATAAATCGGCAAACTGATCCAAATTACGTCCTATACCGTACACAGATCTCTCAGATCTGAGGCGCCATCTCTGTGTGTGTGTGTGAATAAATATTTATTCACCACAAATCAAAATAGTTCCACAAAATGTCACTGATAGCACATAGACAAAGAAGTATTGTTGTAGTATTGTAGTAGTCACTAGACAGCGCTATTTTAATTTTTCATCAGATTTGAGGGAACATTTTTTTTTATATGTTATAAATTGACATATATGGGATTTTTTCCTTTACTTGTACTTTAAAACCTTGCTTCTTGCCAAATTCCATGATTCTAGGTCAACGGGAAGTGCTATATAATTTCTAATGGGTAACCTTAAATGGCCACATCCTTTGTTTGGGGTTACTTAAAACCTTCATTTTTTTACACTAGTAGGGGACCGTAGATCTTCGTATTTGGTATAAATTTTAACTTAATATCTCTAGCCGTTCCTCAGAAAAAAAAAACCTAAAAAGGTGATAACCGTCGGACGGACAACGAAGTGAGGGTATAAGGGTTTCGTTTTAGGTACGAAACCCTAAAAATAAGGCAAAAAAATAATAATGTAAGTATGTAAATAAAAAAATAGTAGCAAACAAAAGCGGCATCAAACAAATTCGAGAATTACATTATTTCAATACTCAATTAAAAATAATTATTTTGTTTTCATAAAAACCTAAATCAATTCTTAATTACTATCATCTTCCATCATATTATCTATGCAATTTAAATAAAATGTATCTGACTGACAATTTTAGTAAAATTAAATGGCGCCATATCTTCCTATGCGCCCCAACAACGTCCACTCAAACGCAATAAGGATTTGGGATAATAATAGTAAATAAAAAAAAAAAAAAACAAAAAAATAATGTTTAAAGTCGGTGCCAAGTAACCGACTGCACCAACCAGCACCGACTTCAAATATTTATTTATTGCTTTTTGAAGTCGGGTTACCTTTTTTTTTAAAAGATTTTAAATTTACAATTTTAAGTGACGAGTGAATTATTTAGTAATATTTATATACCGACATTATATTATTTTGCTCAGTTGTACAGTAAGGTACCTACAGGATTAATATAATAACTATAATAACGAAATCTATACATTCGTGCTGTTCGCCGTTAAGGAGTTCCCTCTTGTATCATCAAAGTCCAAGGTCCAGTACCAATAACATTAAAAAAGGACCACTTTAAAACTATACTGAACCCAATGTAAGAAGAATCGTCAAAATCGATTCATAAGCAAAGGCGTTATAATAAGTAATGCCATCACTTAATGTGTACTATGTATGCCTACACATTTTAAGGATTTTCCTCAATTTTCTCAGGATTCCATCATCAGGTCTTGTTGTAATGATCATGGGACCATCTGTGAAGTCTACCCTTTTAAATAAATAAATAAATCGAAATCGGTTGGCGTGATATTGAGTTACTCGTTCATTTGTCGCACACATACTTAATGCTAATTTTAGACTTATATGGTTTTCTCATGGGTGGTATTGTCAGAACTAGACCAAATTGAAATGGGACCACAAGGAAAGCACCAGCTTTCAAATGAAAAAGAATCATAAAAACGCTTCGCGCAGTCGAAAGTTTTGAGGTAACAAACATAAAAAAAAAATACAGGCGAATTGAGAATCCTCCTCCTTTTTTGAAGTCGGTTAAAAAATAGAAACGTCGGCACCGGTCGGCGTGCGGCCAGTCGTCTTGTACGTTCCGATCGGTTTGTTTGAGTTTGTTTATGACGCAATAATCGGAGCGAAATCGCGTGCTATGGCATTTAGGTATACCAGTATCCAACACACTGAAAAGGTGCGAACACTAGCTCTATGTGATGATAACGTGGAATTGGCATATCAAGTGTTTAATCAGACCCATGGCAGAAGAGTTTCCGCTCGAACTTTGCCCATGTTATTAGAAGACGTTCTGCTAGCAAACTTATCAAAACGACAGAGCTCCCTCTCATTTTACTTGGAGTGTGCGTCAATATCTGGACGCTGAATTTGGTAAACGTTGGATCGGTTGAGAGGGACCAGTGCAATGCCCTCCACAATCAGCTGATCTTACTTCATTAAACTTATGTGTGTGGGGACTTGTTAAATCTCTTGTGTACGTAAACGAATCTGATAGCATTCATTCAATAAACAAAAATTGAAACCGTAATTCAAATAATAAAAAAAAAGATACTGTAGTGCTTAATAAATTAAAAAAACTAAAGTTAAAGTACATTGAACAAGGTAGTGGACATTATGAGAGTGTTTTGAGAGGGCGCCGTAATAGTGCCTTGAGTTAGTTTATTCTGCCCCTATCTGGAGGAAAGTAGTGTAAGTATAACAATTATCATTTACTATTACACTTATCGCCTACTTTGTTCAATTTTGTTTACATCTAATAAGTAGAAATAAAATAAAAAACATGTCCAGTCTTAACGAAATTATTCAATTTTATTATCCTTTTGTTCTAATTAATAAAATTAGTTAAAGTTGTCAGTCCAAAGCCTGAAAAGTGTGATGGAAAGATAAGAAGCCGAAATGCTTACTCTCATGTTTATTTCCGTGCACATTTTGTGTGTGTGTAAATGGTCTACGCTGTTGGCCGCGGGGCCTTTACAGATTCACCGGACAAGCTTTTTTTTAAGATCTTGTTTTATAGTACATTTTCGTGCACAATGCCGAGCATTTAAAATCGGGAATTAGCGTGAAATACTTGCGAAACGAGTGTAAAGCAAAGTGTGCCTTATGCGCATGTAATAAGGCCAATATTACAAAAACAGAACTACTCAACCTATCGATAGTCGAGTGAAAACCCGGTGTTCGACTGTATGCGTGCATAGCAGCTCCGCTTGTAGTGTGTTTATTTGTAGTACGTCCATAGGTTTCTTGGTTAATTAGGATATAAAAGTTTTAACAAAAATGGTAGTTAACTTTTTAAAAGACAAAGTTTTGTATTTGTATATAATTTGTAAAGCAATTATCTAAGTGGGGTGTCTGAGGTCTTGCTTTAATTACGTTACGACCTATATAGAAGAAACAAATATAGAAAAAAAAACACACAAACGAACATAGAGCCTCCTCCTTTTTGAAGTCGGTAGTCGGAAGTTTAAAAATGAATAAAAAGAACACTTCAATAAGTAGCATCTACCTACCTACATACCTACCCGAATATGATAGCTAGGGTGAAAATTCGGAACACCGAAGGTATCGATCGGCCAACTAACGAGCCGCGCCACCCCTCAATGTCATTTTGCGCTTGGCGTCTTTTTAATTAGTATTGTCATGGAGATGTTACTTATTGATTTTTTTAGTCTTAGCGAACAGTAGGCTCGCTTCGCTCCAGGAAAACTGAAATTTCACCAAGTTTAATAACAGAAATCTTATGATCAGAATTTAGAAGGCAAAACAGCGAGAAGGCGACAATTATTAATTATTATTTTTAACACGCAGCGCCCCTGCAAAAATATCTTTCCCAAAAGTAAATGTACTAGGTACATCCTTGTAAGAGGAGAGAGGAAAAAAGGTCCTTTAGAGAGGAAAACGGGATAGCAAATAGTAACGTCCCTACAAAAACTAAATCGTCCACGATCGCGCCTCTCCCTAATTGACGTCTAACTTGCCTTTAGCACCCAAAGGTATGAAACCAAAAAATCTATCTATCTATCTATAACCTCACGCCAGATCCCTTGCGGGGTAGGCAGAGAGTACAGAGTTCCAACAGGTTCTTACCTTACATACCTCTCTGGCTTCCTCGACTCTCATAGTTCGTCTCATACACGCTCGCCGGTTACGGAGACTCTTGACTTTTCCATCAGATAAGACTCGGTTTATTTGGTCGTGGTAAGATAGTCTAGGTCTTCCCCGGTACCTGCATCCTTCCACTTTCACATTGTATATCTGTTTTGTCATTCTTTCCTCTGGCATTCTTTCTATATGCCCGAACCAACGGAGCATGCCCTTTCTCATCTTTACACCGATACTATCTTTCATACCTACTCGTTGTCTTACTATGCAGTTGCTAATGCGGTCGGTCAGCTTCACTCCGCACATCTTCCGCAGAGCTTGCATTTCTACCGCATTTATCCTACTTTCATTCTCCTTCTTACATACCCAGCTCTCGCTACCATATACCAGCGTTGGGACAAGAACTCCGTTATGTATGGCCAGCTGCGCCTTATGGCTTAAGTGCCGGCTCCCGAGTAGCCTTCCCATCGCACCATTCACTCTGTTCCCTGCACTCACTCTTCTCTCTATGTCACCAAAAAATCTTCATAAAATAACCCTAAAACTAAATATAATAGGGAAAATAATAGTCTTTATTCCATTACATATACATAATCCTATTCAGAACTTCACTGGAACGAATTACTGCTTTGTTTAAGATGATATTGAAATGAATACAAAAAGAACTAATTTGGCTTCATAGAGATGCTTCTTTGTAGACCCAATGGGGATTAATTCAAGTCTTTCAGGATTTTGTGAGCGTATCATGGCGACAATAGACTTGATTAGAGGTGTATGTATAACTTTATGGCGACGTTAGTGTTATTATAAAAAAAAATTGAGTTAGGAAAGCTAGGTGTGTAGCTGAGAAAATGTATGATGACAAATTAACAAAGGGAAGAGTTGTTAAAAAAAAAAGCTGCCACACATTAGGATTTATTCTTGTAGCGTGGGTGCGTTTACAAACATGAAAATTCACATACACAAATACCCAGACCGAAACAAATAATTGTGGGTCACACAAAGATTTGTCCCGTGCGGGAATCAAACCCGCGACTATTAGACACAGTGGGCGGAGTGGCTTAAGCTCTTAACCACTGCGATAAATCGTCCGTTATATATTATTTAATTGTATTGCTTTTTTGATTTGTTTTAGTGTATTATTTACCCCTACCTCATTGGTAGAGCGTATCAATGACTTGGCTTTCACGAGGTTCTGGGTTCGTACTTTGGTCAGAGAAATTGTGATTTCAAAAATTCTCAGTTTCATTCCGGAGTCTAGCATTGTTTCCGGTAAAGTGGTGGCAATAGGCTCGCAATGTTTTCGATATGTGCATACATAAAGTATATCTCAACCACTCCCGTTAAAGAATATAGGCGTGAGGATGTCTTTTTTAATTACTGACTTCATCGTAATTTTCCTAACAATTGTCAGTATATTTATGAGGATGTTATTAAGACATACTATCGCATTTTCAACAAAACGTACACTTTGTGAAACTTTGTAAGCAAGCTTATTATTCAATAGAAGATTATTTAAAAGATAAAATGCTTGGATATATGCTATTCCAGCTCTAATTGAGTCATGACAACCGGATTGCCTGACATGAAATGCATTGCCGGTATATTTCTTTCCTCATCTCTGTCATACTGGCATTCAGGTTCAAAGAAGATACATAGTCCTGCCACGCTTTCTTCTTACTTTCTACGGAGCTTTGCAACTCCGCATCCCACCATGGATCACCTTTTGCTCTAATATGCTTCTTTGAGCAACCACATACTTCTTTCGCGGATTCCACCAAACTCTCTTTCAGGCTATTCCAGCATTCATCTACATTTGGACCTGTTGGAGAACCTGTTGGAACTCTGTACTCTCTGCCTACACCGCAAGGAATCTGGCGTGAGGTTATAGATAGATATATAGACTAGATCTTTCATACTCCACCAAGCAATGCTTTTGACAGCATTATAAGACATTTTGTGTTGGCAACCCAACACTAAATTGGTATTTTTTTTTATCTGACGACAAATTTGGCTCTCGTCTCCTTTAGTTCTAGTACTTCTATGCTCGTCTGGGAAGCCATCGTGTACGCAGCAGGCTTTTTATATCCATCCAATACATTCATCTACCAGCCTTCTCTAGAGTCCACAAAATAAAATTACATTCTTTTTCCAGAACTTCGTTTTTAAAAGAGTTAAAGTGGAGTCTCGACTCTTTGGTTGTCCACATGAATGACGTTTGGAAGTGGTGGTAGAATCTTTGTTAATTTATTCACGATATTATGGTTTACAAAAATATTCTAATTTTGACTATGATTATGTAAACGATAAATCTACACAAGAATTGAAGTAAAAACTTATCTCTTCATTTTTTTAAATGTAGCCCTACGCTAGTAACAATTTCGGTATCGTGTAGAAACACGAAATCAAAATACACAAACACACAGGCTTAAACAAACATTAGTGGGTCACACAAAGATTTGTCCCGTGCGGGAAACGAACCCGCGACTTCTCGATCCAGTGGGCTGAGCGGGTTAAGCTCTTAATCACTGGACGAAACTGCCCGCAATTACTTTGCTTTCTACGTATTCTGTAACTGCTATGCCATGTTACTGTTCTCATTAATGAAAACCTTTTCTTAACAATTTCATTACTTAATTATTTTTACATATACAAATTTCAACTAATCTAATTAAAATAACTGCTAGTTTGGATCTGAAAGTTTTGTGAAAATATTTATTATAAAAAATAGAAATAGAAATAGAATATTTGAACAAAACATTTTGTTTTGTCATTACTAGTTGCAACTTTGTTTGTATTAAAGAAATATATGCTTAGATGTGTGTCTATCTTGACTTCAATCTCACACATATATTGAGATTGATGTCAAATTACAAATGAAGTAGCATTTGTTTTGAACAAATTTGAATTTATTGAAGATACATATTGTCTTGTCTCAGATTTTTCAAAATAGCTTTGTTTAATAATGAAATAGACAAGATTGAGAACGGTAGAACGTTCGTCTTGTATTCAGGATGACTGAGTGCAAGTGTGACTGATTTAGATCTCTTTGATACGAGTCCACCACGTCTCGTCAACTTTTCTAGGCTTTCCGCGCTATTGGGATCCTTAATGTGGTTTATAAAAGAGAAACAGAAATCAAGATAGATGCTATGGGTACTTTCGTCAAAACCGAATGTTACATAAGTTGCTTAAACATCATATTAGCTTGAATGGAATAATAAACTTACTGAAAAAGCAAGAAGCAGGGAATCACGACTTATTTTTAAAATTAGTGCTAATTCAACTAACCAAATGATAGACGGCTTGGTTTAGTGGTTAGAGCTTGAGTCGCTCCGCCCACTAGATTGAGTAGTCACAGGATCGATTCCCGCACGGGACAAATTTTTGTGTGACCCACAAATATTTGTTTCTATCTGGGATGCGGATGTGAATTTCGTGTTTGCACCCGCGACACAGGAATTCCTAAATAAAAAAAGGGGTTAGTCTACTATATTACTATATTTAGGCAGTGTATGGAAGATATGGTGAACGATATAAGTTTGGATTACTTTCTGGATTGATGGCTTAGTACGAACAGATTGATGTCACCGTATCGTTGTCGCGAAAGTGTGCTGTCACGTTTATATTTATTTAATAAATTTGTAGTGTAAAGAAGATGGTATATCAATTCGATAGCGTTTAGCTAACGTTAATGTGTTCCTGCTAAATGCTCTGGTTCAAAACACAATCGGAATCGGTTGACCAAGAAATCAAACAAGTGTGACCAATCAAAGAGCTAGTTAGATCAAAAGCAATTTGTTCGAACAAATCCGATTCCCAAAACGAAAATCAAAACAAAGACCTATTTATAAGAGCGATGAAGATAAAAGGCGTTAACAATGAGTAGGGGCGGTTTCAGCCGACATTTAGAAGGAATCATCTAGTTTAATATTTTCGAAGTCTTTTTTATATTTCACCTTTGTTTTATATAAAACATTGTTTAAGAAATGCGATTGAATTATAACATCAGTCAATACCTGCTTGTGGTATGGCAAAGTATATTTTAATCCAGTTTAAGTTCCGGATAAAACGGGAAACGTTGCTGTGCCGGATATGAAATGAAATAATGACATAGAACACTCACCCGCGACTTCATTCGCGTTATTTTTTATGAAAAAAGTAGCCCATTTACATCTGCCAAAGGCCCCAGATGTAATCTTATTCTTTGCCAAATTTTAACAAAAGTGTGTTTCGTAGTTTAGGCGTGAATTCAATCGATCAACCCAAAAGTTTTCGGCAAAGCCAAAGGCATATGTGACGACTTCACTAGTATAAAGGACTATTCTGGTCTGCCTTTGGTATACTGGAGAGCATTAATCACTGGAGAGTGACTCACATATTCAATTTCGGCTATAAAAGTGCGACATATTTTTATGCGTGAACAGGCAACAGACAATCATCACCATCACTTTCAGCTCATTCCACACACTACAGAGCATAAGCTTTCTCCCTCTTAGCCCACATATTTCTATTCCGAGCCAATCTTGACAAGGTCTTACATACGGATTTAACCACATCTTCGACCCATCTTTGTACAGACAAACAGCTTTCGCTTTTATAATATTAATACGGATAAGGATTATACAAGATGTAAGACGCGACTACCTTTTAATAAGCATTTATTTAACTTGCACTGTTCGTAAGCCACTCTGTCTGCCCGTCTTTCCAGTTTAAATTTTGTGATCCATTTTTCAAGCACTCTCGGGTATCCGGTTTAACTGAAATTTATCATCTGTATGTACGTTTGGTGACAATAAAATAAAATGGTACCACGGAGTTGGTCTGATGATAGAGTCGGAAGGTGGCCATAGGAACATGTGAACTATACAAGTTGGGTTATCTCATGATTAGGCTTGTTGGATTGATAAGTACTATATAACCAGATGGTATTCAGGGTCTAATGATGAAGCTGAAAGGTGGCCAATAAAACCACCCAACTACTCAATTTAAGTGTTTGGGCTCGTGGGATTTGCCTTGAGGAGTACCACCGGCCCGGATGGTGTCCAAGGTCTGATGATAGAGCCGGAAGGAGGCCATAGGAACTCTCCTACTAAGCAAGATATCTTCGTTACGTTTTTGCTGTAAAAGGTAGTTTTGAAACAGATATTTTTAAACCTCACTCCTTATCACTTACACTGCAAGTTTGCAAAGTTCTGTTAGTGTGTTAGTTCTATCGTTACACATATAACAATAATGTTGATAAAGAATCTGAACAATAACAGAACATAACACTCGTACATTGTAAGCGATTTAGGAGAACGGGAGGGGGCTTGGACTGAACGATCTATTGAGTTCCAATTATGTGAGGAAATATTTGGATATAAATATTCCGCCTCGCGCAGATTAGTTTATTTTCGATCGCTTGCAGATAATCAAACTGTTTGCTGCGTTTTGTTATGATATTGCCAGTTAGTAATTAGTAATATATTAGTGATATATATAGTAAATAATTTTAATCAATATTATAATGATGGTTCTACATCTATATCATCACGTCAGATCCCTTCCGGGGTAGGCAGAAAGTACAGAGTTCCAACAGGTTCTTTCCTTACATACCTCTCTGGCTTCCTCCACTGTCATAGTTCGTCTCATACACGCTTGCCGGTTACGGAGACTCTTGACTTGCCCTTTAGATTAGACACGGTCTATTAGGTCATGGTAAGAGAGTCTAAATCTTCCCCGGTAACTATATCCTTCCACTTAAGCATTGTATATCTGTTTTGTCATTCTTTCTATATGCCCAAACCAACGGAGCATATCCTTCCCCATCTTTACACCGATACTATCTTTCGTACCTACACGCTTTCTTACTACACTGTTTTGAATACGGTCGGTCAGCTTGACTCCCCACATCTTCCGCAGAGCTCGCATTTCGACCGCATTTATCCTGCTTTAATTCTTTCATTGTTACTGCCAGCTCCCACTGCCATATAACACGTTGGGACAAGCACTCCGTTATGTATGGCCAGTTGTGGCTTTTGGCTTAAGTGCCGGCTCTTAAGTAGCTAGTTCCAACGCACTATTCACCCTATTCCCTGCACTCACTCTTCTCTCTATGTCAGCGGTGTATTTCCCACCCGTACTGAAGGCAGTAAGGATGGATTGGGGCATCCAAGATATACAAACTCATTAACTTTCTGGAGCAAATGGAGGAGTTAATGTCCTTTCGGGACTTGTTAATTCCCACCGTAAATCTTTTGTGATATACAAATTCAAAATAGATTAAAATTCTTATTTATGACAAAATTTCCATAAAAACTTACCAGAAGCCGACATTATAAGCATCAATGTGCTAAATAAAACCTCATACGAATAAAATTCTGTCAATAAATCGAGAAAGCGAGTCGAATGAACGATTTACTCAGCATTTCATTCCTTTAACGAGTTTCATTCTATTCGTTCCTTTTACTATCTGGAGATATGTTTTTTGTACATAAAAGAGTGTGGCGATGGAATAAAATGAGTTTTTTTTAGTAACAGGTTTTAAAGAGACGTTGACACGAGCGGACAATAAACTGTAGAATACACAATTAAATCAGAGGGCTTGGCACGAACAGATTGACGTTAGTATAAGTTTGTCGAGAAATCATGCTGTCGCGTTCATCTTTGCTTAGTAAATTTATAGTGTAAAAAGGATGGCATATCAACTCCATAGCATTACACCTATTTCACGATATCCGGTTACCGGACGATTCACGATATCCGGTTACGTTACGTAATTTTAAGTTGTGTATCTACACAACCAGACAAAGGCTTCACACTTACAAATAACACCACCATCTTTATATAAGGTGTAATTTTAGTCATCGAGCGAAAGCCCGGGGTTATATGGCTTGCGAAGCACAGAGATACTAGAAAATGTAATAGTCCACCATCTCAAATGTACTAACCTGAATGTTGCCTGACTTTACTGGTAGCCAAGAACACCGAATACTATTTCATGTAACATAAATTTATATCACTTAGAGTGCATATTACCTACATCCATGGCCGGATATATTTTAGGAGCATTTATAAGCGTTATCTCTGCTAAACATAAAAAAACAATAGGATAAAATGTTATTGTTTTCCATCGCAGTTGGTCCAGATTATTCATCAATATTATTTCAATTAGTCTTGGCATGTTTTCAATCAAACACTCACTTGGCATTCCGTCAACTCGTTCCATTCGGAATGTTTACATTGTTTCTTCTGACAGGTGTTTACAGCTCTATAGTATATACTGGTAACTGGAGCTTTTATGTGCGTTTTATGATAGCTGGATAATTATTTTATCACATTTTATGATTATGAGGTTTGATTGATTATGTTTATATCATAACGATATCATAGAACTAAGTAGTATTCGTGGTATTATGTATAGATTTGGGTTATTTTATTTTGACAATGGATTTGTGTGGAATTTTCAGCAATTTTGTTGTGGTATGCTGTTTTTGGAAAATACGTATTTATTTCATATCGCCTGATAATTATTAAGAATTTTCTGAAAATTTTGTCTTAAGAATTATTCAAACTTTAGCTATTAATCATTTAATTTCTATACACTATATATTTCTATACATGTGATAAGTGATGCCGAAAAAGGATATTCTATGGGTCTGAAATGGTTGTATCCTTAGTCACTGTGTGCAACAACCATCAAAATTATTAAATATTAGTGGCTCACAAAGGACTCAAGCCAAGCGTAAAAATATTTTATTAATTTTGTCTAAAAAAACAGCACCGAAACTAAGTATTATTCCTGTATCTTGAGTGCCTTCACAAACATGACATGTTTGTGAAGGCACGTTGTACAAACACTCAGGCCAAAACAAATATTTGTCGGGGTACTCAAAGGTTTTTCGAGACATTTATGGTGAGACTAGTTTACTTAATGAAAGTTGCTCAGCGGGCTATGGAGAGAGCTACACTCGGAGTTTCTCTGAAGGATCGAATCCGGAATGCGGTGATCCGACAGAGAACCAAGGTCATCGACATAGCTCACAGGATCAGCACGCTGAAGTGGCAGTGGGCTGACCATATTTGCCGAAGGACCGATAACCGCTGGGGTAGACGTGTTCTCGAGTGGAGACTCGGCGAACGTAGTGTGGGACGCCCTGCAGCTAGATGGAGCGACGATATACGCAGGGTGGCTGGCGGTTGGAGAAGAAGAGCAAAAGATCAGGCTCAATGGTATGCTTTGGAAGAGGCCTATGTGCAGCAGTGGACTGATACGGGCTGATAATGATCAAAGAAAAAACTTTGATCAAACCAGCGACTACTCCATCCAGTTAGCGGAGCAGCTTAAGCTCTTAACAACTGGACCAAGCCGTCCGTCAAAGAAATATACTAGAAATATGATAACGAATAACTAACTGGCAATATTCCCAACAAACAATCCCTCTCACAACAGATTCGTCTAAAACAGTGACACGTTTAGCAATAATTATAAACAAACTATTTATGCAGTATTTTCATTGATAAAATAAATAATCCCAACCGAGTCCGAGCTGTGCCGACTTGTGTGCCAGACACAATAACGAGTTCTATTCTTGTCCAATCCCAGAGGCCCAACTGTTAATGACGTTATGGAGTAATCATTTTGTCTTGTTCATACTCATTACCACGTTTTATTAGCTTTCTCACTCATCCTTTTTTTCGTGAAGAAACGTAGCTTCACGCTTAAAGTTATTTTTGTGTCGTGGGTGCGTTTACAAATACACAATTTATAGGAATACAGAACCGCCAAATCACACAAAAAAAATGTTTCGTGCGTTCGAACCCTCGACTATCAGATCCATTGGGCGGATCGGCTTAAGCTGTTAACCACTAAGATAAGCCGTCCATTAAAGAATTATGCACGATTTAGACGGGAACATATCACAGAATAATTAAACTATTTTAATCCTAGTCCCTAAACACGTGTTTCTTTGATCTTTAATCACCATTATCTACCAGAAACTCGTTAACCCCCTGGCATGGTTTGCATTTATCAGCACACCGGATTTATCCCAACAGGTCGTTAATCAGATCCGGCCGGAACATCTGTCAACCACTCCTGACCCATTTCTATGCTGATTTTGGGAAAATATAAACGGAATAATGTTGGTACATTTTACATAATGGATAGATTATGTTCATTGTGTTAGGTGTCTACAAAATGGAAATGAAAAATGTACCTAAATGTTTCTTTTTTACAATGACTGCCTTATTGGTCTAGTGATACACAGTCCGAGTATCAATCAGTTCTAGGTTTAAAACCTAGGTCAGACATAGTAGAAAAAAAATCTCAATCACTTTCCGGAGTCCGGAATTGTGCCCGGTATAACGCACCCTACTACATGGGACTTAACATTGTGGGCGGTACGTGAGTATACACAGAACATCCCTACCACCTCGGTAGAGAATATAGGTGTAATTTTGTGTTTATTTTTACAAATATTTTGCTTGTGTACTCATAACATTTTAGATACTTTTATGTAAGAACACAACCGTTCCTTTTTGTGGATATCTCTAAAAGGAATGTCTGTTTAGTATTTTAATATTATATATCATTTTTAACATTACAAAAGTAAGTAAGCTTCTGCACATGACTATTTCAAAAGGAATTTTAAACTTTTAATTAGAAGTTCTTTGAAACAAGCTATTTTCATAAACGCATTTCGAGCATACAAAAACTACAACACAAAGAGACAAAATTGAACCGACAAAATGGAAAAGTTGAGACTTGAAGTAAATACAATGGAACGCGGGTACACTTCCTTTGATATAACTATTTGTACAAACGGTTGGGCTAGCTCGATTAGTCTTCATAATGTTTTATCATCGTGATATAATATTGTTTCGTTTATCCGTTTAATAAACTTGTAGCGGGAGTGAGATGGCGTGTAATCTCATAGCTTGTGTAATACTATTCGTGATGACCACGCTGCTCAAATAGTGTATTATGTAGGTAAATTAATGCAGTTCGTTAAGGTCCAGTGAAATTGTAAATCTAGAATGGAGAACAGTTTATAATGGATTAAGTAGGTACATAAATCAACGTTTCATGTACGAAATTTACCAAGAATTAACTGGTGCTGTTTCATGTAAGATACATGTTTAATCGTGTATTGTAGCTGTTTATAATTTATATGCATGCACTTATGTTTACGTGTTGAGTATTTAATAAGACTCTTGTCTTTACTCGCATTAATAAAATTCTTTTTAATAAAAGGTATACCGACTTCAAAAAGCAATAAATAAATATTTGATGTCGGTGCCGGTTAGTGCAGTCGGTTACTTGGCACCGACTTCAAATATTTTTTTTTTTTAAGATTTTTATTTAACAATTTTAAGTGACGAGTGAATTATTTACTAATATTTATACACCTATATTATATTATTTTGCAGAGTTGTGTGTAGGATTGATATAATAACCATAATAACGGAATCTAATTATGCGTGCTGCCGTTAAGGAGCCCCCTGGTGTATCTTCCAAGTCCAAAGTTCAGCACCGATTTCATTAAAATGGGACTACCTCGAAACTATACTAAACCCAACGCAAAAAGAATTTACATCAAATTGTATTATGAGCTCGGCTTTATATTGTATGCTCCTTGATAAAGTTAATTACATCCTGCATTGATAGAGACATTGTGTATGAAGGCTATTTTTATGGACTTCCTCACTCATGCATCTGTTTACCTTTTACTGAGTTCTTAGATTTCAGTCCCTCCCGTGACCATGGGTGCTGCAAAGCACTCGAAACGTCGAGAACTTAAAAATCAAAAACAAACCGCGATAAAATCCTAAAAATAGTTTTATTTCATATTTACCTATTCCTCAAAATGAGTCGGTTAAGAAAATCAATAACCTTATTCCTATCTTTCTATGTCATCACGCCTGATTCCCTATGGGGTAGATAAAGAGTACAGAGTTTTGTTTTTTTTTTTAAAAAAAAAAACGTCATCCCGCTCTAGGATTAATTCCTAAATCGTCGGTGCGTTCCTAATCGTTTACAGACATGCAATTTCACATACACAAATACCCATACCGGAACGAATAACTGTGGGTCACATAAAGATTTGACCCTTGCGGGAATCGAACCCGTGAATATCAACCTAATGAGCGGAGTGGCTTAAGCTCTTAACCACTGCATCAAATCGTCCGTCTATCTAACCTTACTTTCCTCACTAGTTCTAGCAGGTTCTATCCTTACAAACCTCTTTCTCTTCTGCGGAATTCCTTCACTCTCATAGTTCGTCTCATACACGATCGACGGTTATGGAGGTTCTTGACTTGCCCTTCAGATAAAACACAATTTATTTGATCTTGGCAAGATATAGATAGGTCCGGAGTCAACTCTCCAGATTGCTATGATCGATGTAATACCTCTATTATGTCGAGCACAATGACTTCTTTTTACATTGCGACTTAACGTGGACCTAACATCTTCGGATATGAGTGTGTACATCAGTACACAGTATACCTTGATAGCCATCGTGGTAAAGGCCCCGCGGCCAACAGCGTAGGTCATTCACACACTACAAAAACCTTAGCAACCCTCATTTGAAAACATAGGCATGACGGTGGTAATTTCATGTAACCTATAAGCTTCGCGCATAAATAAAAAAGAGTTAAGTAAATATCAAGTAAATTACGTCTCTGTTAATCTTCGGTATAAGAAGGAAACAAATGGAACACGTGTCCAATTAACTGCAAACATTTTCGCGGAAAATCAGAAAATAATTGGGTTCTTGAAGGCCTAAACAAAAGCAATTCGAACTTATTTAGAAATCAATGAGCATCTTATATGATCGTTAAGGTTCTTATGCTCGAAGTGGTTGCCTCCCTTTTAAGTATCATAAACTAATTTTATTGTAGAATAATATTATTTGCAGTTCATTTGTAGATTATTTAGTACTTAAGCACTATTTGTTTATTAGAGATATAAGATAGGTAGGTTTCTGTTTGTGAATATAATTTTCAGCATAAGATACTTGAATTGATATAAATTAATCATTACATCACTTTGTTAATAAACCAAATCGATAAGTATTTATTTTATATGCTAAAATTGTTACGGTATTTGATTTCAGAAAAATCACTTTGTTCAACATTGCCAGCTACATAAGAAAAAAAAACTGTTATTTTGTAACTGAGTACCAAGCGCAGCATATTTATAATTTATTTTATTTTTTAGCTAACATGACAAAGTAAGTATAGATGAATAGAGTCAGAGGGCCATTTCAAGCCTAGGGATATTTTTTCTGCATTCATAACTATGTTTTATACTACCTGGCTGCAAAAGACGAATATTTAGTTTAAATTTACTCAAGTCATGAATTTCGTCATCATCAGCCTATAGAAGTCCACTGTTGGACATAGGCTTCCATTGCTACATTTACCTCATTGTAGACCTTTAGAATTCCATGCCACCCATACTTAATCTTTTTTTTTTACCTTGGTAAAATCCTGCATAGGACTTCCGCGAGCCTCGGGGGATGCTCGCGGGGCATGTCGGATTCCTACCGACTAAAAACCCCAGGGTGGCCGACATCAGACGTATGGAACGCACCGGTGCTCCTCTTGTGCCTCGCTCTGACGAGCCCACCATCGGAGGGAGACTTGATGACATGCTCCCCCCCCGCACCGACGCGGTACTCACGGCGACGTGGGCCACACCACGCCGCCGTCCTCCTCGGGGTTGCTCGTGATGGACGCTGAGGGCCCCCGCCCCTTGCGTCCGCGACCCCGAAGGCCCCCCGCTGATGTTGTAACGGGGGGGTTCCCCCGCCAGATATTACGGCGGGGGACGCGAGTTAGCCCGTATTCTTAAGCCCCGGGCTATTGAGCTGGGGGGCCTGGGCGGGCTGTGCCCCCGCCCCGGCACCGTCGCCTTCATCGAGCAGGTCATCACAGTCTCGCAGAAGGAGGATACGGCCCCCCACGCCGATTCCCCTGCCAGTATAGCTGCTACTACTATCGGCAGGAGAGGTCCGGTCCGATCCGGCCGACCAGGATCCGCCGCTTGGAGGCCCACGCTGGGCACTCTTCGAGTGTGTGCTGGGCGGAATCCTGGTCCCCACCGCAGTGGTGACAGGATGTCGTCGCCTCGCGTCCAATCTTCCTCAGATAATCACCAAAGGGGCCGGGCGCGGTATTGCGAGCCCGCAAGCGGCAAACGACTTGGTCCAGCTCCAGTTCGGTCACCCCCAACTCGTTGGTGTAAAGGGCCGACGACACTATCGGGAGGACTGAGGGACTACCCCGAACCGTCGGGTAAAGTGCGTCGATTACCCGACGCAGCAGTCCAGGGTCTAGGGTTTCCATCAGGGGAGGCGCCCAGGGACGAAGCTTGCTCAGCACCACCCTGTAGGCGCGCCCCCATGGATCTCCGTCGACTCCCTTTAGGAGCTCGCTTCAGGAACAAGAGTTCAGAGAGAAACTATGAGTGTTGGTGCGTGAGCTGCGGACGAGGGGAAGAAGACGTGACGGGCGCGGGACGAGGAACCGGCCGGTTGCGACGGCCACGCAGCCCCTCCACACAGGACCGGATCCCACTTCTATCGGACTACCGGCGAGAACGCACACGGCCACCGAAACCGTTATTCCGTTAAAATATTATAAATTTTTAAAACAGTATTAATGGTTTAATTATTGTAAGTCGTGCGCGCAAGCAGACCTCGCACAACTGCGCTATCTGCTGCGACCACCAGTACACCGCCTTTCGCTTGGGACAGCTGGCCCGGGGCATGGCGGCGTCACATAGCGCCGTCATCGTGTCCCGGAACCAAGTCACCTCCCTTTCCGGATCGGGCCAAACCTCATCGGCGTTTGGAGTTCAATCAGTTATTCAGTTATCAGTGAAACTAAATACCTACCTCGTTGTTCTAGTGGCAAATTATGCGCTTTGCAATCACGCGGTCCTGGATTCCAATTCCTAGGTCGGACAAATGATTGAATTCCTGAGTCTGAAATTATGTCCGGCATATGGCGATAGGCTCGCCCCCTATTACTTGGGACCTAGCATTGACGAAAACTGGGTGTACACAATACACCTCTGCCACCCTCGCTTGGGTTATATAGGCGTGACGGTGTGTAAAACTAAATACCTTTTGAAAAAGCTTTGAAAATGAAATATATAATTCACATCGCTTATAATAAAAACACAGCTTTACAGTCCAACAGAAATTGTGAAAGCAATTATTTTGTATCCATTATTAACATTATCTGTTCAAATATAACATTGAAAGCTCTCGGTATACCTAGAATATTATTTTTAATGTGCTGATGATAATATTTTTTCAATGATGGTTAGCAGGAAATTGGTTTTTCACCTTTTCAGGGTCTGCTCTGAGGTGCTCGTAGCGCTGTGCGGCCGCGGTGTTCTTACCGATTACCAAGGTTAAGCAGCGTTCGACTCGGTCGGCCTGAGATGGGTGACCGTTTGTGGCATTTTCATATTCGAGCGTCTCCGTGCTTCGGAAAGCACGTTAAGCCGTTGGTCCCGGCTACTAGTTAATGTGATAGTCGTTAAGCCGAGTTGGAAGCCTTAAAGGCGGCTTGATAAGTTCCAACAGCAGGTGGCCATAAACCTGTCTCCACCAATCTGCATTGGGTCCGCGTCGTGGAGTATGACGTAATCTCTCTCACTTTAATTTGTGAGAGAAGGCCTTTATCCAGCAGTGGGCAGTATGGGCTGATATTAATACAGGGTCTGAAAAGTATATTTAGAGAGATTTGTACGTGCGGACGGTGCGTGACATAGCTTAAGAAAGATTGGTGCTGTAAAAGCTTTTTAAATGAATACTCGAGTTTTTCGGAGGTTGGCTTATAAAAGCCCATGCACACTTAGTTATGGTATACAAAGGTTTAGGTCCAAATAAATTTCCCTGAATCAAATTTTATAAATATAATAAATTTTATATTTGTATCTATTTATAAGAACTTGTAGCAATAAAATACTAAAATTTACTTTCCCTTTACAAAAATCACATAACTAATTAACGTTCAATAAGAAAGAATAATACTTGTATACCACATCGATCTGTAAACAAATTGAAGATTTTTTTAAGTTTATCTATTTGAACAAAGCTCATCGAACTCCTAAATATTCAGTTGTTGTGAAATAAGTTTAGTAATTTAAATTTGGCTAACCGAAATTCCTTGAACCGAATTTGTAGACTGCTAAATCTGTCTATCATCACGCCAGCTCCCTTGCGGCGTAGACAAAGAGTTCAAGTAAAAGGTATTCGCTTATATTTAAAAAAAATATTACCTTACTATAGACCACATGTTTTTGCATGCCTTAATCGGGAAAACTCTACAATAATGTCCCAAATTAATAGTGTACTTCCGAAATATCCATATTAGCAAAATAAATCACACAAATAGTGTCAAGAGTCTGCGTAACCGGCGAGCGTGTCTGAGACGAACTATGAAAGTGGAGGAAGCCAGAGAGGTCCGTAAGGAAAGAACCTATTCGAACTCGGAACTCTTTGCCTTCCCCGCAAGGGATCTGGCGTGATGGTCTAAATAGATAAATAGAACTAATATAATGTTAGCCCTGTTAAGAAACTGTCCCACCGTTGGGCACGGGCCTCCTTTCAAACTGAGAGGGTTTAGGCCATAGTCCACCACGCTGGCTCAGTGCGGGTTGGCGAACTTCACACACCTTCGAGAAACTCTTAGACATGCAGGTTTCCTCACGATGTTTTCCTTCACCGTTTAAGCAAGTGATAGTTAATTCTTAAAACGCACATGTTTTCGAAATGACAGAGGTGCCTAGGTTCGAACTCGAGACCTCTGACTTTGCAGTATATCGGTCTAACCACTAAGCTATCACTGCCTAATAGAACTAATAAAAATTGAAAAATAGTATTAGACCTACTAAATTTGCACGTCTTATTAATCCAGCTAAGAATAAAATGTAAAGGTATGTCACGATAAGACTTCGTCCATGCTGTCTGTAAGGAATGAACTTGTTGGATCTCTGCCTACGCCGCAAAGGATTTGCTCTGATGATGATATATAGAAATGATGATATGGATAAATATTCTAGGTTTGGCTACGTATCATGTGGTCTTGGATTCGAGTTCTTAAATGGACAGTGATGTAGGGGGTTTGAAATAATTTTGTCGAGAATTGTAACAATTGTCGACAAATATTGAATGTATATAGTACACTTCCCGACTTAGGCGTGACAGTATTTTTATCAGTAAGAAAGTTCGTTCGTCCGTTACTTATTTCGCTATTTAGAATCTTACAATTTGACCCCCTAAATCTCCTAAAATCAACATTCGCCCATTTTTCACCACGCTTATATCATTGCTCTAAGCAATTCTTGTCCGAAATAATCCACACATATCTTTCGGCAGTCTCAGCTGAAGATTTATCACCTGCTCGTCAAAGTAATGTAAGCTTGGCTCTCTCAGTTGCCTATTCTTTATTGTCGACAGCTGGCTCATTGCTTACTTCATCGTTACTGAGTCATTACTCTTCAGTTTATTATCCTGTGCCTGTTACAATGAGATCGTTTGTTTGCCTTTGTTTCAAATGTTCCTATGCTATAATTCCGCTGTATTAGGAAGGATTTATTATTAATTATTGCATTTCCGATAACCCCGATGAACTAGACAAATTTACGTAAAATGTTAACATAATTATTTGACGGACGATTTAGCGCAGTGGTTAAGAGTTTAAACCGCTCCGTCCACTGTGTCTAATAGTCACGGGTTCGATTCCCGTACGGGACAAATCTTTGTGGGATTCACAATTATTTGTTCCGGTCTGGGTATTTGTGTATGTGAATTTCTATCTATCTATCTATAACCTCACGCCAGATCCCTTGCGGGGTAGGCAGAGAGTACAGAGTTCCAACAGGTTCTTTCCTTACATACCTCTCTGGCTTCCTCGACTCTCATAGTTCGTCTCATACACGCTTGCCGGTTACGGAGACTCTTGACTTTTCCATCAGATAAGACTCGGTTTATTTGGTCGTGGTAAGATAGTCTAGGTCTTCCCCGGTACCTGCATCCTTCCACTTTCACATTGTATATCTGTTTTGTCATTCTTTCCTCTGGAATTTTTTCTATATGCCCGAACCAACGGAGCATGCCCTTTCTCATCTTTACACCGATACTATCTTTCATACCTACTCGCTGTCTTACTATGCTGTTGCTAATGCGGTCGGTCAGCTTCACTCCGCACATCTTCCGCAGAGCTCGTATTTCTACCGCATTTATCCTACTTTCATTCTCCTTCTTACATACCCAGCTCTCGCTACCATATAACAGCGTTGGGACAAGAACTCCGTTATGTATGGCCAGCTGCGCCTTATGGCTTAAGTGCCGGCTCCCGAGTAGCTTTCCCATCGCACCATTCACTCTGTTCCCTGCACTCACTCTTCTCTCTATGTCAGCGGTGTATTTCCCATCCTTACTGAAGGCGCATCCAAGATATACAAACTCATTCACTTGCTCCAGCACATTGTTACCAACCACAATCCTTACATTCGTTCTGGTTTCTTCCCTTTCAAAAACCATAATCTTGGTTTTCTTCACATTCAAGTGTAAGCCATTGATCATGCAGTCGTTTTTCATAACTGTGACTAGTGTTTGCAGATCAGTGGCTGTTGGCGCTATTAAAACCGCGTCATCTGCATAAAGTAGATGGTTTACCACTAAGTCACCCATTTTTACACCTTCATTTATCGCTTTCAGTCTTTGAAGACTTTTGTCCAGATATATTATGAACAGTCTAGCGGACAACACGCAACCCTGCTTGACGCCGATTTTAACGTCAAACCAGGGTGACCTGTTACCACCCACCCGTACGCATGCCTTGCAGTCCACATAAGTGGACTGGACGGCTCGCAACAGAGTGCCATCTATACCATACTCTGGCAAAATGTCCCAAAGTCTCTTTCGCACAACTCTGTCAAATGCCTTCTCCAGATCTACAAAACCGCAGAAAACCTTCCGGCCCACTGCCAGATGCTTCTCTACGATGTTGCGGAGTGAGAAGACTTGATCCGAACATCCTCTTCCAGACCTGAAACCCCCTTGTGCCTCGCACAACATTCCATCGGACTTCACGCGCATTCTCCGTTCAATAATTTTACCGTACACCTTGGCTGCCAAGCTGATCAAACTGATGGCTCTGTAATTGGCGCAGTCATATTGTGAACCCTTGCCTTTATACAAGGGTACTATGACTGCGCGGCGCCAATCTGTAGGGACTCTACCGGTCCTCCAGCAAAGGTTTGCAAGGGCCCGGAAAGCGTCCCGGACGCAAGTTCCGCCATATTTGATCATCTCGGCAGATATCATGTCTACTCCCGCAGCTTTACCGTTTTTCATACTTCCTATGTGAATTTCCATGTTTGTAAACGCACCCACACAAAGTCAAAGTCAAAGTCAAAAATCATTTATTTGTGTAGACCAATACATAAGCACTTACAAACGTTAAAATTATTATATTTTTTCATCTACCACCGAATCGGAACGCGGCCTCCACTGAGAAGATCCGGTGAGAAACTCAAAGCGCTAGTCTTTTTACTCAATTTGTTTGGCCTTTCTGATAACCATTTTCTTTTCAAAATTGTATTATACAGCATTGTTTAATTTTGCTGATTGAGGAGCTGCTCAAACTCAATCTGTTTTATCGTCAAGATAATCCGAAATTTTGTAATACCCTTTCTTACACAGTCTAATTTTGATTAACTTTTTAAATTTATTGATATGCATGTTTCGGATATCTATGGGTAATTTTTTGTAGAAGCGTATACATTGCCCCATGAAAGAATGACTAATTCTGTGGAGACGAGTATAATGTACAATAAGATCATCTTTTTTTATCTCATCATTAAACATGACGAATGTCGCTATATTTTTCAAAGCTACTCATATTCTTTTTAACGTATAGAAGATTTTCATATATAAATTGTGACGTAACAGTAATAATATTTACTTCTCAAAATTTTTCCTTAAGGGAAGCTCTCGGGGCCATATTGTAAATTGCTCGAACAACCCTTTTCTGCAAAACAAATATGGTGTTTAGTTCTGCAGAGCATCCCCATAGCAGTATACCATATGACATAATACTATGAAAATAAGCGAAATACACAAGTAGCAGTCTCAATATCAGTTAATAATCTAATTTTATTTACGGCATATGCCGCTGAGCTTAACCCACCAGACAATTGTTCAATATGGGGGCCCCATTGTAATCTGGCATCAATAGTGATACCTAGAAAAATAGTTGACTAGACAAGGTCTAAATCCACGCCATTTATTTGTACATTGGTTGCTACCTGTCTTACATTAGGCGTTGTGAATTTAATACATTTTGTTTTCTTCTTATTAAGGAGAAGATAATTAATGTTGAACCAATGAACATAGTGCGTTGTGAACAACGCACTATGTGAAGAAAACAAAATGTATAAATGATAAAACAGATTGAGTTTGAGCAGCTCCTCAATCAGCAAAATTAAACAATGCTGTATAATACAATTTTGAAAAGAAAATGGTTATCAGAAAGGCCAAACAAATTGAGTAAAAAGACTAGCGCTTTGAGTTTCTCACCGGATCTTCTCAGTGGAGGCCGCGTTCCGATTCGGTGGTCGATGAAAAAATATAATAATTTTAACGTTTGTAAGTGCTTATGTATTGGTCTACACAAATAAATGATTTTTGACTTTGACTTTGACTTTGTGTGGGTGCGTTTACAAACATGGAAATTCACATAGGAAGTATGAAAAACGGTAAAGCTGCGGGAGTAGACATGATATCTGCCGAGATGATCAAATATGGCGGAACTTGCGTCCGGGACGCTTTCCGGGCCCTTGCAAACCTTTGCTGGAGGACCGGTAGAGTCCCTACAGATTGGCGCCGCGCAGTCATAGTACCCTTGTATAAAGGCAAGGGTTCACAATATGACTGCGCCAATTACAGAGCCATCAGTTTGATCAGCTTGGCAGCCAAGGTGTACGGTAAAATTATTGAACGGAGAATGCGCGTGAAGTCCGATGGAATGTTGTGCGAGGCACAAGGGGGTTTCAGGTCTGGAAGAGGATGTTCGGATCAAGTCTTCTCACTCCGCAACATCGTAGAGAAGCATCTGGCAGTGGGCCGGAAGGTTTTCTGCGGTTTTGTAGATCTGGAGAAGGCATTTGACAGAGTTGTGCGAAAGAGACTTTGGGACATTTTGCCAGAGTATGGTATAGATGGCACTCTGTTGCGAGCCGTCCAGTCCACTTATGTGGACTGTAAGGCATGCGTACGGGTGGGTGGTAACAGGTCACCCTGGTTTGACGTTAAAATCGGCGTCAAGCAGGGTTGCGTGTTGTCCGCTAGACTGTTTATAATATATCTGGACAAAAGTCTTCAAAGACTGAAAGCGATGAATGAAGGTGTAAAAATGGGTGACTTAGTGGTAAACCATCTACTTTATGCAGATGACGCGGTTTTAATAGCGCCAACAGCCACTGATCTGCAAACACTAGTCACAGTTATGAAAGACGACTGCATGATCAATGGCTTACACTTGAATGTGAAGAAAACCAAGATTATGGTTTTTGAAAGGGAAGAAACCAGAACGAATGTAAGGATTGTGGTTGGTAACGATGTG
Source organism: Phalera bucephala (assembly GCA_905147815.2). Lineage (NCBI taxonomy): Eukaryota > Metazoa > Arthropoda > Insecta > Lepidoptera > Notodontidae > Phalera > Phalera bucephala. Next base: position 36,033,498 of record LR990616.1, read on the forward strand.
CTGGAGCAAGTGAATGAGTTTGTATATCTTGGATGCGCCTTCAGTAAGGATGGGAAATACACCGCTGACATAGAGAGAAGAGTGAGTGCAGGGAACAGAGTGAATGGTGCGATGGGAAAGCTACTCGGGAGCCGGCACTTAAGCCATAAGGCGCAGCTGGCCATACATAACGGAGTTCTTGTCCCAACGCTGTTATATGGTAGCGAGAGCTGGGTATGTAAGAAGGAGAATGAAAGTAGGATAAATGCGGTAGAAATACGAGCTCTGCGGAAGATGTGCGGAGTGAAGCTGACCGACCGCATTAGCAACAGCATAGTAAGACAGCGAGTAGGTATGAAAGATAGTATCGGTGTAAAGATGAGAAAGGGCATGCTCCGTTGGTTCGGGCATATAGAAAGAATGCCAGAGGAAAGAATGACAAAACAGATATACAATGTGAAAGTGGAAGGATGCAGGTACCGGGGAAGACCTAGACTATCTTACCACGACCAATTAAACCGAGTCTTATCTGATGGAAAAGTCAAGAGTCTCCGTAACCGGCAAGCGTGTATGAGACGAACTATGAGAGTCGAGGAAGCCAGAGAGGTATGTAAGGAAAGAACCTGTTGGAACTCTGTACTCTCTGCCTACCCCGCAAGGGATCTGGCGTGAGGTTATAGATAGATAGATTAAAAGGTAGAAGAAATCACTTGTTGAATAGTAATCGAATTAATCCAGACACGAAAAATTAGTTAACAGCAACCAAACCTATTGGAATTAATTATATTAAACTTACCAAGGGGGTTGAAAAATGATGCTAACTGTTTTTTTATTTTCTTTTTTTATTTTAATATAGCACTGTTTTTATACAAACAATCACTTGTAATTGTCGTGCGAACTCTGACGTTGAAAAAATTTGTTGTTCCTGCGCGAATTCGTTTTTATATACTATATCGGGACGGCCTTCTTCCTGCCTGAGGCAACAGTGCGCACTCTCCAGATTTCTAGATCCTTCGTATAAGACGAGGACAGAGATATGGAAAGAACGGCTCAACCGAAGCAAGTCACGCCCTTAACTATTGTCTATATTTTATAAAATTCTTGTGGGACTAAGATAGCAATAATCGAACCGAGCGAGATGGGTTCATTGTCCCGTTGTTCGCTATTGTATTTTTTTTATATTTCTGGATATTTCTATATTGTGGGCGTTTCTTATCAGATGTTCTGGAAAGAATTTGATTTCCGGTACCAACGAATACCTTATATGGTCATTATGATACTATCACTAGTTAAGGCGCGCGGTTTCCATTCGATTGTAACCACTACTTATTTTGTTTGTTTATGTGTAATGTTGTTTGTCTGTTTTGTATTTATTTTATGAAATAAAACTATTTTACGGATTTTATCGCGGTTTATTTTTTGATTTTTAGTTCCCGACGTTTCGAGTGCTTTGCAGCACCCATGGTCACGGGAGGGACTGAGGTCTTAGACGTCCAAAAGGCATAGTTGTTCCGGGGTACCCTCAAACTTCTTAATTATTTTTGTTGTTGTTGGTCCGATCTACGCAGAATGAGCTTACGGTGTCTTGAGGTCTTGCACTGTTATGTTTGGTTTTGGATTTGATTATATTAATTACCGGATCCCAAGACGATGGAAGCACCCAGCCATCTTCTCTATTGAAATTAGGATGTTTTTTAATTTCAGTAGCCTCACGAACCATCCTTGGTAGGAATCGGTGTTCTTTCACGAGGATTTGTGGTCTATCAAATCTGATGTTATGGCGGGTGCGGTCAAGGACATGTTCACAGACTGCAGACTTCTTTGAGCGACGGATTTTATATTTTTAAAACTTTGTTACGACGTAACAAAGTTTAAAAATATATAACTATACAAGAATAAATCCTAGTGCGGGGTACAGTTTTAAAAAAAGAAAGTAATAAAATTATAATAATAATTCAGGAAAAGCAAAGGGCAAAGGCTTTCTCTCACAAATCAAATTCAAGTTCATTTATTTCCTTAATACAAGTTGGTATACAATAAATGAGGTAACACTGCTTTACTACCGTAGTGGTGTCAAGCTAAGAGGGATTAGGTCATTCTCCACCACATGGATCCAGTGCGGATTGATGGAGGCAGGTTTGTGGCCACCTACTGTTGGAACTTATCAAGTCAAAGAAAAAATCTTTAGGCATTTGAAAATTAACTGTACGCAAGTGATAATAAACTTTAAGCTATAAGGTATACAGATTTTGGAAAACTCAAGATATGTGAGCTATATTTTATAATTAGGACGCCTCACTTACTATGTATGTATATGTTAATAGTCGTCTTCCAATGTTCTTGCGTCATACAATTTTTCTTTACGCCAGCGACATCTACCATTGGGTAGTCTTAACTTTGTAGCGATGTGAAGGGTATTAACATATTCCCAATATTTTTTTCTTCTGGAGACGGTATTTGTCTGAATCTTCTTCAGCCGGAAGACATCGACTGCAGGACAAAGGTATACCCCAAAGTTCCCAATATTTACAAATACGAGTTTAATTAACACAAATGTTTATTCTACAGGTGTGGCAGTGGCAGCCAGCGTGTTCACAATCACAGCGATGTCAGTGGACCGATGGCTATCCATCTCGTCTTCGGTGGCTTCGGCCACCAGGCAGGAGGCAGGCAATTCTGCTCGTACTGATGCTGTGGTTCGCAGCACTGCTGATATTCATACCACTGCTGATGGTAGCCACTGTGACAAAGGAATCCGTGCCTGTAATTGTTAAGGCTTTCAAGAATATATCGGTATGCATAATTTTTTAACTATATTCTAATAAAGTCGAAGTTAAAAATCATTTATTTAGGACAATGAAAAAAGCCCTTACAAACGTCAAATTTACATTTATCATTGAATCGGAAATTGACCTCCACTTACGATATCATGTAGCGTGCTATGTTTGATATCACAATGACTAACCGAGTTTAAAATAGGTACGGAGATCCCTAGAAAAACCAAACTAGAAGAATTAAGTGGAGATAAGCAGAATACATTGCAAGAGTGCAGGCGAAGTAGCTCTCTGAGCATGAAAAGGATATCCCATTCACAGTGTATATAGGCTACAACCTAGTCAAAATTTCAATAAGGCAAAGCTAGTTACCTGGAAAACCTTCCAAAAAGTGACTAGCCATTTCGCACTGACTGTTAGAATCAACTTTATTTATTTTGAACATAAGTCACGAATGATAATAAAATAATAATATATACAATAAGTTGTCCTCAGTTATCCTAGGACGACCGTTTGAGGGCCCATCTAGTAAGCGGCGAGTCATCACCGGCCACGGGTAATTAGGTATCACTAATTATGGTCGGTGTCCGTCCCCTTTGAAATAGTCCAGTTTTTGTCCATCAAACCTCATTTGCATAGCCCTTGTTTTCTTTATATATAATTTACAATAGTCCTTGCACCTGCTTTGGTCAGTTCGCTGGTTATGTTTCTTCATTTTCAGCAAGTGATCTCAGCAGGTGGCTTACATAACATTAACTTCTCGCAAAGGGCCTCTACGTGTTGGACCCATGTCCCCATGCAAGCCTTTCAAAGGTCCGTGTAAAGCCCGTGAATCTCAGCGAGATATATATAATAATAATATTAGCCCTGTTAAGAAACTGTCCCACAGTTGGGCACGGGCCTGCTCTCAAACTGAGACGACTTAGGCCATAGTCCACCACGCTGGCCCAGTGCGGGTTGGCGAACTTCACACACCTTTGAGAAACCCTTGGGCATGCAGGTTCCCTCACGATCTTTTCCTTCACCGTTAAAGCAAGTGATAGTTAATTTTTAATACACACGAACACACACACAGTGCATAGGTTTGAACCCGAAACCTGTGACTTTGCAGTCCAACGGTCTAACCATTAGGCTATCAGTGCTTTCGCACATGAAATATAATTTTTTTTACAACGACCCTTATCATGTTTAACTTTCGCGATGACAGCCGTGACCTTAAAGTCAGTTTTGCGAACCACAAAATCTCCGGCAGGATAAATTCTACTAACTGCGACTTACCAGAGGGCTTAGCATAAAAACGTTGTCATGACGCTACCGAGAAAGCTTGCTGTCACGTTCATCTGTATTAAGTAAATTTGTTGTGAGAAAAGGATGACATACGAACTCATAAGCGTCTCGCTAACGTCTCGTACGTAAATCTAGAGCATAGCTTTTACATATTATCACTCACGCACACTCACACACGCACAAATATACACATATACACACAATAAAAACACGGTGCAATTTTTGTCGTCCTAGAGAGAAAGGCTAGCTAATGTATCGAATACCTACTTCCAACTGCATGTCTTCCTAATAATAAACAAAAAAAATAAAATAAATAACTACCTACTGACCTATCCGAATGTCATAGCTAGGGTGAAAATCCGGAACACCGGAGTATCTACCGGTCAGCTGACAAGCCGCGGTGTTTTTTTATGCACAAAATGAGTATTTTATTTATTGAAGTGTTCTTTTTTAATTTTTTTTAGTAAAAGTGAACAGTCGGCATTGGATACATCATCTGGGCTTTTGCTCCTTTACGACTAAAATTATAGCGTGTATATTATGATTAAAAGTCTGTTATTCTCGAAGGATAATCAACCTGGAATTTGCTTGAATAATAATTACAAATTAACAACAGTTAAGCACGTACATAATCTACTAAAATATTTACAGTATGCTATACAGCATAACGTATTCACTTTATAATTGATGTTGGTAACAAACTTACATCATTTTCGTTTAATCTGCGCTGAGTCTTGATGAAGTTCCACAAACTCCTTCACGACGTTGTATTAAACTTGTTAATATTCAACTTTCAGGTAAATGGTTGGTATTTGAATACACCTATATATAGTATTATTTGTATTCGCTCGAGGCTGTACCCAGCTAAATTTATTCAGTACACATACATTCTATTGCATAGTTTAATTTTTTCGGGTTCGAAACCGCTGGGAATATTGATTTGAATCATTAAGTGTAGACAAAGTATTACTTTTTTGTGTGGTTGCATCGATTCGTTTATAAACTCAAATGAAAAGTAACATACATACTAAACTTCAGACCGACACGAATAATATTAATGTGATCTGTATAATATTTTTCCGTGCTGGTATTGAATTTAGGACTATTCGATTCAGTAAGCAGCCTGGACGTGGGCAACTCGACCATTATTTGCAGATACTGTTTAATCTGCTGCTCACCGAAAAACGTTCTTAAAATAAAAGGAAACGTACGGGTGTGGTCTTACTTCCAATTAGTTCAACTATAGCCACTATAGGAGGGCGCGTTAAAATGCTACAGTATGCTAAAACTGGCATAATACTCAAACTCAAACCATTTAGTTTGTATAAGCCCTCCGGGAGCGCTTATAAATAGTCAATTCACATTTTTTTTAAATCTAATTTATCTACTAATCTACCACCGGATCGGAACGCGGCCTCAACTGAGAAGATCCAGCAAAGAAACTCAGCGGACTTGTCTTTCTTTATTTAATTCTCTTTTTTCCTTTGTGTGTGTGGATCATATTGTGTGGATACAATGTTTAGGTTACAATTAAATAGTTTACAATCTAGCTCCAGTGTGATGCCGTACGATCGAGATATGAGACTAATGATGTTATTTATAAAGTGTCTAAAAGATACCAGATGGATCAGCAGCATCCATTCACGATTATAACTACTGGAACAGCCATCACTTCCCTCGACCATATTGGAGGGAAGGGAGTGATCCGCGCCAGAAAGCCACCGCGAGCAAAGACATTATAGTGAGCATGACCGAACCAGAACCCCAAAGACGGTGGTCAGATTGGTTCTACAAAGCAGCAATAAAATATCTGAGGACATTAATGAATAATTTAGAACTAATTTCAACAGTTGTTTTTTTTTATCATCACGGCAGATCCCTTGCGGCGTAGGCAGAGAGTAAAGAGTTCCAACAGGTTATATCCTTACATACCTCTCTGGCTTACTCCTCTCTCATAGTTCGTGTCATACACGCTCGCCGGTTACGGAGACTCTTGACTTGTATTTTATTCATGATTCGAAATTTCGTACGAACAACATATTTTTAACCGTGCAGCTAAAAGAGTGTAGGATATTTTGTTTGTAATAACAATCCTTGATAACTTAACGAAATGAGGCGATCGTAGCGCTGCAGGGCTTAGTTGTCAAACAAGCAAAGTTTAAGTTCCGTTCGGCTCGGTCAGTTAAAGATCGATGAAAAGGACAAAACTTGCCCCAGAACCAACAAATATTTGACCCATGCCATCATTATTTATCTATTTTATTAAAATAATGGCAAATATCCGTATCTAACGGACAATTTTCAATCTAAAACGAATATTTCAAAGAATTATAAGTACTTATATTGAAGTCGCCGACATTTTTACTGAATGTCAACACACACGATATAACCTCATACGTATTAATGGCTACTGAATTATAACCTTAAACTCTAATACTTTTTGTGCAATATTGCGATTCCCCCGTTTGTTCGTTTAATAATAATTGCCTTTGAAGAATTTATGGGTGATTTGAAATCATTCAAGTATTTTTTCATTGCTGTTGGTTCTGGGGCAAATCATGGATGGGCGCAAAACTGTCCTTTGTGTCATTATCATCTTCTAGCGTTTTCGTATTTAAAAAGGCACGATAAGCCGATGATTCTGGTTACTATTTAAAGTGATACCTATTCGTGAAGGTAAATTGAAAACCTAATGGACGGCTCGATTAAGTTCCAATAGCAGGTGGCCACGAATCAGCACTAGATCCGCGTGGTGGAGTATGGCTTAGTCTCTTTTACGTCAATCTGTGAGTCTTAGCCTTATAGCTTTGCCTATCAGTAGGATGGTATCAATCTGATTTATTATTGTTGTATAATATAACGGGTTACCTTGACATTTGGTTGTGCGGGTTACAGATACCAAAGTATTTGGTTGTGATGGGTAATCCCATATATTATATTTTTCATTTTATACAGAACTGAAAATGTGTCAAACATATTCGTCCCCGATAAAACTTTAACTTAGCGCTCTTGACAGAGTGGTGTCAAAATGGGGTTATACGTCTGGCACCAAATGAATTTACTAATAGCAGTGCAATTTTAAGCTGCTCTTTCATAAAAGGCCTATGGAAGTGCGATGTGATAATAAAACAAGCAGCTTGTTTTATCCCATTGCACTTCCATTAGCGCTATTTTGTGCAAAAAATATATAGGATGTGTAAATATTTTGAATGAAAATTGTTCAAAATCTTAAACAGATAGACTAAAACAACTTTTTAGTATAGAAAAATTACTATAGAAGAAGAAGAAGAAAAATTACTGGAAATGAGACCTATTTTAGGTTTAGCACACGTTTCTCTTACACTCTATATGCTATATTTATACCTTTATAGTACTTTCAATGGTGTCCAAATCGGTTCTGATTTTTATCCAAACTGCCTGTTTTTGGTTATTAAAAAAACAAATTTGTTCCGCCAGATTTAATCATTAAACGGCGTCAAATTTTGTACTGGTTACGTCAGAAAAAAGATTAAACGATAGTACATTTGCGGCCAAATAAATCTGGCCAATAGAGCTATTTATCAGCATTTTGCCATTTGTCTTGTAAAAAATGTAAAACGTAATAGAACTGTCAGCTTATAAAAATACTAATAAAAATAATTTATGTTTTTTGTACCAAGTGTGGTGTAGATAAGCAAAATTAATTCACTGCTATCAGACGCAAATATAAAAGAACATTTCACATTCGTTAGACAAATATTACATTCGTACATCCCGTGGGTATATTGGACGTGAAATCAATAGTAATATGAGAGAGCAATATACGTGAAAAGACTTAAAGTGCTCCACAAAATATCGTAACTCGTTTTCATCACGCCATCTATTGACAAAAAGGTACATAAAGGTTGGATATTATCGACGTCTACATATAAATACGACGAAGTATAAACTTGTTTCAGGTAATATTTAGGATGGCTAAAATACTTTGGTTCGAAGTGTACATCAGAAAAAGCGCTTAAAGATATGCAAAACAATGTAAATTGTTATATTCAGCGGAGATTAATGGTCGTGTTTATACAGACAATGACTACACGTTAAGTAACGCGTAGTGCCACACAAACAGGTGGTCTTGATTAATTGAACTAGACGACGTTTTGGTCAACTGGGTGGAGCGTAGGCCACTCCGCTCACCGGATCTAGTGGACTCGGGTTTGGTCCCCGCAAGCGACAAATCTGTATGACCCACAAATGTATGTTCTGGTTAGGGTATTTGTATACATTAACATGTTTTGTTTATGCAATACCAAACCGCCCTGGATTCGCGTAGTGGAGTATGACAGATTCTTTCTCACCTACCTTTATGAGGAAAGGCCTGATAGGATAATTTATTAAAATTTCAACGTACCCACCGCCAGAATTCTGTTATAGTATATGATCTACCTTAAAAACTACAGTCTCCTCGAATGAAATAGCAACAACCAAAAAAACAAGAAGAGGAGCAATTAGGCTTTATAGTTTTTATATTAAAATGCACCGTCACGCCTATATTCCCCAGAGGGGGTGGCAGAGATGTACTGAGTACACCCACGTTTCGCCGACGATGTTAGATCCCATGTAATAGGGGGCGAGCCTATTGCCATATACCGGGCACAATTCCAGACTCCGGACTCATACTGGGAATTTTTCGTTAGAAAAACTACAATTGTCCGACCTAGGATTTGAACCCAGGACCTCGTGATCACAAAGCGATGCGCTTTGCCACCAGACCAACGAGGCAGTGTTAAAATGCTAACAAAAAAACATAATTTTTGAGATGTACCTTTATTACGAGTACATTTGGTCAACACTATGTTTGTTCCGGGAATCGGTGACCAACATATCAGGGTATCCATGGGGTTTTAGATTATAACCAGATATTTAACTTAAGGATATAAGGCGCTATGTGGCCTGCCCTTTATCACTTTAGCTTACTCATCCTATTGGCTATGTCGGTGATCTCGGTTCTGCTACGAACCTCCATATTTTTAATTCGATCACAACGAGAAACTATAATAAAAGATAACAATCTAAATCCACACTGTTGGAGAATAGTGGGTACATAGTACACCTCTGCTGCCCCGCTGGTGAAGTTCGCAGGTACAAGCTTGATGCATACAGCAAATATCCGGTCGTCGTAGCCATCTTTAAGAGATATCTTTGTCCAGTGGTCGTCTGATGATGATGATACTAATCTTGGCAAGACATAAGCGTTTCAATACTGAACAGTAAGTTCAAGAGTCTCCGTAAACAGCAAGCGTGTTTGAGATGAACTATGAGAGTGCAGGAAGCCAGAGAGGTATGTAAGGAAAGAACCAGTTGGAACTCTGTACTCTCTGCCTACCCCGCAAGGGATCTGGCGTGATGATATAGAGAGAACAGTAAGTTGATATTATTTTGTGAATCAAAAAATATATACTACCTCCTTGGTCTAGTGACGCTGAACGCGGCTGTCAATCACGAGGTCCTCAATTGGAATTCTAGGCCAGATGCTCTCGGCTCGCCGCCTATTACATTGGGTACCTCGTCGACAATCCCTGCGCATACACAGTGTACAGTACTGCCACCCTCTCTAGGAGGACATAGGCGTGGTGATGTTTGTTTTTTATAGTAATAAAAATTAATTACACTTTTTAGAATTTGTCTTAATACCCAAAAGCAAATTTATGACGAAGATACATTATTTTTATTATTGTTCATTCATAGCTTTTAAAAGGCAAAGTTTCCAAACTCTGACCGCTGACTCATTGGTAATCCCTTCATTTCACACATTGTACCTTTAGGGGTTGAAAATTAATTTGATGTATAATTTTGTTTTATATAAGTTACAAATTGTTTACGTGAACATCTAAATTGTTTGCTTATTGAGTTTGTTTACTTGCACAACTTTTGTTTCGGTGAAATATTAAGATCTATTTATAGGTAGGCGCCTAGGTTACACAAGACCTTGTCCGTCCTTTTTGTTCTTTTTTACCTGTTGAAAATCCAGGACTTACACGAGCTTCGGGGGAAATTTGCGAGGCGTGTCGAATTCCTTTTAAAAAAAACCCTAGGGTGCCCTACATCGACACTTTGGACGGGCTCGTTCTGCTTAATGAGGGCTTAGCACGAAAAGATGGACGTCAGTGTGACCCTAGCGAGTAAGCGTCCTGTCACGTTCATGTTTAGTCAGTAAATTTGTATTGACAAAGATAGCATATCAAATCGCTAGCATAACGCCAACGTCACTTTTTTCATGCTAAACCTTCTGAAAGGACCCAGCCTTTCTTACGCGCGTAATCTTCGTATGCCACTAAAGTACCATTATAGCTAAAGCAAAGTTATAGCGAATAAGCACCCTGCCCCTGGATCGATAGGAGTTTAGTTTATTACAGATGAGCTAATCCTTGAGATATACCAAGTCACGATCTTCACAGGCCACAAGAACGTCCAGAGACTGATGTTCCTTAAATTGTCTGTCACGCAGACCTAACTAATGGTCAGCTATAGGGAAATTTCAGCTCTAATTCTTGTTATTAATTGCTTGTTTTGTTTACATTTCTAGATTAATACGAGTCTAGACAAATCTCCATTTTATTAGAGTACTGAATGTTAGCTTATAATTATGACATACTAGCCGCTAGCCCGTTAATGTCTTTATGATTTATTACATTACCATTACTTCAGGCTGAAACATTATTACTGCTATACAAAATAAAGTAAATACTCGAAAAAACCTGGAGTAAAATATAGCTCATGTTACTTTTGGATAATGTAGCTTTCTATTGGTGAAATAATCATTGAAATCGGTTGAGTAGTTTCAGAGTTTATTGATTACAAACAAAAAAACTTATTTTTACACTGTCACGCCTATATTCCCCAAGCGGGAGAGGCAGAGGTGTACTGTGTATACCCACTTTTTGCCAACGATGTTAAGTCCCATGTGATAGGGGGCGAGATACTGGGAGTGTTTCGATAGAAACGCTACATTTGTCCGACCTAGGATTTGAAACCAGGACCTCGTGATTGCAAAGCACATTATTTGCCACTAGACCAACGAGGCAGTCACACAAACAAATTTTCCTCTTTGTAATATCAGTTACATTGGCCTCTCACGAGGATTGGATTGGATTGCAGAAATAAATGTTACCTTAGATGGGAGCTATGTCAATTGATCTCTAATTTAAGAACAAGCTAGCTTAATCATAAATACAGTTTAAATTGAATTTTAAAACAAGTTTTTTTTTCATTAAAATTCTTTATTGTCGCTGATTTTCAATTAAGCCGGGCGCATTCAGATGTGTAGTGCAAATGTCTGGGACCAGCTGAAAATTAGTGTTGTGCATATATGCACAGCGAATACTGAGCTGGCTACCTCGCCACACTTGTTTGTTTTTATTTTTTATCCTTATCGACTTCGACTCTTATGGTCGGTTTCAATATTTAACCCTTGAGTTTAGATTTGCTTACTGTCGGTAGAACTTTGACAGATTTTCAGTACACAATATGTCAAATTCTATCCGTAGGAGGCAAATCTATCCTTGAGTTGAATATAGAAACCGGCCGTAACTCTTCATTATTTATCTAAGTAAAAATTAATGTCATATGTACTTTTGTATTTATTTTAATTGTAATGTGTGTGTGTGTGACAAAATAAATGGTTTAAATGGAAATCTGGGCCGTAAAGTATTGTTGGGATATACTATTAGAAAAAAATCAGTAGTTGGCCGGATTATGGAATAGTGCCTGGTATCATTGCAAAAAACTCGCCGTCTGCATTAGAAGAGGACGAAAGGAGAATACACAGTATATCTATGCTATCACGGTGAACGTAAGCGTGATAATGATTATTTTTTTTATGGAAATTTAAGAACATTCCTCACGGAGTTTGACTTAGAAGGCAGAGGGCTTACCACAATCTCTTTCGCAGTTTATTTTTTGATGTTGTCATGTAAGACGTGAATATACACAGTTTATAGCTAGCTTTCTTCACGGCAAAGTAATGTTAAAATGATACTACTGAAGTGTTCGTGGCATTTTACTCCTATTACAGCCATATCTGTGGCTATAAATAACAAAAGGCTTTCAAATTGCTAAGCACGAAAAGATCGACATTAGTGTGATGTGCTGTTACGTTCATGCTATTTAGTAAACTTATAGAATGACAAGGATGGCTTATCAACTCGCTAGCGTCACGGTAATGTCAATCTTTTCGTGCTAAGCCCTTAGCTACTTAAACTTTGGAGACACTATCCGGGAAGGAAAAATCCTCCTAGAATGGCAATACTTATTATTTTTCCGTTCCAAAACATGCATTTCCTCTCCTATCTCTATATTGGTTTTTCCGTATTGGTTTAGGCGTAATTATGTTCAAAGCCGACAAGTTTTATTAATGTCACACTACCTCTTTGTCTCTTTTTGTTTACGACGGAATTAGGGGTGAAATATTTTTTACTTATATTCCTTTTATAAATAAAAACGTTGCCACACACTAAAGCCCATTTTACAGAACGTAAATCAGTCGTGAATCTAGTTTTAAAAACCGATTTTTGTACTAAAATGTTAGTTTTAAAAATAGATTCATGACTGATTTTCGTTCTGTAGTACGCGCCTAAGAATTGTTTCTAGGTTGAGTTTAAGAATTCATTGTAGTTGAGTTACGAACTCATAGTAGAGTTTACGAATTCATAGTAGAGTTTACGAATTGAATATACCTACATATATAGATTTAACCCCATCCATTCGCATCAAATTTATTATTTTTTTGACCTAAATATTATTGGAGTCGCTCAATGCTCTGCAGCACCGTGGTGTTTGTAACAATCACCAAGTTTAAGCAGCGCTCGACTTGGTCTGTTTGAGATGAGTGACTGTTTCTAACATTTCCATTTGTCAGTGTTTTTGTGTTTCGAAAATCGTTAAGAAGGTGGTCCCTGTTACCATTTAATGTGGTATTCACTAAGTCAAGTTGAAAGCTGCCTTACAGGTGTCTTGATAAGTTCCATCAGCAGGTGGCCCAAAAGCTGCCTCCAACAACCTTCACTGGTTCTGCGTGGTGGAGTATAACCTAATCCCTTTCACCTTGATTTGTGAGAGAAGGCTTTTGCCCAGCAGTGAGACAGTATAGGCAGATTTATAAATATTATTTAAATATGGTGATCTCTTACAACAGATAAGTCTCATAAAAAAGCTCAGAGTTGCTCAGCGTGCTATGTTCAGCGTTTGTCCTCGTGATCGAATCAGGAATGAGGAGATTCGTAGAAGAACCAAGATCACCGACATTTTTATTTTTGGTTTTGGCTCACTAACAATCGATTACAAACATAGTTCGTAAATCTAAATAATTTACTAATGTTTTAAATTTCTAATATGGACTGTGTTGTCTGAAATAAAATATATTTATATTATTTTTATTTATAGCCCATAGAATGCAGGTGGTATCGGATCGGCTGCGCTGGAGAGCGATTGAGGAGACAAGTATAGGCTGAGATGAGATTTAAATATGCAGATTTTAGGTTTTACCAATCTTAACGTACGTTTATAAAATAAGGAATTTTAAAAAGACACATCGTTAATATATAGTATACTAGTACTTTCTCGCGGCTTCGTACCTGGTGGACAGGTGACCTCATAAGTACAAACAATGAATTATTTACAACTATATACAAAAAATAAGCAATGAGACAAGTACTAACAAGAAATCATCAGAATTTGTCAATCCGTTCATCAGGAAAAGAACTACGAACGTACGCACAACGGAAATTTATAATTATAAAGATTAGTACTATAAGAACATGTCTCTCAAGTTTCGCGAAACTATCTCTTATATCCTTTCATATACAATATTGTTCCAAGACGCAGTAAAATGACATTTTTCCATTTGCAATAATCGCGAGCGCACCCTTGTCAAGTCATGTGTAAACATGAATATCCCTTAATTTCAAAGTCCAGTGCACACCAGAAAGCAACTACCTATGTACATTATACGTATATTGTTGTTTACGTGAATTTGGTATACAAAATAAGGGATTTATTTATATAGTCAGGTACACCACGCAATATAATTCATTTTAAACTATATTTTTGCGCATTCGGAATGATAGTGTTGCATAATACGTAATTGTTTCAAATATTTTATATAGATAAATAAAAGCCTTTCTTTCTTATTGGAATAAATTCTAGTCAAACTAGTTTAATTTAAATGACATCGTCAATCTCGGCTTGTGAACATGATGCAAAATTAAATAGAAAATTAACATATCACGCTAACAGGTTGAAATGTTCAAGGAAGGGATTGAGTTTTAGCCAAAGAGACTACCGAAAGCGTAAGTTGGATTAGGTTTAATTCATACTCACAAATAGGTACGTACCCAAGTAGTCCAACAAATACCGTAAACTTTATTTGGAACTGCCAAATTAATTTAAATAAATTAAACACACAGTAGCAAAAAGTCCGACAATTACTTTTATAATCTTTCGCAATAATTATCGTCAAGTCCATCCAACTCAATACATAAACTGAAAACTTTAACATAGATTTCCTTGGCGCATCTACATTACAAGAGATTTAAAATAATAAAAAAAAAACCGTTATCTAATACTGATCTATGAAAAAGATAGATAGATAGATAGATAGATAAATCATTTATTGCTTGAAACATGGTTTTATACAAGGTGTTTGTTATAATAATATTATTATTTCAGTGCTACATGTTTCGCCGAGAGCTTGGCATGCAAATTTGTCATATTCATAAAATCTCTAACATTAATCATAACAATTATAATATCATTATTATTATTACATTATCATTATTATTATGTATATATTTATTCAGTATAATTTCTTATAAAATATATATAAAAATATAAAATACAAATATTCTTATATATATTGTATAAAAAAAATGTGCTCCACCGACAGCAAGGTCTACGACCCATGCTACCGGCGGTCAGGGCTCCAAAGAGAGGAACCTCCTCACAATGCGTGCCGTGTCCAACATTACTGCCTTCTGTATCAGGCCCTTCACCCACCTGCCTAGCGAGAGCTTCTCAAGGTGTTTATCGAAGCTCTTCGCTATAAGGCCGTTGACTGAAACGACCATCGGAATAATGATAGTTGAATCAACATTCCACATGGCGGTAACCTCATGGGCCAGGTCCAAATATTTTGATAATTTTTCTTTTTCGGCCTTTACAAGGTTCTCATCATGCGGAATGGTGACATCAACTAGCATTACACGACGCATCGATCGATCTATTATCACGATATCAGGTTTATTGGCTACAATAGTCCTATCCGTGATAACAGATCGATCCCAGTAGAGCGTGATATGACCACTTTCGAGAACTGGATGAGGCTGGTACTGGTAGTACGGTACTTCAGAGTCCACAAGGCCATATTTAAGAGCAAGTTGCTGATGGATAATCCTAGCCACTTGGTTGTGTCTGTGCAAGTACTCTCCGTTAGCAAGACGAGAACAACCGGAAACTACATGTCTAATAGACTCACCGGGACGGTGGCATGCCCGACAAATGTCAACCGTGCCGTCCTTTAGGATGTACTTCCGGTAGTTGTTCGTCATGATAACTTCGTCCATAATTGCAAAGACAAAGCCTTCAGTTTCCCCAAAAAGGTTGCTGAAGCGTAGCCAGGTCACGGAAGCGAGCTGGTCCACATCAGGCCCTGTAAGAGCCCGATAGAACCGTCCGTGTAGCTCCTTGCCCTTCCATATGGCTGTGCGGTCCGAAGTACTTAATACCTGGGGCCTTCGCCAGTTCCCGTTTGCCAAGGAAAGCGGAGTTAGGCCTCTATCGATTGCGGCAACATCTCGATACATCACCACGGATACAGTCAAAAAGTACTGTCTGAGATTGCACACCTCGCGGTTGTGTAGTGTCTTAGCGTTTAAAAACCCACGACCACCGCACTTCCGCGGGATGTACAACCTCATAACAGACGACCGCGGGTGATGCATACGATACGCTGTCAGCAATCGACGGACCTTTCTATCCAGGGCATCCAGTTCAGACTGAGTCCACCTTAGTATGCCAAAAGAGTATGTAAGAACAGGCATGACCCAACCATTGAAAGCTCGGACCCTATTTCCACCTGATAGAAGGCTTTTTAACACTTTTATCAGGCGGGCAAAGAACCGATCCCTCAATGATTGTTTCATATCCTGTTCCGCTATACTTAAGACTTGTGACATACCAAGATACTTGTAGGAATCCATTTCAGAGAGAGACCTGAGGGATATATCTTCAGAGAGCTGTAGATTAAAAGAATCTTCAACTCTCCCTCTTTGTACATGGATGACCGCACACTTGTCTACTCCAAACTCCATTCCGATGTCGTTGCTAAAATTGCCGGTTATTTTGAGCAACTCCATCAGGTCTGTTTTCTTCGAAGCGTACAACTTGAGGTCATCCATGTACAGTAGATGAGATATAGGCTCACTCTCCCTCCGCAAATGGTAACCTAGCTTTGAATCCTTAAGTATAGCACTTAATGGATTCAAAGCTAAGCAGAACCACAACGGACTCAAACTGTCGCCCTGAAAGATACCCCTGCTTATCTTTATCAAGTCCGACGAACCAGAAAGGCCACCACATCCTGGGTGACGAAGAACTGTGGTCCACTGCCTCATACACGAACCGAGGAAAGAGCATAGCGCCGGGTGTACTCTGTACAGCTCTAGCACCCTCCCCAGCCATGTATGAGGCACCGAATCATAGGCCTTCTTATAGTCAATCCAGGCCATGGAGACATTCTTTCTGGATCGTCGTACCTGTTGGCAAATGGCAATATCAATGAGGAGCAAATCCTTTGTACCCCGGGACCCCCCCTTACAGCCATTCTGAGTAGGCGATAGAATATGCTGTGCCTTAAGGTGATTATTGATTTTTATTCTCAGAATGGATGTAAGGAGTTTATAGACCGTAGGTAGACATGTAATCGGTCTATAATTTTTAGGTTCCGAAGTACTGCCAGATTTGTGAATCAAGTGAGTGACACCCGATGTCATAAAACTAGGAAGCGATCCCAATTGAAGAGCTTCTTGGAATTGAGTCGCTAGACGAGAATGTGAGCCCTGGAGCCTCTTTAGCCAGAATGCGTGCAGTCCATCCGGCCCCGGACTTTTCCAGTTCGGCGCCGCACGAACCGCACAGGCCAGATCTTCACGGCTTATGACTACGGGCTCCATTTCCTGAATGGGCCCACAGGATCGTCCAACAACATCAAACCATTCGCCCTCGGAGTGAGTGACGGGCACTGACCAAATTTTACGCCAAAACTCGGCCATCACGGCCGCATTTGGCAAGTGCACGTCAGTCACTCTCTCTTGGGGGCGCTCCCAAGCCTGGTATACACTCCTTTGATTCGTCTGGAAGGTGCGATTCACGTGGTATCTGTCTGCTCTCGCCTTATACCTGCGAATCCTCTTCGCCCATGCATAAACTTTTTGCTTCCAGTAGTCTATGCGTTCCGCGACTCCTGCCACATAGTCCACAGGAGCCACTCGTGTGCCTGCAAAGGCTTGGGTCACGAAACGCACAACTCTCGGGCGGTTGTTTCCAGCCTGGAAGCACAACAATTTCGCTATAAGTGTCCTAGCCATATTTATACGCCGCTCTATTCTGCACTGCCAGAGTGGTTTAGCATTTGTGGGTTAGGTGGCTCGATGTAGATTAGGAAATCTTACACCTGCCACCCGACACACCGCCACTGCTCCACAGTACAAAATAGAATGGGTATCACATAAGTCCACACTGGTCTCCCAGTGTGGCTTTAAAACATTGTCTAGGGCACTCACAAGCGAAATGTTACGTCTATGCATGGGCAAACGGGGTAGGCATGGTCTTAGGGAAATCGGTGCAGACCGATACTCCGCAAATGCATCCTCCAGAGCTCTCCTCACCTGCTCCTGTAGCTGGTCACTAACACTTACCTGCTCGCTATTTACCTCCTCCGATCGTGCGAAGTTATTCAAAGAGATAGGATCTTCAACACTTCGCACGTTGGATTCAGTACGCGCAGGAAGTGCTTCGCGGTGTAGTCGCTCAAGCACTGTGTCATCCAACAACTTGCACCGCTGGATGGCACGTACTTGATCCGATAGTCGTTGCGCAGTAACGGCGACAGTCGGGTGAAGCCCCTGAAACAGAGACAACAATTTCGGACGGTAAGCGGTGAGGATGGTTCCTCCCTCTGTAGCACCATAGTAGGCCCGCATGACACTCAAATTTAATTCTGGAGTCCATCTCATGCGGCGCACTACACCACCGGTAGCAGGGGCCGTGGGCGGAGCACAATGTCCCGCTGGTCCCAGGCGTGCCGGCAGCGGTGGGCGTCCTCTCCTCGCAGATGTTAATGTAGGTGGAGACGCCGATATCCCGGCATCGTCGCTAGAGGCCCCAGATGTCGGCGGTGTAAAAAAATCTTCATCCTCCGAAGGCTGGGGCGAGGTGGGCGAGCCGGGCAAAGGTGTTGGGCGTGCGCTAGGTGACCGGGCATCCCGCTGCCGACACAGCCGCACGGGGTTTCTTCGGCTGGGCTCGGCCATTTACAGATGTGTTATGTTTTTCTTCCAAATCCACATTTTGCGAACCCACGTTCGCATTGTAAATTTTGCTCTTAAAGTGTGTTGTTTTTTGATGTTTGTTGATGTCTAAACGGATACTTTTCAATATTTCTATGCCAAAAAAATTTTTATTTACACAAAACGAATGTCGTGACAGCGGTTGCCATGGTTATTATTTATTACATTATCAATATTAAATTATAATTATTATGAATGTCATACAATAATTTTGAGTTCAATAATAACAGTTACATCATCGATAATTGGCATTTTAAAATAAAACAATACACACAATGTCCATAATAAAATGTCAGGACTGGATGCAATGATTAATACGTCATAATTAATGAAGTATATCTGAGATTGTCAAGCTCCAAGGTTACTTATTTTCTAAAAATTCTTTCATATTATAAAAACACTTTTCGATGAGCCACTTAGTCAATGTGTTTTTAAATTGATTCATTGTCATTTCTCTTATGGATTTTGGTACATTATTAAATATTTTTACACACATATAATAGGAGTTCTTTTGGTGAAGTGAGGTTCTAGAACTTAGTAATAATAGTTTTGTTTTATCTCTAGATAGATGAATCTTATATTCACTGACTTTTTGAAATAAACGCGGATGCTTTCTTACAAATATTCCAACTTCCAAAATATAAAGTGAAGTTAACGTTAAAATTTTTAGTTTTCTAAATATTTGTCTGCATGAATCTAATGGTCCTATGTTGGCAATCGATCTAATACACTTTTTTTGTGACACGAACACCTTATGAACATTCGTCGCGTTTCCCCACAACAATAACCCGTACCTTAACACTGACTGTACCTGTAATAAGCTGTTATTGCAGCCCTTTCGCTTACTGTTCTTCGTATCCTTCTCAGTGCATATACGAATCTATTTATCTTTTTACTAACAATTTGTGTATGTGATTTCCAACTGCAGTGCCTATCTAGAATAATGCCCAAAAATTTAAAGTCAGTGGCGTTTTCAATTTTTATGCCTTCATATGATATGTTTAAATGTTGGTTGTTTGCTTTATAATTCTCAAATTCTACAATTTTTGTCTTTGATAAGTTTACACTTAAGTTGTTACTACTTAACCAGTTTGATAAAAAGATCTTGCTTTGAAGGATCAAAATTCAAACAGGCGAAGGTTCTTGAAAACTGCTCACACACAATGGGCTCTTCAACCAAACTTAAGGACAATCTCTATCTGTACTATGCGAAGCAGAAACTACCCACGTCTTCAACTTAAAGAACTATAATGAGTTTACTTGTAGGGCGTCAAAATTTTTCGAATAAAATCAACACAAGCAATCTAGATAGATGGAATATTGATAGACAGGATAAAATATCTACGAGTATTATTATTGAAAAAAGTGTCGGTATAAAGGTAAAAGATAACCCCTCGATAGTTCCAACATAAAGGTGAAATAACTTCAGAGGAAAGAGTGTGGAGGAAGTGAGAGAAATATCTAAAGATAGAACTTGTTTTGAGCTTTATACGGTCTCTTCCTACCCATATCTGAGGATGCATGATGTATGGATGATGTATCTCGGGATGATATATAGCTAGAAACATCTATATTTTTTTATAAATTATATTTAAACACGCGAAATTACATATTCCTTTACTAATTTATTTATGTTTTTTTAATCATACAAAACTAACATCCCTTAGATCGTCTCTCGATCGATCGATCGATCTCGTCGCACCTGATGTTGATAATTTGCAATTTTAATTTGTAATAAATATTTAGTGCAACTTTTGAACGGGAACTGTGTATCTTGTTATGATATATTGACGAGTGCTACCGCAGAAAATCTCTTCAGTTCTACCATAAAATTGTTCAGTAGAACAAGTATATGTCTGAGTGGTTGCCACAAATATTATTATTTCTATTTTATCTCTCTATCTTTATGGTGGGTGGTAACATGTCGCCCTGGTTTGACGTTGAAATCGGCGTCAAGCAGGGTTGCGTGTTGTCCGCTAGACTGTTTATAATATATTTAGATAAAAGTCTTCAAAGACTGAAAGCGATGAATGAAGGTGTACAAATGAGTGATCTAGTGGTAAATCATCTACTATATGCAGATGACGCGGTTTTGATAGCGCCATCAGGCACTGATCTGCAATCACTAGTCACAGTTATGAAAGACGACTGCATGAAAAACGGCTTACATTTGAATGTGAAGAAAACCAAAATTATGGTTTTTGAACGGGAAGAAACCAGAACGAATGCAAGGATTGTGGTTGGGAACGATGTGCTGGAGCAAGTGAATAAGTTTGTATATCTTGGATGCGCATTCAGTAAGGATGGAAAATACACCGCTGACATAGAGAGAAGAGTGAGTGCAGGGAACAGAGTGAATGGCGCGATGGGAAAGCTACTTGGGAGCCGGCACTTAAGCCGAAAGGCGCAGCTGGCCATACATAATGGAGTGCTTGTCCCAACGCTGTTATATGGCAGCGAGAGCTGGGTATGTAAGAAGGAGAATGAAAGTAGAATAAATGCGGTGGAAATGCGAGCTCTGCGGAAGATGTGCGGAGTGAAGCTGACTGACCGTATTCGCAATAGCGTAGTAAGAAAGCAAATAGGTATGAAAGCGAGTATCGGTGTGGTCGGTGGTCGGTGTTAGATGAGAAAGAATGTCCGAAGAAAGAATGACAAAACTGATATACAATGCGAAAGTGGAAGGATGTAGGTACCGGGGAAGACCGGGGAAGAAGAAGATCTTACCATGACCAAATAGACCGGGTCTTATCTGAAGGACAAGTCAGGAGTCTCCGTAACCGGCGAGCGTGTATGAGACGAACTATGAGAGTAGAGGAAGCCAGAGAGAAGAAAGGAGAAGGAACGAAAGAGCCTGTTGGAACTCTGTACTCTCTGCCTACCCCGTAAGGGATCTGGCGTGATGATATAGATAGATCTTTATCGTGACGCCAGATTCTTTATAGGATAGGCCATGATATGCTAAACGTTAGTCAAAGCGTATAAAATTCTTACTGCCTCGTTAGTAGTGTGTTAGTAATGTGGTGCACATTACCAACGAGGCAGTGAGATTTTTATTTGTTTTATTGTGCTCTCTACCACGAGCTCTAAGGGCTATGCTAGGTCAAACAAAAGTAGGTTTAGGTTTCCTTAAAAAAGAACGCAGTAGTAATCTAGAATATGGAATTGTGATATAATAGCGATAGCCTCACGCCCTATTACATTACTTTTTAAATATTGGTACATGAATCAGGTCAACGTTGTTCAGTAGGCGGGGGCCTATTCGACCTAATATAGGTTGGAGTGCGGAGTGAGGCAAGGGGGGCTAACCTCACCTAAACTTTTCAACCTCTATGTGAATGCGCTGATTGAGAGGCTGAGCAGTACGCATGTCGGTTGTCATATTGGAGGAGCATGCCTTAATAATATTAGTTATGCTGATGACATGGTGCTGCTGAGCGCCTCAGTGAGTAGATTATCGAAGCTGCTTGACATTTGCGAAAAGTACGCTGACGATCACGGCTTGTTGTACAACGTGAGAAAAAACGAGTATATGGTCTTTCAGGCCCGAGGCAGATGTTGTACCCTCGGACTTGAAAGACGATGTTGACATAGAAAAGGAACATAGGGCGTTGCCTGTTCGTGCGAATATGATAGCCCGCAGATTCGCTCGCTGTTCGAGAGGGGTCAAAATAACCTTATTCAGGGCATTTTGCACTTCTTTCTACGCGAGCAGTCTGCGGGTCGCTTATTCGCGGGGACAGTACAGCGCGTTACGTGTCCAATATAACAATGCGTTCCCGGTGTCCGCTTTTGTAGCGCTTCGGGAATGTTCGCCGAGGCGCGCGTGTACTGCTTTTTTGCAACCATGCGCAAGCGGTGCGCGTCCTTGCTGCGCAGGGTGCGGGCCAGCCGCAACAGTATCCTTAACGCATTGGCGGAGAGGTTTGACTGTCAGTACTTGAACCACTGCAACATGGTTCATTTACTGACTAATGCATTCTATTAATATTGTATAATGGATCTTGACATCTGAAATAAATAAATAATAATATAATAATATTAGCCCTGTTAAGAAACTGTCCCACTGCTGGGCACGGGCCTCCTCTCAAACTGAGAGGGTTTAGGCCATAGACCACCACGCTCGCCTAGTGCGGGTTGGCGAACTTCACATACCTTCGAGAAACTCTTAGGCATGCATGTTTTCCTTCACCGTTAAAGCAATTGATAATTATTTTTTTTAATAAATCTTAATAATAATTAATTAATTAAACTTATTGGAATCATTGGTAAAGGGTAGGTTTACAAGTACCAATGGTTGAGTATGATCTAATCTCTCTTACCTCCATTTTTGCAAGTAGGTTTTAGATCCACAGTGAAACGATACAGGGGGATTTATTATAATAATATTATTAAACTTCTTTGAAATTAATATCAACTTTATAAAAAAACAATACCGTTTGAAGGATATTAATTAAGGAAGGAAGGTATTATCGAAAAGCAGTACTTTTAGGATGATTCCAGCCAGGTGCGTCTTCACAGATGATGTGCCTGCACACGTTCGAAACAAATAGTTTGATGTCGTTTATCTCCAAACATTCGTGCACAAATCACTTTGCTTTGTGAGTGGAGAATGCAAAAGTTCCAGGAGTTTAGAATAACATTGTACAGTTTAGTCTAAACTATTTTAAATAAATGTCGCTATATTGCGAGAGCAGGCAAATAAACAGTTTAGTTTTGTTGCAGAATGGTTTATTGAAAATTTCTTTTAGTTTCTTTGGAATTTATATCTAGGTTATTAAAGCCAACTATCGGGTAGATATTTTTAGGTCTGTTAATAATCCTTGAAGTTACTCTTTAAACTGTTTTCAAAAACAAATCTTTGACCTGCATTGGGGTAATTATTCCTGTGTCATGAGTGCATTTACAAATATGAATTATTTCACATGAGGTGTCTATGACACCCAGACCGAAACAAATATTTATCGGGGATATAAAAATTTATTTCATATGGCAATCGAGCACGCGACTTCTCGATCCAGTAGTCCGAGTGGCCTACTTTCAAATCTAACTGGAGCAAGCAGTCGTCGATAATAACTTTTTATTAATAATCACCCTTCAAGTTACTTTATCATAAACTGCTGCAGTTGATTGGTTATAAAAATAAGATTTAACAGTTATTTGTTGGAAAAAGAAAGATTTTTCTTTTAGACTAGAGTTTAAAAATTAAAATCATGACTAGACGTGAAAACTAAAACATTTAAATATAATATAGACTACATAAAACTTTCTAAATTTTAAAAAAGTATTTTCGCTGAAGTAGCAAAATGTATATTTCTTTAAAAATCTATCGTCATTTAATGTTTTTATAGACATGGGCGATTTTTCAGTAAAAGGCCCAGGAAAAATTGTGGCGTCTCATGCATTGAAAAAGCATGCTGGGAAGGTGGTTATCATTTTCTCATAATGAGACGATATAGTGCCCTTAATTTTTTTTAGTGACGGGCAGCAGCGTCACTAGTTCGAAAAGTTACGCCCTGCGATCGCCAACCCGCACGCCCAGCGTGGCGATTATGGGCAAAACCTTCCATGGTAAGTCGAAATATACCACAGTCCCCAGTTCCCGGTCGCTCTGCTCTGAATCTCCGGACTACGGTAGGCCGCCAAACTCACAGACATGAACTAACCCTGGCTACGTTTAACGGATATGAGTCCAAACATGCCTCAGTGATCGCAAGGTTTTAAACTGGAAGCGACCACTGGCTCGTACGGGTACTCGGAATATAGAATACACGGGTTGACCACTGACAGCGTTGACCAGAAATTTGAACAGGTGGTAAAATCTTTTAGAGAAGAGGGCACTTAATTCTGTGAAACGAGGCGTATATGCAGGAAATGTAAACTTTCGAGGGAGACTCTGGAGCTTATGAGCGAACAACGCCAAAATGCTCCCTCAACCTTGTTAGAACATCGGACCTTAATTAAAAAGATCACGAAGCTGATTTGACGCGACCTCCGAGCTTCCAATACGCTTGAGATTGAGAAAGCCATCGAGCAGAATCGGAGTGCTCATCCAGCCACTCGGGAGAAGCCACTTGACAAGGTTGACTATACAAACGGGTACTGTGAATGCTTCTAAGCCGGAAATCCTCTCGGAAGACAGGAACTCCTATAGCCAGCTCTACGTCTCACACGCACCTCGACCCGAATCTCTTAAAGGAGATCCCTGAGCCATCTTACACGCCACTTCACAGAATACTTGCCCGAGATCAGCTTGGATAAGATCGAGTTGGTCCTTAAAGAGCTTAAAAATGGAAAAGTCCCGGGTGAGGGCGGCGTCACGACTGAGCTTCAGAAAGCAGGAGGTAATCCAGTACTAAAGGAGCTTCGGCAGTTATTTAATGCTAAGCTCTGCACTGGGAGAACTCCGCAGGCATGGAACAGAAGCGTGGTCGTCCTGCTTTTCAAGAAGGGTGACAAAATCCTTTTGAGTACCCATCAAAACAAGTCCAATGAGCCCAATACATACATCATCAGACCCTGAACATCATCTGGTTGTAAAGTACTCATTAATAGCTATCCAACAAGCCTAAATACGAGGGGGTTATGTTGTTTATTTCACGTGTTTCTATCGCCACCTTCCGATTCCAACATCAGACCAGCTCCATGGTACCATATTATTGCATTGTTACCAAATTTACATACATATGCCAAATTTTAGTTCAATCGGATACCCGCAAGTGCTGGATCACAAGATTTTAATCGGAAAGACAAACAGACAGACATACGAACATTGCAAGTTAAATAAAAGCTTGTAAAAAGAAAGTAACAAGGTTTGATAAGATTATTAATAAAAATATCTCGTTCGTCTAGTGGTGAATAATGTCCTTTGCGGTCACAAGGTCCTGGGTTCAATTCCTAGGTCGACCAATGTAGTTTTCGAAAAAATTCAAGTTTCAGTCCGGAGTCTGGAATTGTGCCCGGTATGTGACAATAGGCTCGCCCCCTTTTACATGGGACCTAACATCGTCAGCGAAAAGTGGGTGCTCACACTTGCCAGCCCCGCTTGGGGAATATAGGCGTGACGGTGAAGTGAAGTAATAATAAACCAGCATAATACTGTATCAATGCTGCGAAAAGGCCTTCTCTCAAAAAAGGAGATTAAATAATAGCCGTCATAATCCACCACGCGGACCTAGTGCGGATTTGTGAAAGCAGTTATGTGGCTACCAGCTAAAGAATCTTATCAAGCTTGTATCTAAGCTCGTTGGGGTTTTTCTAGCAAAAAAATCTCAGGAGAATTCTGGCAATCTAGAATTGTTTCTAGTTTAATGTTTCGAGTATTCAGGAGAAGATTCGATTTATTTTTATATACAAGATGTATCGCAAATAACGCTAGACTCGAACACGTCAATTAGATAATAGCTTCACGAATTTAATTGTCTCCCTAAATTTCCAAATTTAATGTTTTTTACCCTTTTTTTGAGTACTTTTATACCCCAATTAACAATGAAACTGGTACGTGTATATGTGCGTATTAAGAAGTACGTTTTAGAAATGTATTTGAAATCTCAGAATTGCTCTGAATCAAAAATATTGTAGTTTGATATAGCGCACTGAACGAGTAACAGCGTTGTTTTCAAATTGAAAAAGGTATATATAAGGTACATTAAAAATAGTTGGAATCAATTCGGTTACCGATTTAAAACAAACTACTACAATTTTTATTTGAATATAACGTGTTTATCACAGTTACAAACGTTTTAAAAAAGAAATTAAAATTTTACGATTCTTGCTTGTTTGGGAAAGGGGTCCGATCTGAAGGTATTTTTTCGCAGTGGCTTTCGGCGCCTGACTTCACGTAGTTCCAAATCTCGTATCGGTTACGAGATGGCGCTGGACAAGCCAGAATGAAATAAGAGGAGACACTGAATAACAATTGTCCACCCCGTTTAAAAAATACGAGTGTATACCTCTGCCACCCCCGCTTGACGAGTGTACGTCACAGCAAGTCGCCTTACGATGGTCGTGAACTTTTCTCTTAAAATAACTACAGCATCTTGTTCAGGTGAAGATAAAAAGTAAGATTTTAAATAACAAACCCCTCGTGACAAAACTTCAATTAGATATAAACTAACATAAACTTCGAGAACGCATCCTAAACTAAAGTCTCCTTTTTACTGAAAGTAAAAAACTTAGTAGCAAAACTTTTAAAGGTAAAAAAGTGTACAGAGTTTAGAAACGATTCAAAGATGAAGGTCTTAAGCTGCTTTTGACCGTAAATCTGTTTGTGTAGAAGGACACTTAAAACTGTCGAGACAACTAAAACGCAAGTCCATACTTCACCAAGACGATATCTCAAAAAGAAATATAATGGTGCAGACAACAGTATCACATTTGTAAGATAGATACTATTGTAATATGCTATTTTTTTATTTTTTTTAAAACGGAGCCCCACACTAGGATTTATTCCTGTGTCGTGGGTGCGTTTACAAACATGAAAATTCACAAACACACACACAGACCGGAACAAAAAGTTGTGGATCACACAAAGATTTGTCCCGTGCGGGAATCGGACCCGCGACTATTAGACACAGTGGGCGGAGCAGCTCAAGCTCTTAACCACTGCGCTAAATCGTCGTGAAAAACTACGTCTAAAACTATGTTTGTCTATAAATGGAATATAATACCATATAACAAATTGCAATCGACTCTAAAGTCAAATCTAAAGTAATAGTTACGTTATACAACACATTGAAAAGTTCTTACCGGTTTCGGAGCATATACAAAGCGTAAGAGACAGATGAACAAAACCTACACTTAATTCTTTTTTGTTTTACATCTATATATAATAAAACTGTAAGGAAGTCGTGTCTGTACATGGAATATTTTTAGGAAATAACAATACAGCGGTATCCTTCTATCGACGTCGAAGCCAATTCTACAATTTTTGGCTTTCGTGTCTTTGTCTATTTGTCTATCTGTCCAAGGGTATAAACCATCATAACTACCAGGCGGATTTTGATGAAACTTTGCACGTGGATATCTTAAAATGTTGGATAACATATTGAATAGTATTTATACCGGAAAATCAGAAGTTTTTTTCAAAAAATAAAAAACATAAGCGAAACATTGAATTTCTAAAAAGACATTTTACCCCATATCTGTTTAATCTATACATACATATAATACAACTGTAAGGAAGTCGTGTCTGTACATGGAATATTTTTAGGAAATAACAATCCAGCGGTATCCTTCTATCGACGTCGAAGCCAATTCTACAATTTTTAGCTTTCGTGTCTGTTTGTCTGTCTGTCTGTCGGTCTGTCGGAGGGTATGAACCGTCATCACGCAAAACCTACTGGGCGGATTTTGATAAAACTTTCCATGCGGATACCTTAAAATGGTGGCTAACATATTGTATAGTATTTATCTCGGAAAATCAAAAGTTTTTTCAAAAAAAGACGAAAATAAGCGAAATATTGTATTTCTAAAAAGACAATTTACTCCAAACCTGTTTGATGGATTTCAATGAAATTTTGTGTAATTGTAAACTGTACAAAAGGTTACAACTCTGTGTACTAATATTTTCGAAAAATTTAACAGTTTTGGAGAAAAAAAGGAAAAAAGTCTATTTTGATTTATCATTCATTGTACTAAAACTACTTTTCAGATGTCAGTGAAACTTAGCGTGGAGATATTTCATATGACGGACAACATAGTTAATATTTACGTTTCCAGGAAATCTAACAGTTTGTAGGGAAAAGTCAAACATCTATATCTCTACATACTACATACAATAAAACTGTAAGGAAGTCATGTCTGTGTATATTTTCTGGAAATAACAACCCATGGAAATCATTCTATTGATGTAGAAACTAATTCTACATTTTTTTGGCTTTCGTGTCTTTGTCTATTTGTCTATCTGTCCAAGGGTATAAACCATCATAACTACCAGGCGGATTTTGATGAAACTTTGCACGTGGATATCTTAAAATGTTGGATAACATATTGAATAGTATTTATACCGGAAAATCAGAAGTTTTTTTCAGAAAATAAAAAGAATAAGCGAAACATTGAATTTCTAAAAAGACATTTTACCCCATATCTGTTTAATTTATACATACATATAATACAACTGTAAGGAAGTCGTGTCTGTACATGGAATATTTTTAGGAAATAACAATCCAGCGGTATCCTTCTATCGACGTCGAAGCCAATTCTACAATTTTTAGCTTTCGTGTCTGTTTGTCTGTCTGTCTGTCGGTCTGTCGGAGGGTATGAACCGTCATCACGCAAAAACTACTGGGCAGATTTTGATAAAACTTTCCATGCGGATACCTTAAAATGTTGGCTAACATATTGTATAGTATTTATCTCGGAAAATCAAAAGGTTTTTCCAGAAAAGACGAAAATAAGTGAAGTATTGTATTTCTAAAAAGACACTTTAATCCAAACCTGTTTAATGAATTTCAATGAAATTTGGGATAGTTGTAGCCTGTACTAATGTTCACAACTCTGTGTACTTATATTTTCAAGAAATGTAACAGTTTCTGAGGAAAGAAAAAAAGAGTCAATTTTGATAAATTATTCATTGTTCCAAAACAACTTAAGCTACTACATTGTCGCTGGTTATTCCGCAAAACTTTATTACTGTTTGTCCCGAACTGCAAAGTTACGACGTAAACTATGCGATTTTGCCTACACATGAATTCCTCCATGAATTGATATTGGACTCAGGTTCGTCTCCTCACGAAAAACTATGCAGTAGTTAAAATCACTCACTGGAAATTGTTTATACACGTTTGATTTAAACACTCAATCATTGTTTCGTGCCTAAACCGACGATGCATTCAGGATTGTTTCTTCCGGAGAGAACTCTAACGATGAATGGGCCGGATACGAAACTTTAACGACGATTAATATCTTACGAGAATACTAACACTTTTTGAGACGGCGTTAGTGGTGTGTGTTGAATAAGATCGCGCTATTGTTTAGTTTATATTTTACAAAGACTACCTGTGCGGGCTAAGTAGGGCTAAGACTGGACCCGGTAATAGAGATAGTTTATACAGATATAAGTCTGGTGGAAGTTGACAAAACATACAATTTATTCACACACGATTCTTCCGGGATACCCGTTATTTCTTAATATTAATATGGCACAATGGATCTTACTAACACTTTCTAGGTGTTTTAGGTCTCGAAATAATATTCGAGATACTTTTTACCCCGGAAAGAATGACGGTTCTTGCGACATAGCTGGCTAAATGAATTAAATTGAACCTTTATCTAAAGGTGCCTTACACTGTAAAATAAAACTTTTTATTCCGAAAAGTATATAACATAGCAAAATATACAATAACATGTATTCTGCGGAATATCTATTATTTCTTCAGACTAAAATGGCTGAACGGATTAAGAAGAAACTTAATATGAAAGAAATCCAGAGATATAAAATGAGCAAGTGGAAGAACGTTGATATTGGAGAGGACCTAGACTTTCCAACCATAACCAAATAGAACGTGTATTATCAGAAGGGCAAGTCAAGAGTCTCCGTTATAGGCGAGCGTATATAAGACGGACTATGAGAGTGGAGAAAGCCAGAAAGGTCTGTTAGAAAAGAACCTATTGTAAATCTGAAATCTCTGCCTACCCTGCAAGGGATCTGACGTGATGATATAGATTGATAGATAGTATTGAAGTATCTTAAGTCGTGAAATAGCAATATGAAATAGGTAACTTTGTTCACACACTTTATCATGCCGATACTATCCTTGAAAGTGGTATACAAAATCACTCCAATATGCATTTGGTGGATTTTTACCGGCCTGCATGAAGGCTCAAAGATATTAATCATATTTAGGCTAAAAAAGCCTGGCAATCCTTCGATTTCCCTCTCCTTCTTCACAGGTGACTAGAAGCCTGGGGACCTGTTGAAATTGTTGTACAACAAAATTCACTAATTTTTAAGTTGACTTTAAAATGTTTTTGCAAAACAAAGATGACTTGGTTTAACCGATAAAACGTAGGCTGTTTAACTTACTTTGTCGAATAGTTGCCCAGGTACGATCCCCGCACAGCGTACAAGAATATTGATTTGGGATTGGCACAATAAAAATAAATGTTTTTTTTTTGTCCGTATCCAGAGCGGTGGAACCGATTTTAAAAAGACTATTGCTGGAAAATGGAGGAATTTTCAGAGATTATTCAAAACTACTCTTTAGCTCGGGAAATGTAATATTTCTGGGAGACAGTTAATTTTATCTTTCCATATTAACACGGCTCAATAGATTTAAAAGAAAATTAATATGGAGGTGTCACTTCAATCTTGAAATAATGCTTATACAATATATTCACTACAAGGGTCTCCCGGGATATCTAGCTGTTATTTTATCATACTAAAATGACAGAATGGACCGTACTAACACTTTCGAGGTGTTTTAGGTCTCAAAATAATAATCGGATCTTACATCGGAAAATAAAACAGAACACTTTTTATCTCGAAAAATAGCACGACTTCTGTGGAATATCTATTACTTCTTCATACCTAACGGATTATAAAGAAACTGACTGCCTCGTTGGTCTGGTGGCAAAGCGCATCGCTTTGTGATCACGAGGTCCTGAGTTCAAATCCTAAGTCGGACAAATGTAGTTTTTCTAACGAAAAATTCCCAGTATGAGTCCGGAGTCTGGAATTGTGCCCGGTATATAGCAATAGGCTCGCCCCCTATTACATGGGACCTAACATCGTCGGCGAAACGTGGGTGTACTCAGTACACCTCTGCCACCCCCTCTGGGAATATAGGCGTGACGGTGTACAATTACATAAAAAAAAACAGCAAAGAAATATTAATAAAAACGGTAGTAAAAAAAGAAATATACGTATTTGCAAGGTGGTTGTCAAATGGTTCCACGCCGCTGTCAGTTGGTAGTGTACCTAGAACAGGACGCAGATATCGGGGAAGACCTAGACTATCTTACCATGACTAAATAGACCATGTCTTATCCGAAGAGCAAGTCAAGGGTCTCCGTAACCGGCGAGCGTGTATAAGACGAACTATGAAAGTGGAGAAAACCAGAAAGGTCTGTAAGAAAAGAACCTGTTGGAACTCTGTACACTCTGCCTACTCCGCAAGAGATCTGACGTGGTGATATAGATTGGTAGATAGTAGTAAAGTATCTTAAGTCGTGAAATAATAATATGAAATATGTAACTTTGTTCACACACTAGATCATGCCGATATTATCCTGCATTATACTGTGTCCTTCGTTCTCGATATAACATGCAGCTCTCTCTACTCGCTTGCCAGTCCGCTAAGTTTTTTAGAAACGGCAACGCCTCCTCTATGGTATCTGTGGACATAACCTCTGCGACCATTTCTTTCTTTTAGCGCGGCAGCCGATGCTTTGTAATAAAGTTTTGGTCGACATTTAATTTAATCATATAGTCGTAGCAGTGAAATTATATAACAAAAGGTTTTTATATACTCAAGTGATGTTGTGAAATAAATTTAAAACATCGTATAGGCAAATTCAGAAATATTTCACGTCTTGACAAAAAAGTACATTCTAAAAAGATCAACTGATAGTTGTTTATTTGTGGCGTTTTCAGCTTAACTTGT
Organism: Phalera bucephala; assembly: GCA_905147815.2. NCBI lineage: Eukaryota > Metazoa > Arthropoda > Insecta > Lepidoptera > Notodontidae > Phalera > Phalera bucephala. The sequence goes on from LR990616.1 coordinate 36,065,736, forward strand.
TTATGTATATAATATCGAATATTTGGAGACGTGAATTTTGTCATATTAAGACTTGTAAAGTCTTCACTCACAAAGTAAACTTACGAAGTCTCATGTCCCTCTTCGTGTAAAAACAGTTTAACACGCAATATACGCAATCGGATTAGGATCGGTTAAGGATCGATGCCAATTTATGGACACGGGCGATGTACGAGATGCATCGACGTGGTCCGCAAGACTTAACGGTAATTCAAGGACACGAGTGGTGTACGTGATGCATCGGCGTGATCCGCAAGACTTGGGGCCCATACGAGATATATGCTGAAGGTCATACTACTCATAGGTTTCACCCATGAGGTGCTCCTGTGCAGTTCACATTTCTACAATGGTAAGAATCTAAAATGTAACCCAACATACATACCTTAAACAGTAAATACAAAGACTATTGCTATAAACTATAAGCAATTTGTGATATTATATCTCCTAAAGGAGACTTTCTGAAAGGGTAATTAAAGGGACATTGTTTATGAATTTATGAATAACAATACATTATTAATAACATAAGCCACTCATTTGCAGAAACATAATGTTTTGCATTGATTTCATTATTAGACATACTTGTATAATAATCCTGAAATAGCCCAAAGTGGAGCTTATTACACAAAGAATTGTGCAATATTATGAGCACTTGTATTAAAAAAGGTAAACCTTGCAATATTTATCCCTGAACAGGGTTTATAAACAGATGAGCCAAAGTAATCTCTACTTATAACAATGCCTGTTATAACTGACAAGCAACAGAATTGTGGAAACATTCCAAATATAATATCTCAGCCTACCGTTGCTGAGACAGGCAAGTTGTACAATAATTTGTGTTACACACATACATCCTTAAAATATAATATAAAATACCTGGTCTATCTAGTTAACATAAAACTAATAATTATCAATATTATCAGCCCAGGCCCCTTGCAGGGTAGCCAGGGAAGATGAGTCCTAACAATACAGTCATGAAACATTGATTGGGATAAGAACCTTTGTGTAGTATATATTTTGTATTAAATGAGTTTTAATAAAGTGGAGTACCAATATGGAATTATAACTATCTATTCATAAGCAGTAGTTTAAATTTCAAAAAACCACCAGTGTTGTAACCAATATAGAACAACAATCCTCATCCGGTGTGTAAAAATATTAACCCACAGTGTACCTATCGGCCCACCAAAAACAAATCACAATGGACATTGGCAGTCTCCTACCAGAGAATGTGAGGTAAGAAAAGCTTGCTAGGCTTTTTACATAAAGGCTTGTTTTTTTTTTTTTATGTTACTGAAAAAATCAGCTAGACATTCAGGAATACAACATGGCTGTTACAAATAAACCATAATATTGAAGGCTAAAGGTATTCACTGACTTTGGTATGTAACAATGTATCTATGACACTAATAAAAAGGTGTGTCTGTCTGCCTTCAACGGCAAACATAACTTTATTGGTTTTGTGCAAATACTGCAAGTAATCTAGACAAGTGAAGGTTTAAAAAAATCTAGTCCTAGATATATTTAACATTATGTATAGAAACATTATTATTAGAAACATAATTTTTTAATAATTGATATACAATTTATAGCCATTCTCATTAGAATTTAATTAAAGATAGATGATCACAACTGTGCTATAATCCTTATCCCACAAAGAAACTCAATGCTAATAATAGACGTTAGAGTCATATTCAATATACTAATAAAAAAATATTAGGAGCTATTCAGCTTTCTATTGGATAATGAGTCCAATGGTTTTGGTTTTGGTTTTTTGGTTACGTCCTGCATCATTTATAGTGTAATTAGTACATTAAAAATTTGAGACACACAGAGGAAAGATTATACATCAATTCATGAATTGAAGAATTAGATGTTTTATTGTACTTTTGTTTGATAATATGATAGTCAATAAATGATATATAATCAAATAAAATTTTTCAAGAAATTAATAACTATAAATATAGGTTTGTGTTTAGTTTTGAATGTGTACATTTATATTGAGCACCAGTGATGTTTCTGGTACAGTTAGGATATCGGAGATATGACACAAACACAACCTGCTACCATTATGGAAACAGGTGGTTTTAGAGCACTATACATGCTGTAATTTATTTGAAGGTGATTTAGTGTAAAAATATTGGATTGGAGATGTCATACAAAAATTTGCATTTTTCATATTGTTACATTTAAATTATTACATCCACATGTTACATGTATCTTATTAATGTATCTATATATGAAATCATATGGAGATCATATAGTTAAAGTACATAGCCTTATGTGAGGAATAGCTCTAGATAAGGACATTAGTACAAAGGCCTCTAGTACAAAAATGTTAAATTTTGGTATATGTACATCTTTAAAGATTATAAATATAACTAACATTAAATATAACCAAACTTTGACATAAAGGAAAATACTTTATCATAAATTAAATAAGTAATTATAGCAAAGCATCCTTATAATCACCAATATAATTTGTAGCCTTTGTCTGGTACTGTACTCAAAAAAGAGATCATTTCACAAAAAAAAAGCGCCACATACAGACACTTTAGTGGGGAAACAGGTTTCCCTGTCTTATTTGCCTTATATTGTTATAGATTGGGTACTAACATACTTTGTTTCTAGATCTAGTACAGTTTACAGTAAGAGTTTTCTATCTATATCGTCACGCCAGGCCCCTTGCGGGGTAGGCGGGAGATGCAGGGTTCCAACAGGTTCTTTACTTACTTTTAAAAGAGTAACCGTGGAGTTTCTTGCCCTTCTTCTCCACAGGAATGACATTCCGAAGTGGCGGTAGAGTCTTTGTTACTTTTCTGACGATTCATAAATACTGTAATGGTTTACATGAATAAAAAATATTCTGATTCTGATTCTGATTCTGATTCTGATTCTTCAATGTGTAATCTCGCACACCGCCTTACTTACTTTGTCAAATAGTCGCAGGTACGAGCCCCGCACAGCACACGGGAATATTGATTTGGGAATTGTGATTTTGAAATAAAGAAGATATTTTATGCACATACAAGCAACAATAAAAAAGTTTGTACGTGTTAATATCCAGAACGGTAGAACCGATTTTAAATAGGTACACTATCATTGGAAAATGTAGGATTTCTCAGAGACTATTGACTACTTTTTACCTTGGAAATGCAAGATTTCAGGGGATAGTTGCTTTTATTTCTCCATATTAACACGGCTGAACAGATTAAAAAGAAATCGAATACACTCACAATTTAATACGCATACATAACACCTCCATGTTCCTTAAGTCTTGGAAAATTATTATTCCAAAAGGTCCTACCTATATATTTCAAATTACAAAATAAACGCGTGCGAAGCCGCGGGAAACAGCTAGTATATATAATAATAATACAGCCGTGATAGCCTAGAGACCATTGGACTGCAAAGTCACAGGTCTTGGGTTCAAACCCAGGCACGCACCTCTGTCTTTTCGAAACCATGTGTGTATTAAAAATTAACTTTCACTTGCTTTAACGGTGAAGAAAAACATCGTTAGGAAACCTGCATGCCTGAGAGTTCCTCAAAGGTGTGTGAAGTTCACCAACCCACCCTGGGCCAACGTGGTGGACTGTGGCCGAAACCCTCTCAGTTTGATAGGTGGACGTCCCCAACGGTGGGAAAGTTTCTTATCAGGGCTAATATTATTATTATATACATACGTATCTTGAAGGCCACAGATCTTTCGAGTTCGTCGCTGTAGTGAAAAAGGTGCGTTCTTTTTCCCTTTAACCGCTATTCAATTTTCTTCCCAGTTTCTAAGTCAATTCTTTACAGCGTATTTGGGTATAACCTACCGCTATTCTTGCTTCACCAGCGGATTGATTTTCCGACCTTTTAGACTAATTTGGTCATGTGTTGGTTCATTCTACTGCATTCGTCCATTTACATTATTCATTGATACGGTAAACTGTTACTATGACGACACCCGTCGGAAATAAATGGTTTCATACAAAATATTGATAACTTCTTGACTTATTTCCGAAAAGTGTCGCCACAGTAAGGGATTTCATTTTTATTGTGTTTATAAGTAAGTGTTCAAGGTATTGCACACTTGTATTAGAACTTGTATAACAATAGCAACTTGTAAGTAAGAAAACTTGGTAGTGTTATATAGCTGCTATATAGGAGTAATATATAAGACTGTAGCAACTATTCCAAAATGTATGGATAACTAATTGTAGATCAAAAGATTAATATCGTATAAGGAGAGTAAGACAAAGATACCGTAGAAGAAATTAGGCAACACATAGCTACTAGTAGGATTCTTCCGCTTTATCAAAATAGCACGTTATTACATTACTTATACGGGATATTAAGTAATTCCAATATCGTTATTATGCACACAATTATACTATGTACTAGTAATAGCACGGGTAGAGTTTACTAGAAAAAAATTAATAAAGTATCATTAGGAAAGGATAGACCTAAATTCACCAAAGGACTGGCATGGTAAGCAATCTATTTGGATGGCTGAACAAAAAGGCTATTAACATCGACCTTTTTGGATATATTACTTTTTACGACTGACAATATCAGGATTTCAAAAGATCAAAGAGCGAACGCATGAATAATTATTTCGCATTTAAAATATAATTTTGGTTACTGACAATCTACAAAAAATGATGTTCAAAGCGCTGTACAGATTTTTTCGTCCGTTCAGGATGGTGAAGGATTTTTACTTCATAAGTCGCCTTCAAGACTAGACTATGAGAATCGACGAAGTGAAAAATTTGTTAAGAAAGAGACTGATAAAATTTGTACTCTTTGGGGTACCACGTAAGGGATCTGCGCAATCTTATAGACAGAAAGAAGTCGTAAAATAAAATCATGAGTTTCAAAAATCAACGGTTACGGTTTCATCTATAGATGTACAAAAAAATGTGGCCTTACACTAACTAGGAATTTTCCCTGTAACATGGGTGCATTTACAACCACGAAATTCACATACAAACATAGTTGTCTGCCTCGCTGGACTAGTGAAATAATGCGCATAGCAATCGCTAAAATTCACCCCGCCAATCCGCACTAGATCTGCATGGTGGATTATGACCGAATCTCTGTCACCTCAATACTCAATCGTTTATTGCAATCCACAATGTTTACATAGTAATGATGTTATAAATATAGGAATGGTACAATTTTGGACCCTGTCGGGCACAGCAATATGTGAGAAGAAGAGGTTTATCTAATTAAAAATCACTTTGCTCAAATAAAACTCTTTACTTAGATATTTTTGTAATTGATGTATTATTATGTGTGAGATATATTATACCTCGGTTTGTGAGAGAAGACCTTTGCACAGCAATGGGATAATATAGGCTGATATTATTATTGTATTATTAAAAAAAATCCCAGTATCAGTCCGGAGACTTCCATTGTGCACGGTATAATGGCAATGGGCTCGCTCCCTATTACATTGGAAACTAACATCGTCAGCGAAAAGTGGGTGGTAACGTGATTCCTCATTCCCCAGGCTCCAGCTGATGAAGGAGAGGAAGCGAGTGGCGTGGATCCTGCTGTTACTAGCTGTGCTGTTCACGCTATGCTGGATGCCTTACAATATCATGCAGTTGCGCATTTTCATGCTCATTTTGCAGTACGAAAAATACGGTTAAAATTCAGTACCTGCCTGTTTTTGCGTTTGTTTAAATTATAATCTTCATTGTGCTTGCGCACTAACGAGCTACATTTATTCAGTTTTACAATTCAGTAAAACTGTAAATATTTGTTCTCTTTATTACTATTACTATAAAAAAAAATAACAGATACAATTATAACAGAACACTCTAAAAACCACGAAGGTTTGTTCCGAGTGCCATATTAAATTCTAGGAAAACAATAATATTATACAAAGCGACAAAAGTAATTAAGTACCCACTAGTTAGTTATCACAACAGTGCAATGATTGACTGAACTACAATAATATAAATTATTTGGGGGTATACAGACCGGACCGGAGACCGGATTATTTCAATGCATCTACAGGTTGTTCAAAAAATGCCTTTTTAATTTCTGTTGAATGTTCTTGGCTGTGATGCATTGAATAAGAGATAGATCTAAGTTATTAAGTAAACGAGGAACTATATATGGAATGGTTCTCTCACCGTAAATGTTTGTGGCTGCGATGGTGATTAATTTTCTGTTAGTTTTTTGTCGTGTTTGGATCTTATGGGGAATTTCATTTTGATGTTTTTTGTTGAAGAATTGTTCTTTTAGAATACTATATGAAACTTTATTGTGAATAGGGAGTACCCTACAGTATCTGAATAATCCTAGCTCATCATCTCTAAATTTTTCTCTGATATTAGGTGAAACAATTAACTTCAAAATTCTAACTTGTAGATTGAATATAGCATCGAGATAGGTTTTAAAAGTCCTTCCATAGCTAGTAATACCGTACCCAATTACCGAGTCAACGAGAGCAATATACAGCAAGAGCCTAACCTTAAACGGAATTCTATCCTTAATAATGTATAAATTACCTAAGAAAGCCCTAAGTTTATATGTATATGTCAACATATTTGTGTTACTTGGGGCAACCAGTTGAATTTGGTGTCAATTACTAGCCCTAGGTACGTGTGCTTGTCAACATTTTCGATTGTAGGACAGCAACACGGTCTTCCTTTTTTGTGTAAACACAAATGGTCATGGGCTATCAAACTTACACTGGTATTATGGTGTGCCCGGTTATGCGGCGACCGGATCTGGACAAGCTTGATTTTTTTAGCATTCAAGATTAAACCATTATCATGGCACCACTTATTAATGCTATCGAGATCTAGTTGCATTTTAGGAAGACCAATATTAATGTCACGATCAGCAAAAAGTAAGCAGGTGTTATCAGCATATTGGTAAGAAGTACAATAGCTAAGAACATTGTTCATATCGTTGACATAATCAATAAAGTGGAGATGCCCAAGCACTGATTCTTGTGCCGTTCCTTCGTTAACTGATATAATATTGCTACACGCATTGCCCACATTAACGTAATATGTCCTACGTTGGAGATAGTTTTCACACCACTGCAATAAGGGGCCACGCACACCAGTGTTATCGAGCTTTTTGACAAGTTTGGCATGACTTAAGGTATCAAATGCGCGAGAGAAATCAATGAAAAGAGCTAAAACATGTTTCCTACAATCTAAGTGCGAATTTATTTCATCAGTGAACTCGGACAGGAGAGTAATCGTACTTTTTCGTGGTTGAAAACCAAATTGATTTTTACATATAATATTATGTTTTTCATAGAATGCATGAATTTGTTCACAACAATTTACACAATATATTTCTCAACAATTTTGTCAATAGATGATAAGAGTGTAATAGGACGATAATTAGAAACGTTATCATATCTGCCTTTTTTATGAACTGGACGTATACATCCTCGCTTTAGTTCGTTTGGGTAGTTACCTGTTTTGAGGCTAGCGTTGATTAAGTTAGCGACCGCAACAGATATTTTATTGCTAATCTTCTTAATGTCTATAATTTTAATTCCGTCTTGTCCAGGAGCTTTAAATGCTTGTAATGAACTAATAATATGATTTATTTTAACTGCAGTGGCCTTTTTTATCCTGATGCTGGCATCTGCATGATTTTTATATTCGTTTTCATCTAGAAGAGGTATTTGACACTTTGGTAATATCAATTTAACGGAATTTTGAAACTCGGCAGCAAACTTATTAGCAATATCTAACGGAAATAGATTGTGATTATTAAATGCCTTGAGGATGGTTTCATCAATTGACTGAGTTACTCTGCCGCATATTGAATTAACTATTTGCCACAGTTTTTTAGAGTTAGTATAGTTTTTTGTAATTATATTTTTGTAATAGTTATTTCTATAATATTCAATAGTTTTGTGTAGTTTGTTGCGTGATTTGTTATATTTTAATCTAAGACATTTGTTTGTTGGATCGGATTTCCATAATCGAAATAATCTATCCCTCATTTCACTTAAATTTAAGATATTTTTGTTAACCCAAGGGTGCCTAAATCGAGGCATAGGATTTTTCAGTCCTGTCATACATGATTTATTGCTTGCTTTCTTAAATTCAGACTTAATAAAATCATGTATTTGATTAGGGCAGCTCATATTATTAGTGAGAGACCAGTCCACACCATTCAACTCGTCAAATAATATTCCACTGCTATGATAAAACATCTTATTTTTTTTTGTACCATGCTGTATATGGTCGTGCCCACCACTGCAAGCTAAAACTGTGACGCGGTGATCCGCCAGTACTGTATCAATAGCTGCTGTGTGCGCACTATATGTAAACAACCTCGCGAAAATATGGTCGATGCATGATTTCGTAACTTTATTCATTCGCTGCTCGATTCGGGTGTAGTCAGATACTCCACATATGAAACCATGTTCGGATAACATATTAGTATATAAATCTTCATGTGAAGAGCGCGATTTGAGATCTATATTTATATCGCCAATTATTATCATGTCAGTGGAATAAAACTTGTCAATATGTTCGCATAACTCAGTAACAAGTATAGATTTATTAGTGGAAGGTGGTCTATAGATTGCACACACAGTTATAGGGTTATTGTTTGCGGTTATTAAAGTACCAGTGATAGTTTCAAATGAGTGTGTTTTTAATATTTTTATTGTGAATTTTAGATAGTTCTTGACGTAGATTATAATTCCACCGCCTTTTTTGTTATGTCGTAACTGTGTGTACATTCTATAGTCTGGAATTTGAAATAGTTTACATATTTCGTCTGATATACCCACTTCAGTTACTATAACCAAATCTGGTGCCAAGTTTGAAGAATCTATTAAACAAAGTAGCTTAGGAAATTTTTTAATTAAAGAACGTATGTTAACGTGTAAACAAAACAAATTAATTTTAGCGTAAGAGATATTTTTGATAAAAAAGTTGACCGAGTTGCAGTTATAAATTTCTTTGATATTATCTGAAATACTTAATATTCTTCACCTTAGTACTTAAAATAAAAGAAAAAACTAGAAATGTTTAGCAAAGCGATTCAATATCTGCAATAGATCGAATTATAATGGCACGTTCGGAGTCATCGTTTTTCTTAGCATATATTTTTCTCTCCTTACACCAGATGTATTTGTGTGACCCTCCTAGACGTTGTTTGGCGTTGTATAGTAATGACTTGGTGTATTGAGTAAGTGCTGCACGAACATAGATTCGGTTAGCAGCTTTCTCGGTTGGCAGCTCGGGTAAAACGCTTCCTGCTAAGACCTCTTGGTTCCTTGCAGAGGATAACCACTTCTCACGCGCCCCTTTTGACTGTAGCTCGAGGATGATTGGACCCGGTTGCTGTTTTCGGCGGAGTGATACTCGGCGGGCACTTATTATTTGCTGGCTATCGACCTTCTGTTTGGTTGCAACTGCTTTAGCTATATTTAGGACGTTTTGGTTGGGTAATTCTGGAACACCGGCTATTTCTAACGTAGATGCCAAGAGCTTTTGTTCAATTTCTTCGGCTCGCTGTTCCATAGCGGCGACACGAAGTTCCAAGTTTTTATGCTTGTTCAGAAGTTCAGAGTTTTTATTTAGCAAACTTTTAATCGTATTTTCTTGTTGCTTAACAGTCTTTTCAAGATCTGCCAGTTGACTGTTCGCATAATCAAGAGCAGTAGTAACGTTTACTAGTTCGTCTTTAACTACCTTCCTAATTTCACGGCTGATGTCGCTGAGAAGTTTTTTCGAATCAAACCTCATCAGTCTCTCATTCTCAGTGTCTTGTTCATTCTCAGTATCCTCCGGTAGAAAGAAAGAAGATCTCTTTGTTGCATTGCGTAGACACAGGTCGCAGCTCCACTCCAACCCATCAGAATTGCGAAGGGCTGTTAATTGCTTATTAGTAAGGTTGGCACAGGCCGCTGTTGCATGAACGCATTTGTTGCATCTGCTACATTCAAGCCCCGGTAACTTCTGGCTAATATTCTTGTTACAGCATGAGCACTTTTTTAACACCATTTTTTTGCGGGTACTTAGGGGAAATTATACAGAATAGACACTAGTGCGTCGCGTAGTAGTCGGAAACGGACTGTTATCGTGTTATCGTGTTCCTATCTTCTTCTGCCATTTAGTTTGGAGCGGCTACAGTCTTATGGGTTTCGCTTATAGGTGAAATATAAAAAACTCCATTGTATTTGCTAATCATAAGTAATGAGCTAGTTTTGTTCAGTTTTACAAGACTAAGTTCGTTATTTTATCGGTTCTTCCCAACATTTCCTTTTATCCACTTTACTGGGATTGGCTTCTTCCATTGTTGAATTGACTACAAATATTTACATAGTAAAATTGCTGATCCTTAGACCCTACAATTGAGACTGCACTGAAGCGATTATTTTTTGAACTTGCCAAGGTTTTATTAACTTAAATTTAAATGGCTGATATACGCTTATACAAGCTGTAACATAACTAAACCAAGATCTGAAAGTAGTTTATTTTAAATCGGTAACTAAATTGATTCCACTATTTTAAATGTATCTTACATTTTTTAAAGTCAAAGTCAAAAATCATTTATTTGTATAGGCCAATACATAAGCACTTACAAACGTCAAAATTATTACAATTTTTACACCTACCACCGGATCGGAACGCGGCCTCCACTGAGAAGATCCGGCGGGCTAGTCTTTTAATTTAATTTGTTTGGCCTTTCCGATAACCATTTTTTTGTTTTTTAAATATTGTATTATACATCATTTATAAATGTTGCTGATTGAGGAGCTGCTCAAACCCAATCTGTTTTATCGTCAAGATAATCCGAAATTTTATAATACCCTTTCTTACAGAGTCTAGTTTTAATAGCCTTTTTAAACTTATTGATAGGCATGTTTCGGATATCTATGGGTAATGTAGAGGCGTATACATTGCCCCATGAAAGAATTACTAATTCTGTGGAGACGAGTGGAATGTACAATAAGATCATCTTTGTTCCGTGTATTAACATGATGAATGTCGCTATATTTTTCAAAATTACTGATATCTTTTTTGACATATAGAAGATTTTCATATATAAATTGTGATGCAACAGTTAGAATATTTATCTCTCTAAATTTTTCCTTAAGAGAAGCTCTCGGGGCCAAATTGTAAATTGCTCGAACAGCCCTTTTTTGGAGAACAAATATGGTGTTTAGTTCTGCAGAGCATCCCCAAAGTAGTATGCCATATGACATAATACTATGAAAATAAGCGAAATAAACAAGTCTAGCTGTTTCAATATCAGTTAGTAATCTAATTTTCTTTACCGCATATGCCGCTGAGCTTAATTTATCAGATAATTGATCAATATGGGGACCCCATTGTAATCTGGCATCAATAGTGATACCTAGAAATACAGTCGACTCTACAAGGTCTAAATCCACGCCATTTATTTGTACATTAGTTGCAACCTGTCTTACATTTGGCGTTGTTAATGTAATACATTTTTTTTTCTTCTCATTAAAGAAAAGATTATTCGTGTTGAACCAATGAACAACCATTGACAGTGCACTGTTCACATCGTCATAATTAAGCAGCTGTCTTTTAATTTTGAATAATTTATATAATATAATATATCTTTTAATTTGCACTTTGGGACATTTTGCCAGAGTATGGTATAAACGGCACCCTGTTGCGAACCGTCCAGTCCACCTACGTGGACAGCAAGGCATGCGTACGGGAGGGTGGTAACATGTCACCTTGGTTTGACGTTAAAATCGGCGTCAAGCAGGGTTGCGTGTTGTCCGCTAAACTGTTTATAGTGTATCTGGATAAAAGTCTTCAAAGACTGAAAGCGATGACTGAAGGGGTGAAAATGGGTGATCTAGTGATAAACCACCTATTGTATGCAGATGACGCGGTTTTAATAGCGCCAACAGCCACTGATCTGCAAACACTAGTCACAGTTATGAAAGACGACTGCATGAACAATGGCTTACATTTGAATGTGAAGAAAACCAAAATTATGGTTTTTGAACGGGAAGAAACCAGAACGAATGCAAGGATTGTGGTTGGTAACGATGTGCTGGAGCAAGTGAATGAGTTTGTATATCTTGGATGCGCCTTCAGTAAGGATGGAAAATACACCGCTGATATAGAGAGAAGAGTGAATGCAGGTAATAGAGTGAATGGTGCGATGGGAAGGCTACTTGGGAGCCGGCACTTAAGCCAAAAGGCGCAGCTGGCCATGCATAACGGAGTGCTTGTCCCAACGCTGTTATATGGCAGTGAGAGTTGGGTATGTAAGAAGGAGAACGAAAGCAGGATAAATGCGGTCGAAATGCGATCTCTGCGGAAGATGTGCGGAGTCACGCTGACCGACCGTATTCGCAACAGCGTAGTAAGAAAGCGAGTAGGTATGAAAGATAGTATCGGTGTAAAGATGAGAAAGGGTATGCTCCGTTGGTTCGGGCATATAAAAAGAATGGCATAAGAAAGAATGACAAAACAGATATACAATGCGAAAGTGGAAGGATGTAGGTGCCGGGGAAGACCTAGACTATCTTACCATGACCAAATAGACCATGTCTTAGCTGAAGGGCAAGTCAAGAGTCTCCGTAACTGGCGAGTGTGTATGAGACGAACTATGAGAGTTGAGGAAGCCAGAGAGGTATGTAAGGAAAGAACCTGTTGGAACTCTGTACTCTCTGCCTACCCCGCGAGGGAGCTGGCGTGATGATATAGATAGATAGATAGATAGATTTTAATTTGCAACATATGCTGTTTCTCGTTTAGAATAAATTCATTTTTGATTCAAAGCAATACGTATATTTCAAATGCATTTCTAAAAATATTTTACATATAGTCTTGAGGAAACATAAAAGTCTTCCTTTTGATAAAAATATCCTTAAAAAAAACTAATTATCGGGTGGTTCCAGAAATCAAAGTAAACTCAAATTTTGCAAAAAGGCAATACACTAAACAGTCATCCCGCCTAAATAATTATTTAAACAAACAATTAAACATTTATCCTTTAAGATACTCCGATTGCAAAAAGACCCTAACGACCTGGCTTAATACTAAAAGTTATGATGACATTGAGGCTATACTCAAGTCCTTATATTGACTTTAGTTTAATTGATACGCTTCTACTTTAACAGAAACACTCCAAACGCATTATTTACTTGAGTGCATCATTATCACACACACACACACACACACACACACACACACACACACGCACACGCAACACGCGCACACGCACACACGCGCACAAGCGCACACACGCACACGCGCACATGCACACACGCACACGCGCACATGCACACACGCACACGCGCACACACGCACACGCACACACGCACACACGCACACACGCACACACACACACACACTTAAAACACACTTAAGATAAACAACCACCTCTTTATTTAACGTCAAACATATAAACACGCATTATTTGCGCTCAACTATTGTTTAATTTTTGTTACCTGTTTTGGACCGTGCCTAGTGGTTGGACCATTGGACTGCAAAGTCAGAGGTCTCGGGTTCAAACCCAGGCTCGCACCTCTGTCTTTTCGAAAGCATGTGCATATTAAACAAACTATCACTTGTTTTAACGATCAAGGTAAACATCGCGAGGAAACCTGCGTGCCTAAGAGTTTCTCGAAAGTGTGTGAAGTTCGCCAACCCGCAGTGGGCCAGCGCGGTGGACTATGGCCTAAACCCTCTCAGTTTTAGAGGAACCCCGTGCCCAACGGTGGATCAATTTCTTAACAGGGCTAGTAAAACAAATCGATGAGAAGTTGATTATTGTCAATTTGATGAATAAATGTTGAAACTATCATCTTTAGCCAAAAGACGGCCACTGCAAAAGACCGCCATGACGACCGTCTCTTTATATCTTTTGTGCCCGTATCTATAGACAAATAATTATTTAGTCTCAAGAAATTACTTAGCCGAGTTGTGTCATGTGTTAAGAATTGTATCAATTAAAATCCATTTCTATAGTCAAGTTATAACCATTACTTACTTGAGCAAAAGTAAGTATGAGTTAGTTCTTTAGAATCTTTTGGGACTGACAATTTTACAATTAAAAAGAAGAAAAGGCGCACAGGTACTGCAAAATTATGTAACGCCACAAGTAAAACTCATTGATTAAGTAAAGAAAATGGTGACTATTACTTGTCTAAGAAAACTAACTAATGTCAAACATTTTTACTTCCGACAGTTTCTCAACTATAGAGTAAGAAATGATTTACTAAGTAAAATCTTGACTAAAAGTAATTACTTAATGTTTGTTTTTGACAGGTGTTAAAATCGGTCCTAGGGAATAAAAAAATTGGACTAATTGACAAGTGAAATATATGTTGTTGATTGCCTCGTTGGTATAGTCGACAATAATGCGCTTTGCGATCACAAGGTCCTAGGTTCAAATGCTAGGTCGGACAAATGTAGTTTTTCCCAGTATCAGTCTGGAATTATATCCGGTATACGGCAATAGGTTCGCCTCTTATTAAATGGGACCTAAAATCGTCAGCGAAAAGTGGGTGTACACAGTACACCTCTGCCACCCCCGCTTGGGGAATATAGGCGTGATGGTATTGAAATGTATGTCGATCACGAAGTACATACTCCGTGATGTCGACCCAAAAGTAATATACACACGAGGAAAATAAGTATGAAATAAGTACGAAGATGAAATAAGTATTAAAAATAAGTATTTTTTTAACCGACTTATGAGGTTCTCAATTCGACTATATTTTTTTTTTGTATGTATGTTACGCGATCATTCCGCCAATTATGAATCGATTTTGATAATTCTTTTTACATTGGGTTCAGTATAGCTCCAAAGTGGTCCCATGTTAATTTCCTCTGTATTGGACCTTGGACTTTAAAGATACGCCAGGAAACTCCTTAACGACAAACAATACGAATGCGTAGAGTAAATAAATATCTGAAGTCGGTCCCAAGTAACGGCACTAACAGGTACCGCCTTCAAATATTTCATTTTTTGCTTTTTGAAGTAGGTTTATCTTTTTTTTTAAAAAGATTTTTTTAGCTCCTCCTCCTCCTTGCGTCGGTTTCCTCATTACTGAGGGTCGTGGTCATATGTTAGAGAGCAGTTTTCTGCGGATGATGATTTGCCATCCACTCCTATCTGCAGCCGAGTGCAGAGCATCGTGAAACGTGGTATCAAGAGCTGTGCGAATTTGATCCGTCCAGCGTATTGGGCTCCTTCCTGGTGGTCGCTTGCCTTCAATTTTACCGGTGACCATCAGTTTTTCGAGGTTGTCACTGTCTTTTCTAGCAATGTGACCAAAATACTCTAGAACCCTGCGCAGGCAAGTAGTGGACAGTCGAGTTCGGATCTTGAGTTCAGCTAGGATTGCCACATTAGTGCGGTGTGCTGTCCATGGTATACCTAGCATCCTTCTCCAGCACCACATCTCAAAGGCATCAATGCGGTCGCGGTCAGCCTTCTTGAGAGGCCATGTCTCGGCACCGTACATAAATATGGAGAACACCAATGCTCGGACTAAGTTGCTCTTGGTGTTGGTAGAGATGTTACTGTCTTTCCATATCTTATCCAGCTAAGACATGGCGCCTTTTGCCATCCCCATCCTTTTGCGAATCTCCATCTCACAAGAGCCATTGTTGCTTATGTTTGAGCCCAGGTATACAAAGTTGTTTGTAAACTCCAAATTGAGTGTCCCACTGAGCTCCAGCTTGCCTGAGCGATCAACGATCATAAGCTTGTAGCTAAAGATTCATTTTATTAATTAATATTTGTACGCCAGTTGGCAAAACATAGAGTACGTACTTAAACTGTAACATCTCACATCATATTATAATGCACCTTTGTTTAAAAATAAAGAAATTTGAATTTGAATTTGAGGTGCGGTGCAACTGATAGCGTTAAATTCGACTCCCGGAAGCGAGGGTAGGGTCGTTAATGTACTTACATTAGGTTATTAGCGTTGTTACCTAAAACCACAGACACACCAACATTTTTTTATTGTAATAAGTAGATAATGTGGCAAGTTATTCTCTATTTTTTTTAAATAAGAGCGACCTGCACCGGCTTGAGGACAGCACAGACTAATATCATCATAGTAAGGCCAATTTGCAGAAAATATTAATAAATTTTATACCTAAAACCTTCCTTGCAAATCTGTTTATCTATTGATTAGACCCAAACGACAATCTGTGTCGCCGTTTCTCGGATAAGCGCGTATAAGTACATAGAAAGGACGTGACAGACGACTTCAATTTATGTATAGGATAGATATAAGTGGTTTGTAAAAGATATTAGTAATTTTCGGTGACACAATAATCAGCCTATTCTGTCCCACAGCTGGGTTTGCTCAGAGGCCTTCTCTCACAAGTCATGGTGAGAGAGATTAGGTCATACTCTAGCAGTTGGACCCAGTGCGGATTGGTGGAGACAGGTTGGTAGCCACTTGCTGTTGGAACTTATCAAGCCGCCTATAAGATTTCCAACTTGTCTTGAACACATTAAGTAGTAACTAAGACCAACGGCTTAGCGTATATTTCAAAGCACGAAGAAGCTCGAATATGAAAACGCCACAAACCGTAACCAATCTCAGACTGACCATGCTAAACGCTGCTTAACCTTGGTGGTCGGTAAGAACGCCTCGGTCGCACAGCGCTACGAGCGCCTTGGTAACCTAACCTAATCGAATCTAGCTCTGCAAGGTGTATCATAAATAACGCAAGACCTGAGACACCGAGATTAGATAATTGCTTCACAAATTAAATACGAACCAAAATTAAAAATTTTACCCCATTTTGTAAGCACTTTTGTACCCGAATTAACAATGAAACTTGTACGTGTATGTGTGCCGTGTATTGAGAAATACGTTTTAAATATGCATTTGAAATTTCCGCATTGCTTTATTTCCGCAATATAAACTATAAGGCCGAAAGGCGTCGCATGATGAGGTCTACTCTCAGACCTACTGCGCCTCAAATAGCTTTAGGGTCCGAAAAGTTTCAACTGGAGCTTCAAAATCGTTTCGACCTGCTGGAAACCGAAGGCAATGTTGACGAGAAAACCGACACAGTGGTCAAAACGCTACAGGATGTGTCTCGAAGGGTGTTTCCCGGCAAAAGCGGTAACAGAGAGTCTAAACTCCCGCTCGAGACTCTCAAACTTATGAGGCAGAGACGAGAAATGTCATCCACGCAGGCGTCTTCGCCGGATGGGAGGAACCTCAACCGGAAGATCCGGAAGCTGGTGCGACGTGATCTCTGATGTTCCAACACCCGCACCATTGCGGCTGCGATTGAACAGAACAGAGGCACCAACGTCTTCGCTCGCCAGCTAGGTAGGCTATCTGACGAAACTTAATACAGCGGATAGTAAAACCGTGACCTCCAAGTTCGAGATACTCGAGGAAATTGAGAGTTTCTACAAAGACCTGTACGCATCACGGATGGCTAAACCCTCGAGACCCAGCGCTGACGACCACAGAGCCCCACTCGCACGCCACGACACGGAAGACATCCCTGATGTCAACCAGGACGAGGTCAGAGTCGCTCTCGAGCAGCTCAAAAATAACAAGTCGCCAGGCGATGACGGAATCACCACTGAGCTCCTAAAAGCAGGCGGGACGCCAATCCTGAAAAAGCTAGCGAGTCTCTTTAATTCCGTCATCTACCAGGGCTTAACACCTCAAGCGTGGAGCGGGAGTGCGGTGGTTCTGTTCTTCAAAAAAGGTGACAAAACGTTGCGTAAGAACTATAGACCCATCTCACTCCTGAGCCACGTCTACAAGTTGTTCTCGAGAGTACTCACAAACCGCCTCGCCAGAAGACTTGACGAGTTCCAGCCACCGGAACAAGCCGGGTTTCGAAAAGGCTACAGCATCGTAGACCACATCCATACTGTTCGGCAGATTGTACAGAAGACCGAAGAGTACAATCAGCCGCTGTGTATGGCTTTCGTGGACTACGAGAAAGCTTTCGACTCCATCGAAACCTGGGCGGTTTTGGATGCTCTGCAGCGATGTGGCATCGATTGGCGCTATATCGAGGTGTTGAGATGTCTGTATGATACCGCCACAATGACCGTCCAGCTCCAGGACCAAAAGACCAACCCGATCGAGCTGCATCGAGGGGTAAGACAGGGGGATGTAATATCCCCCAAGCTCTTCACCAATGCACTCGAAGACGTCTTCAAGACGCTGGACTGGACTGGGCGGGGCATTAACATCAACGGCGAATACATCTCACACCTTCGGTTTGCTGATGATATCGTCATCGTGGCAGAGTCACTGGAACAGTTAAGCGAAATGCTGCATAGCCTAAATGAAGCCTCTCAAAGTGTCGGTCTCGGCATGAACTTGGATAAAACCAAGATCATGTTTAATGAGCATGTCACGCCGGGACCGATCTACATCGATGGTTCGATGCTCGAAGTTGTTCGGGAATATGCCTACCTTGGACAAGTTGTCCAATTTGGTAGAAACAACTTCGAGAAAGAAATCAACCGCAGGATCCAATTGGGTTGGGCAGCATTTGGCAAACTACGTCACGTTTTCGCTTCGCCTATACCGCAATGCCTGAAGACTAAAGTCTTTAACCAATGCGTCCTACCTGTTATGACTTACGGGGCCGAGACGTGGACACTCACAGTGGGACTAGTCCACAAATTCAAAGTCGCACAGCGGGCTATGGAGCGAGCTATGCTCGGCATCTCTTTGAAGGATAAAATTCGTAACGAGGTAATCCGACAAAGAACCAAAGTTACCGACATAGCTCGCAGACTCAGTAAGCTAAAGTGGCAAAGGGCTGGTCACATCTGCAGACGGACCGACGGCCGATGGAGCAAGCGTGTCCTAGAGTGGAGACCGCGACTTGGTAAGCGTAAGGTAGGACGGCCCCCAGCTAGATGGACCGACGACCTCAAAAAGGTCGCTGGGACAGACTGGATGCGGAAGGCGGAGGACCGTGTGCAATGGCGCGTGTTAGGAGAGGCCTATGTCCAGCAGTGGACTACGATAGGCTGATTGATTGATAACATCGTCGGGGAAACGTGGATGTACTGAGTACACCTCTGCCACCCCCTCTGGGGAATATAGGCGTGACGGTGTGCAAATAATCCTGTTAATCCTTCAGTGCGCTATAAAACAAAATTTATTATTGATTTAAAGCAATATGGAGATTTCAAATGCATTTCTAAAATGTACTCTGTGTCGTTCTCAATGTGCACTCATACACGTACAAGTTTCATTGTTAATTGGCGTATACAAGTACTTAAAAAGGGGTAAAAACTTTTTAAATAGTGTTTGAGGTCTTGCATTAATTACCATACACCTTGTAAAATAAAAGTATGATAATAATAGAAAAAAAAGGGTTATCCAGTGGCAGCAATGTACTAGAAGGTGTAGAGTAGCCTGGCCGGTTATAAGGTCGACATAGTGAAGGTCGGGTAAAGTCTAGATACGTACCTACATTACAAAACCGGTAATTAACGCGTTCTTTCTGGGAAGATAGACGTCTGCCAGCACATAACAATAATGTTAATACACACACACAACACTTCACTTAAAAACCTTTAATTAAATGCCCAGGCGCGATACAAGAAATGCATCACGTATTTTGGTCGGCACTTCTGTCATACATGAAAGCCCAAAATAATTTCCATTTTATATCTATATTAGTCTACAATTTTGTTACAAATTGTTTCGATTAGGAGCCCCAAATCAAATAAAAGAAGCAATCTCGCAAAAGAAATGTCATTATACAGCTATGCGCCAAGGTCCTTAATTCGTTCTAGTATACACCTGCGACAATTTTATATTGAATTCATATCCACAAATTACATTTTTATGAATCTGAAATGACAGAGTTTGCAAAGTAATTTAAATGTAGCTAAATATATCACGCTGTAAGTAAAGTTTGGGAATGGCGATTGACAACAAATTTTAATTTAAAAACAAGCTTTTATAGCGAAAACACGACGAAGATATTTTGCTTAGTTTAGAAGTTCCTATGCCTTCCTTCCGGCCCCATCATCACACCTGTGACACCATCGGGTCTAAAGTACTCGTCAAGACAAACCCGTAAGTATTCGTCAATACCAATCTAATGAGCCTAAACACGAGGGGGTTACGTTGTATAGTTCACAGGTTCCCATGACCACCTTCCGATTCCATCATTAGACCAGCTCCATGGTATCGTCGTATTATCACCGACTTTACATACTTATACCAAATTACAGCTCGGATGATTATCCGATTGAGCTGAAATTTCGTATGTGATCCATTTTTCAAACACTTACGGGTGGATCACTAGATTTAAACCGGAAAAACAGACACACAGACATATGAACATTGCAAGTTCAATAAAAGCGTGTAAAAGAATATTCTTTTCTCGATACTGGTTTTGCAACTTAGTTCCGTAAAAGTCTGTATATTGTAGAATCAAGAAATGAACCTTGTTAGCTTTAGTTTGTGATGGAAGATCTAACAGTAAAATAGAATACGTTAATTTATTTCGATATTGTTATAACTAACTTTCTCGCTAGTTTGTTTATCTGTATGATACATTATTTTTCAGTTCTTAATTTACTTCTAGGTGAATTCGTTCAGAACCGAATGTTAATGCAATTGAAGACTAATAAAAAGAGAAGATATTTTTAACGTAATTTCTTAATTTTTTATGAACAATAACGACGTATGCAATCCTACTTCCTACTAACATTATGAAAGTTTGATGAAAACATCTAAAATGTTTGGATATTTGTTACTCCATCACGCAAAAACGGCTGAACGGATTTAGATGAAATTTGGCACCCAGATAGTTTATTACCTGGATTATACATAGGAAATTTGTTATCCCGGAAAAATGATAGATTTCTCTCTAAAGTCCACACGGCTGAAATCGCAGGCAGAAACTAGTAGATAGATAATTTAAGCATGAATTCACC
Source organism: Phalera bucephala (assembly GCA_905147815.2). NCBI lineage: Eukaryota > Metazoa > Arthropoda > Insecta > Lepidoptera > Notodontidae > Phalera > Phalera bucephala. The sequence goes on from LR990616.1 coordinate 36,086,649, forward strand.
TAAGTCACTAACAATTTTATTGTGATCTGTTACGAGAGTTTTCTCAACGACAGCAAATTCCTACACTCCTTGACTATTATTATCTATTGTAAATATGCGCCGAAATCAGAAAAATAAGACACTATTATAGAAATGACATATCGCACGATTTCATCCGAAACTAATGTCGCCGCTTCGTCACACGTCATGCACTGTTTGAAACAAATAGATACAGTCTCAGACACACTTACATTATGTATCTATCTGTATCATCACGCCAGATCCCTTGCGCGGTAGGCAGATAGTAAAGAGTTCCAACAGGCTCTTTCCTTACAAATCTCTCTGACTTTTCCCACTCTCATAGTTTGTCTCATACACGCTCGCCGGTTACGGAGACTCTTGACTTGCCCTTCAAATAAGACACGGTCTATATGGTCATGGTAAGATTGTCTAGATCTTACATTATTTTTGCAAAAATATTTTCCAACGAATTACTCCAATTAGTATAAATATAACTTCGGAAGACTTTTCGGAGTTGGATATGCTCTAAAATACTAAAGTTAATGTCTCAATAGTCCACGCCGTTCTAAATCACATAATGCGTATTTGTATTAAATTTCTCACACGTGTGGCGACAAGGTCATATACAAGGTGTAATTTTTGTCATCCTAGAGTAAAAGCCCAGATGATGTATCCAATGCCTACTGTTCACTGCTAATAAAATGGATAATTTAAAAAAAAGGGAAACCGACTTCATAACTAATAAAAAAAGGTAAACCGACTTCAAAAAGGAAAATAATAATATTTGAAGTCGGTGCCGGTTAGTGCAGTCGGTTACTTTGCACAGACTTCAAATATTTATTTTTGCTTGTAGACGTCGGTTTACTTTTTTTTAAAATGATTATTATTTTACAATTTTAAGTTGTTGGAACTCTGTACTCTCTGCCTACCCCGCAAGGGATGTGGCGTGATGATATAGATAGACAGATAGAATTTTAAGTGACGAGTATATTATTTACTAATATTTATGTGCCGATATTATATTATTTTGCTGAGTTGTACAGTAAGGTACCTACAGGATTGATATAATAGCCATAATAACGGAATCTATACATTCGTGCTGTTCGCCGTTAAGGATTTCCCTGGTGTACCTTCAAAGTCTAAGGTCCAATACCAATAAAATTGAACAACCTCATAGATATACTAGACCCAATGCAAAAAGAATCATCAAAATCGGTTCATAAACAAAGAGTTATAAAAAAAACAAACGAATTATGAACCTCCTCCTTTTTTGAAATCGACTAACATACTGTTTAGTTCTATAGTGGGGTACCTACAGGATTGACGTAATAACCATAATATCTTAATTTACACATTCCTTAACGACAAACAATAGTTTGTCGTTAAGGAGTTTCCTGGTGTACCTTTTAAGTTCAAGGTTCAATACCAATGAAATTGAAATGGGACCACCTTGGAGTTATACTGAAATAATCATCAAAATCGGTTTACAATTGCCGGAAATATCGCTGAACATACATAAAAAAGCATACATACAGACGGACATAGAATCTCCTCCTTTTTGAAGTCGGTTAAAAAGTAAAAAAAGTAATATTTGAAGTCGGTGCCCGTCGGTCGGTGCAGTCGGTTTCTTGGCACCGCCTTTAAATATTTAATTTTTGCTTTTTTGTTATCAAGTCGGTTTACCTTGTTTTTGAAAAGTTATTTATTTTACAATATTGAGTGATGAGTTTTTACATAATTGAGTAACAAACATCTAAACATACAAAGGTTCACATTTATAATATTAGTAGGATTAAAAAATTTCCAATGAATCGTGCCGGAATTATCGGTCATTCCCAAAATTGGAACTCCTTTTACGAATTAGCCATTGTAAGAATTAGTCTTTTATATAATTAGGCCTTTCTAGAATAATGCATTATGAGACTTAGGATATTAATGAATTGGAGGTTTTTAGAATGCATTTTGCGAATTAGGATATACAGAAGGCTATACGGAAAAAGTGTGTATTTTCTGTAAAAGAAACGTGCTTTCGGAACATAGGTGTAAAATAGGTGTAACGGTTTCTTTATGTAGGCACTTTATATTTGTTTTATAATTTTGTCGGTCTACAATAAAGAGTATTCTATTGTAATATGCATACTTTTACATCCTTATTTTAGTATCCATAGCGAGGTAGTACCGCGGTGTCCGTAAAATATTTTTTCATAAAAAAAACATTGACAACCCTTAAAACCGTAAGTACGGATGGCAAGGGTGTACTGTGTATACCCATATAAAGAAAACGATGATAGGTTTAGACCTATCATCGTTTGCATAAGCATGAAACTAGTCCCGTCTTACATTTAGATGTAAGACGGAGACTCTGGAGTGCGATCTACGATAGAAAAGGCATACTTTGTGATCGCTACCGGTATTATGAGTCACTAGACTATCGATACAGACATTCTGCCATGTTTCCATCAACTCGCTTTGATGTCTATCTGTTCGGCACAGATTTAGCAAACGATTTTAAACTTTCCATCACCGTTAACTGATAAAAAGAGCTATTTATACTCCTTACTACTATAATCCATTGCATGCGCCCCAAGTACTGCAATTTTAATTATTTTACAATATTACTCTGCAAGGAATCTGTCGTGATGATATACAAAGATTATTAAATACATTAAAACGCAGCCCCATACTAGAATTTTTTCCTGTATCGAGAGTGCGTTTATAAACATGAAAATTCACATACAAAAATACCCAGACCGAAACAAATAATTGTGGGAAACAAAGAAAGATTTGTTCCGTGCGGTAATCGAACTCACGACTATTCGGCCCAGTGCGCGGAGCGGCGTAAGCTCTTCACCACTGCGCAAAATCGTCCGTTTTTTCAACGTATAAAATAAGTCTTTTCAAAGTCTTTTTCAAAGTATCGAATCGATCAATGATAGTACGCTCTGACAAGTATATTTCTTGACAACAGTCACACAACTTCAGTAACAAATAAAATATAAAACCATTAGTCTGTTATTACGTTGTAAAAAAGGAGCTTACACTTATTTTTCGTTTCTATGTTTTTCTGAAAACAGGAAAGATAAAACAATTTCCTCTTCATTACTGCCTCGTTAGTGTAGTGGTACATGGTCACGAGATCCTTGGTTCGAATCCTAGGTCAGACTAAGTGTTATTCAGGTATTCTTTCTATCTTAATTTCTGTCTAAAAATACCCAGTCTTGTCTCTTGTCACTCAAAGCCATACGTGAATGCACAAAACACTTCTCATAAGGTTTATTTTAAAATAATATTGGGATCTAACATTGGTCAACTTTGTAGGAAGGAGTACTCTCCTTTTTCCTTGAAAAATAAATCACCATGTAACAGATGGATTGATACGGTACATGAAGGCTTTATAACAATATTTCTTACAAAAAAGTCCTTTTGGAGACCCGGCGAAAACAAATTTTCCTCCGTCGTACGCTACGCAGTAAAAATACAAGAAGAATAATATCAAACCAAATAATCCTTGGGGATTTTTTTTCAAATATTATTGTAGGTAACACGATTGTTGACAGGGTGACTTTTTATTATAACATGACTTTTTAATATTACATCACAAAAGTTCCACCCAATCCACGAGTGTCCCAGATAATTAACTTTGTACGTCTGGGGATCAGAAAAATAAAAGTAACAAGGTATTTGTAAACTATGTTTTAAAATTCTGAAGATTCCATAGGGTAGCGCTGGAAAAGAAGAATAAGCGTGAAATGTTTTGATAGTTTTGTTTTCTTTTATGCTTCTACTTGTACAACTTTTACCAACTGAATATAGAATGACAAAACATAATTTCAATGCGTAGGTGAAAGGATGTAGGTGCCGGGGAAGACTAAATTATTATTTTTTATTTATTAATACAAGCAGGGTGGACAGAGATGTACTGTGAGTGGGTACACTTTTCGCCGACGATGTTAGGTACCATGTAATAGAGGGCAAGCCTATTGCCATATACTGGGCACAGTTTCAGACTCCGGACTGATACTGGAAATTTTTCGATAGAAAAAATTCCATTTGCCCGACCTAGGATTTGAATCCAGGACTCCGTAATCGCAAAGGACATTATGCGCCACTAGACCGACAAGGCAGTCTCAATTATCTTACCATGAACAAATAGATTATTTCGTAATTAATGGGCGCATGCCCATTACGACCGTAACCGGTGTGAGCGTGGGAGATGAACTGTGAGAGGGAGAAGGAAATAAACTGTTGAAACTCTGTATTCTGTGCTCACCCTGCAAGGGATCTGGCGTGTTGATTGAATGAGAATTTATCCGGAAATAATGCGAACTGAACGTAAAAGTACTATTGTATGCTCCACAAGAAAGCACTGCACTATTCAAACAATACTTTGAGGTATTTTGATCAAATTTACGAGTTTAAGCTCCATTTAATCTAAATATGAAGGTCTGGTTAAAATTAGTTTGGTGATTTTTGTGTGATACCCTGATAAACAGCCAGCCAATATTTTTTATATATATGTTGAGAGACCCAAAGATAGTCTAACTCAGATTTTATTTATAGGTATATTCAATAAACAGACACGGTATCTTTACAATTTTTCAAATACGAGTATGTGTATTTTCTTAAAAGTCTAGCCGACAGCGGTGAAGACATTTATACAGTGCAGGTTTGTTTATAGATTCTTGCTGGAATATTATATATAATATGGAAGTTATAAACGCCCATAACGCTTCTAACTTGGCTTGCCGACTATCCCATGAAATGGTACGGGATTAATCAATTATATTATTACTTTAGTCATATTGTAAAGCAATTGTGTTGTCCGCAGTGGCGCTGTGCACAGAAACCTAAAAATATTTTCATGATGAATTATACTTGCTGCCACAAGACTTTTTCCACCCGCGATAGCAAAAAATCGCTCTTGGTTTGCACTATTTGTAAACAACACTATAATGCCGCTTGTGTGCAACCAAATAAAAAGGATTGGGTGCTGGATGCAGAGTTCAAACCCATCTGGATCTGCCCGAATTGTGTTCAAGCTAAGCCTCGTGACAATAACGATGAAACACCAATTCGAATGAATGCAAGATCACGGAACGCTGGGGAACCCTCCAACTTCAGCGTATCGACGAAATCTTCAGATCCTGAGTCAACCAAGGAAATGGATCATTCATGGAATCTGCAAGTGGTGCCGTTGGACCAGGTGAGAGACATCGTGCGGGGGGAAATCCAGGAAGCAATGAAGGAATTCAAGGATACTATGATCAACCTCAAAAATGAAATCTCAACCCTGCGAGAGAGCCTGAACTTTATTAGTGACAAATATGATAATTTAGTGAAAAGAGTTGATGACATGAGTAGTCAGTTGACTTTAGTGTATAACCATAAAAAAGAAATAAGCACCATTGACTTAAAAATTAGGGAGATAGAGTCTGAACTAAATTTAAAAGACCAGTGGGCTAGGAGATCCAATGTAAAGATTGTCGGACTTCCAGAAAGAAAAGGCGAACAGTTACTTGAAGTCTTCACAAATATTGCTAAAACGGTTAATTTCCCACTTGATCCTCAAAAGGACATTGATTTTGTAACTAGAGTTGCCCCATTTGACAAGAATACGAAAAAACCGAAACCAGTAATTGTTCGATTTATCTCAAGATACAGAAAGGATGATTTCTTGGCTAAAGTCCGTTCCGTCAAGGAATTCAGAGCGTCAGACCTAGGCTCTCGCAAAACCTTTCTAGATTATACTTTAACGATCACCTGACTAAGTCAAATAAAGTATTACTACAAAGCGTTAAAAATATCGCAAAGGAAAAACTTTATAAATATATATGGGTGCGCAACTGTAATATAATGGTGCGTAAATCTGATACAAGTCCTGTGATTTATATCGGTTGTCAGGATGATTTAAAAAAGTTGAAGTAAGCGCAAATATATATTTTGGAAGGTTTGATTTTTGTTTTAAAATTGAATTGATATTGAGTGTGTATTTAGTAATTTGTTTTATGGATAATTGTTATTATATTTTCACGATCATTTTAATTTTTCTAAATTATAATTAAATTTTTGACTTTGCTGGAGAACTTTATTATAATAGGGTACATTATTTTTTAGAACACAAATACTTTCATTTTATTAAATTGACACCTATGATTGTTTTGGCTGTTGACATTAGATATTTTACTCATAGATTGATTCAAGTAGTATTATGTCGTTATTATAGTGTACTTTGTAATAAATGGACCAATTAAACATATTTTATCAGAATGTTCGTGGACTACGAAGCAAAACAAACACTTTTTATAGAAATATTATTGCTAATGATAAGTACGATATTATTTGTCTCAGTGAAACATGGTTGTTGCCGGGAATATTTAACTCGGAACTTTTTGATTATAATTTTGTTGTTTATCGATGTGACCGGGACTACACGTCCAGGAGAGACAGTATGGGTGAGGGCGTGCTGATAGCTATCCGGAAGGGAATTTTGGTATCTGACATATCTATCAATCCACCAAATAATGAACAATCGGCTGATATAGTATCTATTAGTATATCAATAAATAATAGAAATAATATGAGTATATGTCACATGTATTGCTGTTATTTTCCTCAATGTCAGTCTCAGTTTTTCGATGAAGTTACATTTTTCGAAAGAGTGTCAGACTTAGTTCTTCAACATCCTGAGGATAGTTTCTTCATAGTTGGCGATTTTAACATCAGAGATGCGTCTTGGGAACGTGACGAGCAAACTCAGACTATTAATTTGAAGGATGATTGTAATGATCAACTGGTTTTAGCGTTGTCGGGCTTCATTTCTTTTAATTGCTTTAATCAGCATAACTGTATTCCTAATGTCAGTGGCAGATGTTTGGACTTAGTGATAAGTAACTTTGGATGTTAGTTACTCGATCGTTGACGCCTCTGGTTAAGGAAGATAACCACCACCCTTCTCTGGATATAAAAATGTTTGGAATAGCTTCAAAAACCTTACATGCTCCGGCGCGCTTAGTGCGTTTGTTTGGAAGGTGCCATTATGACGACATAGGGGTAGCTTTGTCTGGAATCGACTGGGATGCCTGTTTCCAAGGTTTGGATATTGATTCGGCAGTCAGTTGTTTTTACAGGATTTTAAACAATATAATATCAAATTACGTTCCTACAAGATCAATACGTAATGACTCCAATTACCCAGTTTGGTACTCATTGGCCTTGATTAAAATTGTGAAGGAGAAACTAAAATTTCATAAGAAATAGAAACGATACGGTCGTTATGCTGATTATTGTACTTTTTCGATGATTCGTGAAAGGCAAAAGAAACAGGAAATTATTAGCTATGATTCGTATATTTCTAAATGTGAAATAAACATTTTAAAATGCAGTTAGCAGTTTTGGACATTTATTCGATCCAAAAGGAATACTGGAGATCTACCTGACAGTTTCTCTCTCAACGAAAAATCCTCTTCTGAAGGTAGCACCATATGCGAAATGTTTAATGAACATTTTAACTCCGCTTTCTGCAGAAATGTTGCAAATATTACTGGCTGTGAGCCTTTCCATGGCTGTGTTGACTTGTCCTCTATTAATATCTCAGGTGAAATCGTGTTGAGATATTTAAAAAAACTTGATATTTCTAAAGGAACTGGGCCGGACGGGGTTCTTCCATTATTTTTGCGCAACTGTTGTGAACAAATTTATTATCCGTTGTATCTCCTTTTTAAGCAGTCACTGTCTTCTGGATCAGTGCCTTTGATGTGGAAGAAGTCATATGTTGTGCCAATTTTTAAGGGGCGAGACAAACACAGCGTAGCAAATTACCGTCCCATCTCAAAACTGAGTGTTATACCAAAGTTATTTGAGCGCATTATTTATGATTTTCTTGCTCCTGCCGTTCGACCCCATATTATAGAACAACAGCATGGTTTTTTACAAAAAAAAAACAAATGAAAGTAATCTTTGCGAGTTTGTTGACGTATTGACTAATGCAATGGAAAGTGGTTCTTAGGTAGATGTGGTCTATACTGACTATTCCAAAGCTTTTGATAAAATAAATCATGACATACTACTCAGTAAGCTTTTTAGGTTTGGAATACATGGTGATTTTTTACGCTGGCTAGAGTCCTACTTGAGGGATCGGTCTCAGGCAGTTACTGTTAAAGGTTTTTGCTCTACATTTATTCCTGTCCCTTCGGGAGTGCCCCAGGGATCGCATCTGGGTCCTTTACTTTTTAATATTTTTATCAATGATTTCGCCTCAGTCTTCAGGAGTTCTTCTTTTCTTTTATATGCCGATGACAAAAAGATCTTCAAAACAATTAATTCACCTGAAGATTGTATCCGTCTACAAGACGACAGTAACAACTTGGCTGAGTACTGTCATCGCAATATGCTGTTCTTGAATTGCAGCAAATGTAGTGTTATAACGTTTTCACGCAAAAAGAATAACATTTTATATAATTACAGCATAAATGGGCAGACCCTGCATAGAGCCACCCTCGAAAGGGATTTAGGTATTAATCTTGATTCCAAACTTCTATTTGAAAACCACATAAATGAAATTTTTTAAAAATCTTATTGTCTTTTAGGTTTTATTCTTAGAGTTAGTAGAGACTTCAAACAAAGTTCCACCCTTCTTCTTTTATATAGATCTTTTATTCTACCTATATTGGAGTACTGTTCGGTTGTTTGGAATCCTCAGTATAAAGTTTACATTGACAAGTTGGAATGGATTCAAAACAAGTTTACAAACCATCTAGTTTATCGTTCTAATCGCTATAATCTACCAGCCCCAACCACATTAATGGCTCATTCGGATCGAAGGCTAATTACGGACCAAAAGTTTTTTTATAAAATACTGTATAACCATGTTGATTCCTCGTATCTATTAAGTAAAGTCCTATTTATGTGCCCCCGCATAAATGCTAGAAAGACAAACTTGCTTCAGCTAACTACGGCCAAAACTAATTATGGTGCAAATACATTTATTCGTCGTTCGTGTAAGTACAATAATATAAGGTTCTCCGACATAGATTTATTTTCTTTACCAATTACATCATTTAATAGCTCTCTTATAAAATCTTTAAAATCTTAACTCTTATGCTAACCTATGACTTGTTGACTTTCTTCTAAAAAAATAAATAATATTAGCCCTGTTAAGAAACTGTCCCACTGCTGGGCACGGGCCTTCTCACAAACTGAGAGGGTTTAGGCCATAGTCCACCACGCTGGCCCAGTGCGGGTTGGCGAACTTCACACACCTTCGAGAAACTCTTAGGCATGCAGGTTTCCTCACGATGTTTTCCTTCACCGTTAAAGCAAGTGATAATTAATTTTAAATGCGCACATGTTTTCGAAAAGACACAGGTGCGTGCCTGGGTTTGAACCCGAGACCTCTGACTTTGCAGTCCAACGGTCTAACCACTAGGCTATCACTAGGCTATCACTTTCTTCTATTAAATATTAATATGTATCACTTATTAGTGGAAACTTGATTGGATTGTGAACTCTTTAATAGTTATTTTAAGATTTAATACTATTGTTCTGTGTGTTTCCCAAATATACCTAAAATAAAATAAAATAAATAAAATAAACCAAAAGGCTCTTCGAGTGATTACGAGTTGTACCATGAACCTCACAAAAGGTGTTTATTTACAGGTAATTTGCTTACTGTAATCAGTGGAACAAAATATCTACGTATGTGCAAGTCTATGTATAATATAGTACAAGACGTATTTGAAATGCTCGGGCTTAAAGGAGGGAATAAATATGATAAATTAACCTTAATACTTTCGGCTTTATTGTTAAGCCGCGTGTAAAGGCCCGTCTTTTACGGTCTCTTTGTATCTACGGGCGCTTGAAGAAATAAAATTGAAGAAGCTATTAGATGTACAAATGCAGAAATACATTTTGAGGAACGATTTCACTCACAGTCACCTTACTCCACACTAGAAATTATTTCTAGGTGTGTGAGTGCCTTTTCGTACTCAAAAAATCACGTGCACATCGGCCCAAACTGAAACAAACGTTATTTTGTATGGTCAAAGATTCAGACCGAAAAAATAAGTCTATGATTCACACAAAATTCTATTCCGTGTAGAAGATTCATCTCCTGCGTGAATGAAACCCTCATCTACTCACAATTCTAAATCAAGTAGCCAAATTTTTGATCACTAACCGAATACTCATGAAACGGTAAAATACATATAAAAACAGTTTTATTAAGTTTCTTTCCTCACCAGATGAACACTCTCCGGTACAACGGGCATGCGTACAACACTCACATACCACGCGGCATAGAGACTCGTGCGCAGACCACGCAGCTGAGTCACGTGACCCGCTCTTCGAGGAGGACGGCGCCCGCGCACACCCTCTCGCTTGAAATACTTCATAGACACGGACTTATAGACTTTTAGCGCTGATATTAAATAGGAACAGAAATGGTTAAAATATGAGTCAGTGTTGTGATTTAATTTAATGTGGGATAAAATTAATGCCTTTTCAGATATACGCGATATTAACGAAAATACCTGGGATTCGCTATGATCAATAAAACACGTAACGTGACACTGTATGATAACTTCGGGAAATTGTTGTTTAATGGTACTTTAATAGCAGAATACCATTACAAGATTGTTTCACGAATATTGAGGTTGGACATACCAAATAGGGACCCTGGTGGGATATTGAGTAGCAACAAATTGGAATACCGCATAACTCATGTAGTCGGCATATTGGTTAGACATGCTCACTATAATGGCTTTGCTTACCGTGGCGGTCTGGCACGTGTCACTCCCTTCCCTCCAATATGGTCCAGGGGAGTGACAGTTGTTCCAGTAGTCATACTCGTGAACGGGTGCTGCTTGTGGGGACTGGCCCATCTGGAATCCTTTAGACACTCTTTATAAATAACATCATTAGTCTCATATCTAAAAAATAAAATAAAATACCTCAAATAAAGTGAAATAAAATATCTCAGTCGTAAAGCATCACACTGTAAACTATTTAATTGTAACCTAAACACTGTATCCACACAATATGATTGAAAAAGTAGAAAGAAAAAAGAGAAAGAAAATTAAATAAAAAAGACAAGCCCGCTAAAGCGGCGTTGTTGCCGAATTTTCTCAGTGGAGGCCGCGTTCTGATCTGGTGCTAGATTAGTATTAATATTGTATTAAACAAAATGTGGACAGTGAACAACTATAGGCTGAGATGATGATGATGATGAAACAAAATGTAAATTGACTATTTGTAAGTGTCCCCGTGGAGTTTATACACAATACATTATTACTCAAATAATGACATTGAATTGAGTTTATTTGAGGCAAATATAATCTGAAAATGGCTGAGAATGTTCCTAGTTATGTTTAGATAAATTTACTATTACACTACTATTATCACCATAAGCCAAAAGACCTCCACTTGAGGACAGATGCCCTCCCCAAAAATTGCAACTATGACCAGCTTTAGGGTAGGCATCATCCGGCTTTTATTGGCAACCTTCACCAGGCTATCAGTCCATCTTGTGGGAACCTACCCACGTCATTCGGTACGTGGTCCCCGTTCGAGGACCTGACTACCTTATGCTGCTAGGAGCAATAACAAAATTTGTTTTGGTTTAAATAGTAAGATTGTTGTATACCACAATATTTGCCTGTGACAGCGAATATCCCGAATATCTGAATAAGGCTTTGGTTCACTTGCTGTTGAATATATATGTTTCATACAATACATAAGTTAGTACATTATGTATACAATGCATTTATAATGACGCTACCACTATAAATAAGGGAGATCTTAATTTATTTATTTTCAAGATCACCTTTACAAATCAATGTAAATAAATTAAATTGAAGCTGAATTAGATTTAAGACTTTATATACAAAATATGTTAGTATTAGATGACTAAAATAGGAAAAAGGAATTCCCGAATTTATACATTTCATATTTTGTCGTCTAAGCATATTTCAATGTTTCTTTTTCAATAGTATCATGAAAAATACTTAAGCAAACTATTTAGGGCCATGATAAAATTCTAGTTTCACGAAGTCATCAATCCCCTTTTAAATATCTAGATTCAACTAGAATGATCTAAGATTTCATGGCCCATTGTTGGAGGAAATATCTGTCGAGAAACATTTATTTTTTTATTGCGAATATACTTTATGGAGGTATGTAAGGAAAGAACCTGTTGGAACTCTGTACTCTCTGCCTAGCCAGCGAGGGAGCTGGCGCGATGATATAGACGGATACTTTTCGAATTTCAGAATATTTTTAAGATGGGTGAGTCTATTTTACGGTATACATCTTAGCTTCATTTTAGTTTAACAACGTGATTTTGATGTATACTATGTGTAAATTTTGTATTAACGTATATTTAAGTGGTAACTAGATATATAAAAATAAAATAAAATAAATGCTTGTAAAAGTGGAAAGGTTTGGAGTCGTAAGAAAAAAGTTCGTGATCCCTAAAAAAAGGAAAACATGGTACTTAATTAAAGAAATGATAAAAGTATTTAGCTGGTTTCGTTTCACGACGGCAAAAATACAACTTGGTTGAAAGAAAATAAAATGTTCGGAAAGTGGCATGAAGATTTTTATTTATTTATTTATTTTTAAAGAAGCTTACAGACTAATAACAATCTAGAGTAATGTAACATGTTACACAAGTTGCTAATTACACGCTTCTACAGACAGATAATAAGATAAAAGCAAGCTGTGTTCTATAAATTTGCAAAACATGGTTCGGGAAACTAGTGATCAACAATCTACGATCAATCAACAAACTATTTATTTACAAAAAAATATAGTAGGACAATTTAGTGGCAAACACACATAAATATCTAAATTTTAGTTAAGTGTAGATAATTTTTTAAGGCAAGGTAAAGTTATTAAGCCATACTACAGTTTGACAGCCGCGTGCCGCAGACAAAATAAATAAACAGATAGACAGGTTCAACTATAAGTAAATTAGGTTACAGTTGTTAATAGGGAGAAAAAAAAATGTATATATACTTCCCTGATATTAAAACATACAATAAATCTATGTTTAAGTCCCGATGTATCTTATTGAACTCACTTGCACTTCGTAGGAAAAACGCGGTTTGTCTGTAATTAACCACAACAAAAGGTACATGCAGTAATGGCCTTTGTCGAAAACCAATTTGATTAGTATTTAATTATAATTTAGACACAAGTTCTACAGAATCTACTGAGCCATTAGCAATTTTCATTTAAAAGCATATATCGCTAATTTGTCGTCTACAGTAAAGTGGCTGGAAGTGATACCTTCTGCAACGATGTGTGTAATCATCTGAGCACTGCTGAGTCCTAAAATTAAGGCACTTTAGAAACTTCTTCTGGACACCTTTAATACGAGACCTATAGATCTCATATTGAGGGTTCCAGACTTGAGATCCATACTCTAAGTGGCTGCGTACGAATGAACAATATAGGATCTTATTTGGCTTAAGCGAGCGGAAACTTTAGATGCTTTTTTGACAATGCTCTCGATATGTTGGTCAAAGAGGAGCTTACTGTCTTTTATAATTCCTAGATCCCTATTATTGTTGACTTTACCAACATTTTGGTTGGAAAGAGTATAGACTGACTCGATTATAGATTTTTGCCGCGTGAAAGTAACATGGAAGCATTTAGTTACGTTGAGTTGGCGTTTATTAAGAAAACAGTAGTCTTGGAATCTATCAAGATCAACTTGTAACAGATGTGTGTCAGAAATATTTTTCACTACTTTATGAATCTTGATGTCATTAGCATTAAGTAGGATATAGGAGTGTTCAAAACAATATCTGATATCACCGATAAATAATGTGAATAAAAGAGGTCCCAGGATAGAGCCCTGAGGTACCGATGGAATAGGGCACCAGCCAGAAATGTATCCCAGAAGTACCACGGCCTGTGTCCTTTTCTCTACATATGAAGAGAACCAACGGTATAAGTCAACGTGTATTCCAGCCAAAGGCATTTTTTTTCAGGAGCATTCTGTGGTCAATACGATCGAAACATTTACTATAATCAGTGTAAATTACGTCTACTTGTGCATGTTGCGCCGTTCCTTTAGTAATATATTCATGCGATAGAATTAGATGTAGTGGAGCGCTTCCTGAGGAAACCTTGTTGTTAATTGCCAAGATTACATTTTAATACTACACATCAGTGTACACAATTCGCTCTAGGGTTTTGGAGAACAGATATATCTTAGATATTGGCCGATAATTTTCAATGTTCGATCTGTTTCCCTTTTTGAAAATCGGTGTAACAAAAGCAGATTTCCAAAGTTTGGGTACTACACCCTCGGATAGCGATCTCTTAAATAATATACATAGAGGTATAACAATGCTGTCACTACAATTAACTGAATGAATATTGGCGGTATCGGATTGGGGCCTCCAGATTTACTGACGTCCAAGGACTTTCTAAGACTCGAGAATGTGATACTTCTATCGAACTAATGCCCGATAAACCAACACCTGGACTAGGTTCACTGGATGTGCCAGTATCAAGAGAGGAGGGGTGTTCTTGAAAATTTGAATGGAAATAGGTGGCAAATAAATTAGCGATCTCCTCACCTGTAGTGGCACATAGGTCACCATAGAACATTACCTTGGGGAAGGTACTGCCATTCCTTTTATTTTTGACATAAGACCAGAAAGACTTGGTATTTTTTGTAATTAAGGTTTCAATACTCTCTATATAAGAATCAAAACAGGAATTTTTTACTTCAATAGCTCTACTGTGTAGTATTAAAAATGAGTGATAGTCTGATAAATTACCATATATTTTATACTTCCTGTGATATATATATTTTTCTTTTAAAATTTTGATTCAAGTAGAATTATACCAAGGTGGATGTGAAGACTGACTTACTGATTTTGTCGGGATATATTTATCGCTGAAGTCATATAATTTATCTTAAAAGGTAGTGACAGCATCATCCAGTGGTTTTGAACTCAACAACTCTGCTCAATCCATCTTGTCTTGTTCGGTACTACACCGTCACGCCTATATTCCCCAAGCGGGGGTGGCAGAGGTGTACTAGTACACCCACGTTTCGCCGACGATGTTAGGTCCCATGTAATAGGGGGCGAGCCTATTGCCATATACCGGGCATAAATCCAGACTGCGGACTTGTACTGGGAAGTTTTTTCTTTAAAAAAACTACACTTGTCCAACCTAGAATTTGAACCCAGGACCTCGTGATCACAAAACGATGCGCTTTGCCACTAGACCAACGAAGCAGAAGTTCGGTACTAATTGATAAATAGTCGCCCCGATGGAAAGGAAACTTTTTAGTAACTACTAACTACTAGCACAAAGTTTATGAATCTCGACAAAATCAGCACGAACAATTGAATTGAAAAAAATTGAAGCAAAAACAAGGTGAATGGTGAAGGTCAACAGATACTGCCAGCGGGCAGTATCTGTTGACCTTCATACATTTGTACATCTATTAACAGACACTAAGTCATTAGAGAACACTAAATCTAGTAACCTACTATTAATATTACGTTCACTGGTATACTGCGGCAAGTTACAAGTGAGGGCCGTGTCAAAGAATTCAACTATATGCTGACATGTCATGTTTTGGGGAAATAATTCAATGCTGTCAGTATCTAAATGACACCAGTCAACATCACTGCCAAAGTTGAAACCACAAATTCATCAAGCGGATGGGTGGAAATTATGTAATTAAGTTTATTTGTAAAATTATGTAACTGTGTGTTGTACGTATTCCCGAGGTTTTCTTTACATAAATAAAGGGCGCAAATATGTAGGTCGCAGATGGCTTATACCTTTTTAAAATCAGTGTTACCCAAATATCCTCAGCAGAACTACGCCAGTCATGTTTTTCCATTGACACTAGGTCGCTTCTAATCGCAATTAAAACACCACCACCACGTTTTTGTGCAGTACGAGAGTAATCACGATCTCTCCTACATACCAGGTACCGGTCATCAAATAACTCACCGTTATAAATACTATCATCCATCAAGGTTTCTGTCTAAACAAAGACACCGTAGCTATTAATACAAATACTACGAAGGAAATTGTTCGTTTTTGTACGCAGACCACGCACATTCTGGTAATAAATACTAAGGGTAGCCATTTCTACAGGAATCTATGATAAAAATAAGTAAAAATACGTAAAAGCAGAAAAAAATCTGGTCAAAATGACAATATAATTTGCAGGTAAGAATAGAATGCAGCGAGCACAGCAGTGCACAGTGTCCAGCAAAAAATAACTTATGAATAAAAACAAAAGGCGAAAAAAAAATGCCAAGGTAAGGACATCCAGCGACAAATAGGCTCAAAAGACAACCATCTGTAGCGAAAAACAAACCATAACGTGCGCGATACAAGGTTGTAATAACAATGAGATAGTTTGACTGCATAAAGATAATGTTTAAAGTACTTACATAGATGCACCACGATGCGACACAGTATTAATAGGCTTTTTGACAACATTGAAAATAAAGTATAAATTGTGGTCATCCTAATAGATAATAGGGTAAAAAAACATATTTCACTTCTTTTAAAATAAAATTATGTGTATTTTTTGCAAATCACACGAAATAAAAACATAATAATTTAAGAAATTTTCTCTGTGACCGGAACGCCCTGTGATTGGTTGTAACTTTGGTGACGTCAAACGATAGTAAACGTGGCTTCATCGACTGATTATAGTTCGCGTTTTATGTTTTCTGGGTGTTATATTCGATCGTTAGAGTCATTTCTGAAACAGTTTTCAGATAATTTTGGATAAATCGACTAGTGGCATAAATATTCGTTTTGAACTTATAAATGGAGACAAATTTTATGTGAGCTGATAACAACAACTACCAAAGTTTGACGCATTTATGGTTAAGAATAACGCTGACTACTATGCTGCGGAATTTCAAAATGTAAAAACAGCAGTGTAAGGATTCTTCCTTTCCAATTATGGTATATTATGAGGTTAGGTATTAAAGATGTTATTTCGTTTTATAAAAACCGACATTTTTAGCTACTATCAAGTATATGTAAAGTTAACTAGTGATCCTTACACATAAAAACATTTAAATGCGATAAAATGCTGTTTTAGTTGCTTCGAGCTAATTATAATGTGATTTTTCACTTTTTGGGATTCGTTGGAACAGAAACAGTTTGTGTATACTATTAATAGACGTATTTGTACATTGTGGCATTAAACACCATTATATCCAATGAATACGAAGAAAAATTATGAAATTCACTTCAGCTACACTGTTTTAAGGTAACTAATTAACTTGTTTACGAGCGTTTGACGTCACACATGTCATGGAACTGGCGCCATTACAGAAACAGCGTTTTTGGCGCATATTTAAATATTTAAACTTTATCATTGATTTTTATTGATATTAAAGTAGATTTCTCGGAAATATTAATGTAGTGTGATTATAACGTAATATAGAGAGGAGAGAGAGGAGAGGCTCAAACTCAGCAGTGGGGAATACAGATTAATTAGGAGGATTATGGTTAAATAAAAATTTTAGCACTACAGTGGCGCCATCACCCGTAGCTTAAAATAAAAATACCGTCACGCTTATATTCCCCAAGCGGGGGTGACAGTGGTGTACTGAGTATACACACTTTTCGCCGACGATATAAGGTCCCATGTAATAGGGGGCGAGCCTATTGCTATTTACCAGTCACAATTCCAGACTCCGGACTCACACTGGGAATTATTCCTTACAAAAACTTCAATTGTCCGACCTACGGACCCACTAGTTGAAATATCTTCTTGGAAGCAGGAAAATTTTCAATCCAGGAAATTTGTCAATGTCTTTTATGGGCCAAAAGATCCATGTCGCACTATAAATATATTGACACGTATTGTATGCCATCTACCACTAAAACTGATTCAAAAAGTGAGTAAAATCTTGTTAAACATGCACCTTTCGACAACCAGCGTACTTCAGTATGTAAGAGCAATCATTGGAAGTCTTCATCATTTTCATCGCACAATTGTGCAAATAAACGCGGATTCAACGCATTGCTTCGTATTTTGTTAACTGCATTAATCACAAATTAAAGCGATTGGTATCACTCAAATTTTTCGCCACTAGTTGTTGTCGGTGGATGACACAATGAATTGCAGTTACCTCTGGTATAATTCTTTTAAGATGGCTTATAGACCCACGACATCACTCGACCATGGCAGGAGCTCCATTTGTTGCCACCGAAATAACTTTTGCGAATGAAATCGATTTTTCCTTAAAAATATCACTCGGGACATTAAATATTGATTTACCTTTAGTGTCCGTCTCCAAGTTTTCGCGAATAGTAGCTCTTCATAAATTTATTCGTCCATAACAAATCGAACATATGCAAATAATAATGCTTCATTACCAGTTAAAGTTTTTCGTTCAGTTAAATAGAGATAGAATAACTTAAAACGGTTTTGATAAATGCAACTAGCACGCTGCGGCAAGTGATTCTCAAACTGTAGTGACCATTTATATTTTTTTTATAATTAAGTTAAATGTAAATACATATTTGGACGGATCTAAAAGAGTAATTTTAATAGAATTCACTTTAATTTTGCTAAGTCCCTTTCTGATTTGATTATTATTATAGGTGACGTGATAATGCATTTCGGCAGCCTCCGTTTTAGTCTTTGATAATAGAAGTTTGTTTCTCGGTGTAAGATGGTCATTAATGTAAATTCTTTGGTTTCCTGACATTCCCATTTGACTAGTTGTGAGGGGAGAGGTCTTGGATTCATACCTGGCCACCGCAACAAAATTCTCCTTTACATACCGGTTACTAAAGCAGACTATAACTAGTTATAGTCTGCTTTAGCTACCGGTTTTATGTGATCTTTTTCGCGCGTTGGCACTCTGATGATAAAATTGATCTGGTTTTTGGTGATGGGATAGTTTATCTTTGTCTTTATGTTGCTGATGACCTCAAACAAATTTTCGTTGCTATTTTGTGGTAAGTCTTTGAGTTCAATATTATTCATACGTGACCATTGGTTTCTACTGTGAGATTCTTCTTCCAATTTATCCACTTGCACCTGATTTGATTCACCTGACCTTGGACTTTCTCGACCTGTAAAATACCTTGCTCTATATCGCTAATTTTGTTGCTAAATTCTTTAACGACTTCGGTAAACTGTTTGCTGATGGAGGATTTCAGGTCAGCAAATTCACTTTTCAGCGCTAAGAATTCATCCTTTAATCCCTCCAGAGGAAATAATTTTGCTAACAGAGTAAAGAGTATTTCAAGTAAAACGGATGGATCGGTGGATTCCAATCATGGCGAGGTTGGTGTATGATAGGGGCCCATCTGCTTACATTTAGGGCAGCGCCAAGTTAGCTTCCTAGCTTCTCCCAGCTTTCGGAAGCCAGCCTCAGTAATACCCGCGCAGTGAAAATGCAACACTTGACTACATGCCGTGCAATACACACCATCGGATAGCAGATTATTACAGACGCTGCACTTGCTTGTGTCTATTTCGATGCAGTTGTGATAAATTGTATATCAGATAAAAAATAAACAGAAGATAAAACTTTCAGAACCACTGATTTTTCACAAAAATAACAACTATGATTCTAGTGAACACGACCGCTAACCATAAAGGCGTCGGCCTAACTGGTCTAACTAACAATTTTTTGGAGATTACACAATATAAACAACCAAAAAAATATGACAAAATATGTAATAACTATGCCACTCTCTCAGCGATTCCAAACATGAGATTCCTAAAACTTGTCAAGTACCTAACTTAACTTTTTTACCAATTGAAATTAAAACAAATCTGCCATGCAATCACTTTTTACAGTGCCGATTTTTTGCTCCATGTGTTTCCACTAGGTTTGTTCTTTTTTCACAAAATTGACATAATCAACAGCAATTTCGATGGTGCGTGAGTTCTGTATACTGGTAGAAGGACTAAAGGTATAAGTTTTCTACTCTCCCCAATACGGTTTCCTTCAGGAATCAGGAAGTTTATGATCCAGATATAAATCTCAACACACTACATTGCAGTCGCTTAGAGTATATTTTTAACGGATTATCCAACAGAACTGT
Source organism: Phalera bucephala (assembly GCA_905147815.2). Taxonomy (NCBI): domain Eukaryota; kingdom Metazoa; phylum Arthropoda; class Insecta; order Lepidoptera; family Notodontidae; genus Phalera; species Phalera bucephala. The sequence continues at coordinate 36,106,719 of LR990616.1, forward strand.
ATATACAAAGTAAATTATAAAGAGCGTACTATTTAGTGAGGTCTTTTTTAAGAAAAATACCGCAAGTGACAATCCACATTCTTGGAAAGTTAAGATTTCCTCCTTTATAATAATTATTATCAATTGTAAGAACTTGTCATGTCGCATACGACGTTCTTTCTGAAAAGGCTCTTAATGTAAATACTTAGTCTTCGTTCCATTTGTAACATAAATAATGCATTATTTAACGCTGGCTCACACTCATGTTGATGTTGATGTTATTCTACGAACGGAACTTTGGGTACTCGGTTTTGAATTTATTAAGATTTAAATACTATACGATACTCAAACTTTTTTACTGGCCCACTTACATATTTTAAATGTGTCTGAGTAAGAGACGTGAATATGAGTCAAAGACATAAATCACTTATTCGTATTATACTCATTAAAAATATATTGTATTAACCCTATTTTTTTAACTAATCTAACTACTTATCTACCATTGTGTCGGAACGCGGCTTACACTGAGAAGATTCGGCGATGAAACTTAGCGAGTTTCTCTTTTGTATTTAATTCTCTTTCTCTTTTCTCCTTTCTTTTGTTTTCTTTATATGGGCCAAAAAAGAAACAGAAACGACAAAATTATTACATTTCCTACATTTACAACCGGATTGGGATGTGGCATCCATTGAGAAGATCCGTTGAGAAACTCGGCCGGTTGGTCTTTTAACCTAATTTATTCGACCGGCCTTACTGATTAACATTTTTCTTTTTACTAAATGTTATAGCTTCATCTCCGTCTCACAGCAAAGTTATATTACAATAATACTCCTATAAAGGTTTTGGTATTCCCCTACCTTGTAAAACATATAAAGTGACACGAGTACGGACGCAGAAGTGAAGGAAGTATGGGCGGCTGTTACGCACTGAATTTAACCAATTTCCCCGAAATTTGGAACAATTGACATAGTTACATAGAATTTGTAGTTACAATTGGGCCACAGTTTGAGTTTCACGGACCTAATTACATACATATTTTCACTATGATGGCAGGTCAGAGACTTCGCCTTTACAAATCTTGGATTATAATTATCATACGAGATACTTTGCATTCCAATTCAAATGTGTTATATTCGGGATTTTCATTTAGCGATGTGCTTATTAAATGATAAACATTGAATAAGTTTAAAATGTATAGCGTGGATTGGTATTCAGCTAGCTCTGTGTCCTACCTATGCAGATTAATTTATGGATTAATATTTCGATGAATCAATGATGTATAAAAATTATTTTCAAGAAACTGTTTAACTACTTTTATTATCAGACACATACATTTAAGTACTTTATTCTCTATTGTAATATAATATCAAATTCCTTATACTAATACAAATAATACTACCAATCTATATTTATCAGTGAAATAAAAGGACTAATTGTACATAGCTTATGTATGTTAGCGTATATCAGTGTTAAAACTTAACTTAATCTATGGGAACTGTGAGATAAGATGAGATGAAATAAAATGTGTGAAATAATTTGTTCCATTTTATTGTGTTGACTACGGAGGAAAATAATTTTAATTTTAAAACACCTTTTTAAACACTTGTGTTTAAAAACACAAGTACTTAAACAGGTGTACACAAAAGCTTGATTTTATAGCAATAACAACTAAGATATAGAAGATATATGTTACTTAGTTGAAGGGTTTTTATGGCTTCTTTCTGGCTCCATCTCCAGACCCTGGACACCGGATCTAAAGTGTTTGTCAAGACAAATCCAACGAGCCCAAACACGGCGGTGTTATTCTTTTTGAGCTCAACAGTATTTTCAAAGGCTGGAACGACACTAGACTATAATTCAATTTAATTTGATACGTGCAGGGCACGTTACTTCGCACGACAGTCACAGAGTAACTACTCGCGACAACGTGTGACTTTTAGCATCACAGGAAGTAATATATAATTGTTGCTTTAATTTTTTGCTTTAATAAATAATTGTTGCTTTAATTTGATGCTCGCCAGCGGCTTCTGGATTATATTTATTCTATGCTTTTCCGCTATAAACAGAATACCAAACTAATTGATACACTATAAATATGTATAAGGAGGTATATTGCATGATGCATGATTGTATTATTTTGTCTTCACCGGTTCCCGTACTCAGATATCTTTAGGACACTACCGACGTTTTTGTTGTTTTAAGGTGTGGACGATATGTGTGTACTATAAAACACTAATTTTAAAGTTATAGTTTGGAATCCTTTAGTCAAGCTGATCAAAGGGATGAAACCCTTTAGGCGTTAATGTGTTTAGGATACCATGAAGCGAAGGGAAAATCAACAGGACCCTTGCGTGTTTCAATATGAAATTTGAGGGCGCGTTATAGTAGATAAACCTTGGTGGTGTATCCACGAACCAGTACAGGAAATTATAAGAAACAAGAGCTATGTTGATCCAGTAGCGCATATTGTAACTGGTGTTCACGAATTACTGGGTTCCAATCCTAGATTAAACAAATGTGATTATTCCATCGAATAATCGCAACAGCTGTCCGGAGTCAGAAATCATGTCCATCGTTTATGGAGGTAATGTACGCCCACAGTTGTACATAAGCGCCTAAGCTTAAGGAATATAAGCATGATGTTTATTTAAAGGACAGCCGTGTGTGGCTTACGTGTTCACGTTTCTAATAGGAATAAATCCCCAAGATTTAAAAGCATTTAAGATAAACAGAATTTGAACCTTATAGTCATAATGGTACAATTTAAATTAGCTACTTCGCGATGGGACTGCTACAGTTAATTGCTTGAGAATACCCAAAATCCACGGTTGATTGAAGATTATCTTATTTCGGGAAATGTTACTGTACTAGGACTTCCCCCTTGATCCAGTGGCAAATATTGCGCTTTACATCGTAAAATATATGTGATATGTTGTACCGCTGAGACTTTCTTTATTGAAAGAGACTGTATCGGTGTAAAGATGAGTATGCTCCGTTGGTTTAGGCATATGGGAATAATGTCGAAAGAAAAAGTGAAATGACAAAACAGATATACAATGCGAAAGTGGAATGATGTAAGTACCGGGTAAAACTTAGACTACTTCTCTGAAGGGCAAGTCAAGAGGTTTCGTAACCAGCGAGCGTATATGAGACGAACTATGAGAAAAGAGGAAGCCAGAGAGGTCTATGAGGAAAGAACCTGTTGGAACTCTACTCTCTGCCTACTTTGCAAGGGATCTGACGTGATAATATACAGGGGAGTTCTGTGCTCTGCTTAGCTCGCAAGGAAATTGGCATGGTGATAAAGATAAATTGCTAAGAGAAACTGAAAGCCTATTTATTCTCAAACTCTATAATTTGTTTTGTATAAGCCCTGCCCAGCGGGGCGCTTACAAATAGTCAATTTACTTTTATCAAATCTATTATAACTACTAATCCACCACCACCAGTTGGCCCTTAAACAGCTTAAAAATGGAAAAGCCCCGGGTGAAGACGGCGTCACGACTGAGCTTCTGAGGGCAGGGGGTACCCCACTACTTAAGGAGCTTCGGAAGTTATTTAACACTGACCTCTACACTGGGAGAACTCCGCAGGCATGGAACAGAAGCGTGGTCGTCCTGTTTTTCAAGAAGGGTGACAAAACCCTTTTGAAAAACTTTTGACCCATATCGCTTCTGAGCCATGTATACAAGGTGTTTTCAAGGGTCATCACGAACCGTCTTGCGCGAAGGCTCGACGAGTTTCAACCCCCGGAGCAGGCCGGGTTTCGAAGTGGTTACGGCACCATAGACCACATCCACACAGTGCGGCAGATTATACAGAAGACTGCAGAGTATAATCTGCCCCTATGGCTAGCCTTCGTGGACTATAGACACTAGAAGGCCTTTGACACTGTCGAAACCTGGTCAGTTCTGGACTCCTTGTAACGATGTCAAGTTGATTGGCGATACATCGAGGTGATGAGATGCCTTTTTGAAGCCGCAACGATGACCGTCCAAGTACAGAACCAGCGGACTGAACATATCCACCTGCGCCGCGGAGTGCGCCAAGGTGATGTCATATCACCAAAACTAATCACCAATGTACTGGAGGATATGTTCAAGACGCTAGACTGGAAAGGTCGCGGCATCAATATAAATGGCGCATACATCTCTCACCTGCGATTTGCAGACGACATCGTCATCATGGCTGAAACGTTGCAAGACCTACAACAGATGCTGGACAGCCTTGCTAATTCGTCTCAGCGAATCGGTCTCCGGATGAACTTAGATAAAACTAAAGTTATGATCAACAAGCATGTTGACCCGGAACCGATCGCCGTAAACGGAGCCTCCCTCCAAGTTGTTTCTGAGTACGTATACCTAGGGCAGTTGCTCCAACTAGGTAAAAACAACTTCGACAAGAAAGTTAAGAGACGGATACAGCTGGGCTGGGCAGCATTTGGAAAACTCCGTCGAGTCTTCTTATCGCCCATACCCCAATGCCTAAAAACGAAAGTTTTTAATCAGTGGGTCCTACCTATAATGACATACGGAGCCGAAACGTGGCCACTCACTGTGCGGCTTGTCCACCAGTTCAAGCTCGCTCAGCGAGCTATGCTCGGAGTTTCTCTTAGGGATCGAATCCGGAATTAAGTTATTCGTCAGAGAACCAAGGTTACCGACATAGCTCAGCGAATTAGCAAGCTGAAGTGGCAGTGGGCAGGTCACATATGCCGCAGAACCGATGGCCGTTGGAGCAGACTGGTTATTGAGTGGAGACCGCGTGTCGGCAAACTTAGTATAGGGCGCCCTGTAGCTAGGTGGGGCGACGATATTCGTAAGGCAGCGGGCAGGGATTGGAGAAGGAGAGCTGAAGATCGAGCTCAGTGGCGTGCCATACCTACGTCTAGCAGTGGACTGACACGGGCTGATGATGATGATGATGAATCCACCACCGGATCGAAACGCGGCCTTCACTGAGAAGATCCGGCGAAGAAACTCAGCGGGCTTGTCTTTTTTTATTTAATTCTCTTTCTCTTTATTACTTTCAAGTTTTTTAATAATATTGTGTGGATACAATGTTAAGTTTACAAATAAATAGTTTACGATCTAGCTCCAGTGTGATGCCTTAAGGCTCTCTTAAAAATATCGAATATTTCTTGACATATTTCTTAAATTGAGGATTGTATGTTCTTTCATCGTATAATTCATACAACCTACTTCTACTTTTGCATATACCTAAAGTTGCCCACACACTAAAAGACACTCGTTGTCTAATTGATTGAGGTTTCTGTTTAAATACTTTATAAAATTCATCATTAATAAGATAAAGTAACGAATTATTAGAAGCATTGGGGTCGCTGTAAAGGGGCAATCTAGTATTATCTTATATACATTCAATATTATTAAGGAGCCACAGGGGTGAATCAGGTTTACTCTACTGAACGAACTGGCAACCTGGTGATTACTGAAACAAAACATCAATTGTTCCCTTTTGAGCCAATGTTCTGTTATACATAGAATATCTATATTATTACAGTTCAAAAACAATTCAATTTCTAAATCTTTACTCATGATGCCTTGAATATTTTGATGTAACAGGTTAACATTAAAAGAGCATTTATTAATCTTTTTGCGAGAGATATTCTCTGTTGTCTTAAAATTTAATATAAATTATTTAAAATGTCAAATTTTTTGCATTGTATGTCAATTAAATTATAGTTACTTGGCATATTAGGCAGCATTATGGAAACCTGTTATTTGGCCTGTACCTGGAATTTTCATACAATGAAAATATTATCTAAAGAATGTCTCAAAATTCATACCATACTTAAATGAGAAAATTCTATACAAGGTGTTACATAAATGTCGGCAGAATTCAGACACCAAAGTATTGTTTTACAAATGAATGAGCGAGATACCATTTCTTAAGCACTTTGATATTGAAATTGAGCACAAAATATCTAATATGCTTTAGGAATGTTCAAATACATTTTCAAGTCCAATAGCCGTATTATTTTAAATTTTAATTTAATGTTGTATAATACAGCGGACTCAATAAGAAAAGCATTTTCAAATAAAAAACATATAAGCGTAGTATAGTAAGGTGTTAAGGCAGAAAGATTCTAGAGTGAAGACGTATTGGCAAGCGCAGCGTGGGACGGCCACCTACCAGATGGACCGGCGATCTTGTTAGGATCGCAGAAAGTCGTTGGATGTAGGTGACATCAGACCGGCTGCGCTGGTAAGCGAATCCAATGGACGGCGCGACTCCACTTTTTAACCACTGGATCAAGTGGTCCGTCAGTAATTACTTTCAGGTATTTAAAATTTAAATTTGTAAGGGTTCTAGTGTTCATAACAACATAATTTATTCAGTTCTATTTTCTGAATAGCAAAATTTAGAAGCGAAAGATTATAATCTACGTTAATAATATCATTTAGCTTACATTATTTAAGGGACCCTTACCTGCCGAATCAATTTCGTGATAAATTAATTTCCTAAGTTTGTAACGCTGTGACACCTGTCGATCCATATCATGATTGATATATATTTTGACAAAGTTGTCTTATTGGTCGACTAGAACGAAGTAGGACTGGCGATCATTAGGTCCTAGGTTGAAATCCAAGGTCGAACAAAGTGTTTCTATGGAAAATTAACTTCTTGGTTTTAATAGATGTTTAATAGGTGCTCAGACTGTAAGACAGGTCCATCCGTGCATAATACAGGTTTTGTGAGTCGCGATTGTATGTATCGTATGGCTATTGGCGGTCTATTGATTTTAACTGCCCTGTACTTAAAGGGCTTTCTCTTTTTAAGGTCTTGTGTTTAAATGTTTAATCCTTTGATCTCTGTGTCGTATCTGTTTTGCTGTCTTAACTTCCTTCGTAAACTTTATTACTAATTTGTGAAAACTTGTTATTGCCCTTCCTTTTATGTGATTTTACTTATATCTGTTTACTAGCTGTAAGTTTTCTTGAGAAATAAAATAAAATAAAAATAAAAAAAAATCTCATGCGCTCTCCGAAGTCTGGAATTGTGTCCGGTCATTAATATCCGGTCCGATATAATGGCCTATTACCATTGCGTAGACATCTCACCTACGTTCCTCAAATGTGGATGGTAGAGATGTACTATGTACACCCATATATCGTTGACAGTATTATGTCCCACTGTAATAGGGAGCGAGTGTATTTCCATTATACCGGGTACAATTCCACACTCCGTACACCGATTGCGATTTTTTCGATAGATAAAGCTGTGTTTTCAACCTAGTATTATTGCTACTCAGACTACGCAGCACAAGATCAATATTATATATCTTTAAAAAAATACTTTATCTTATCTTAATTAGAGTTTTATGCACCTACACAAATAAAAGCAGATATTTACGATAATGTGTGGTTTCGAACTAAAATATGGGCAAAACATAAAACAGGATGTTATTATAGCATTATTATTATACTTATATTACAAACAAATGTTTATTCAGGTCAAAATACACCAAATCAAACTCGGAACGGGGAAAAAATTCGTTGTTATTACGACGAAAGTTGAAAAACATAATAAATTATTGCACGTCCTATTCAATCTATGATAAAATAACTTACGTGAACATCCGGGTCGCAACTCGGACTGAGTTGCCTCAACCGCAGTTCGACCCGATGGGGTCTTTTGTGCTGCCTTTTGCCATTATGTTCTTACGTACCTGGTGATCCAAATACTCCCTACAATATCTTTTAGATTCCCGTAGGGGGGAAGAGCTTGTATTCTTCTGGAGATGGGTGGGCCACTTCCAGTAGATTCGTTCGCCGCGCCGCCAATGCGCCGCCAATGCGTCGCATTTGCAGAGGACATGCTTATGCATGCCACGTCGCTGGATACGTTTATCTTGTGTAGATTCTTTTATATCATAGCGAGGCCGCTATGATACAAAAGAACATCTAAGGCGTATGTGCGCTATTAAGTTGCTTTAGTTAAATCTACTGTCTTAATAATCTCTTGTTATCGCTCTTGGTCTATAATATCAGCCTGTACTGCCCACTGCTAGACAAAGGCCTTCTCTCACAAAGAGATTAGGTCATACTCCACCACGCGGACCCAGTGCGGAATGGTGGAGACAGGTTTGTGGCCACCTGCTGTTGAAACTTATCATGCCGCCTTGAAGGCTTCCAACTCGGCTTAACGACTACCACACTAAGTGTAGCTGGGACCAACGGCTTAACGTGCCACAAACGGTCACCCATCTCGGGCCAACCTAGTCAAACGCTGCTTTACCTTGGTAATCGGTAAGAATAAGATAATAAGAAAGATAATAAGAATTTCTTGGTGTTTCTTAGCTCTGTGTTTGCTTTTCTTTTTTTCATGATGCCCTTATTAGCTACGCGCCCGTTGCCCTCAACCTCCATGTGCCCAGGGGGTTCCTGGGCAGTTTGACCGGGTTGCGCGCTCCACATCTGTCAAGAAGTTGTTCACACTGCGGAGTGTGTACGCCTTCTTGAGCTAAACTCGGCACTGGCCCCGTAGCCAGTGAGTTTAGCTCACAGGAGCTGATGGCTTTGAGGGCAGACTGACTGTTGCTACACACACGTTCTTATTAGTATTTTGTTTATCCAGTATTTCTCTTGTGAATATTGTTGTCGCGTAGGTTTCTGCTTTGAATATCGAAGCCGATATACCCTTCCCTTAAGTTAGACTGTGTCCTTTTATGTGTATCCCAGCCCCTGTTTTAGACTTGGTATTTAAACTATCTACTTACACTTACTTCAATTATCTTCCGAAACATTTTCAGGTTATACATATCACTGTCTAATTCATACTTAGAACTCTGTGATCTCTGCCTACCTCGAAAAGCATCATGACATAGATAGATATAGATATACCCCTGTCACAAGAGTATACCGAACCTTCTTAATCGATAAAATCACTGATTATACATAATTACTTATCAACTGATGTTGACTAAATGAGAAAAAATAATTGCTCTTGTGTGTCCTCTGAGTGGCGAGAGCACTTTCGCGTAGTACATAGGGGAGCATTCGGCTTATGTATTTTAAAATACATAAACCGAATGCTCCCCTACGTCCAATTGTTAGCCAAATCGACACACCAACCTACAGATTGGCTCAGCACGTAGCGAAAGTGCTCTCGTCACTCAGAGGACACACAAGAGCACATGTTAAGGATTCATACCATTTTGTTAGTGAGATCAAAAATCTACATCTTACTGACAATGAAACTATGGTCAGTTTCGATGTCCAGTCACTATTCACATGCTTACCTGTACAAGATTGTGTCGAAATCGTAGAAAGGAAACTAGCGGAGAACAACATGCCAGCGGAATACTTAGAACTATTGAGACACTGCCTTACATCTGGCTACCTACTGTGGAAGGAGCAGTTCTACAAGCAAGTGGTGGGTCTGATAGGTACTTAAACGGTGAATCTCACCACCGTCCATCACAGTTAGCTACCGTGAGTAAATCTTTGTTTCAGAGAGCACAAGGGATCTGTGACAAGAAACATCTGGCTGCCGAGCTTCAACATGTCAAGCAGACTTGCTTGCAGGACTCTGCACGACAATAAGCTTCCAGTCCCACGCCAACGTCACAGTGACCGAGTGAAACCAGCCACAGTTGAGCGTCTCCCTGCTGTACTACCTTACTTAAGAGGAGTCACAGACAAGATTGGCTACATCTTGAAGCGTGCTTCAATTATAACATTTTATAAGCCGCCGAAGAAGATCAGTCAGTTTTTACCATCTGTCAAGTGTTACATCCCTCTACAAGATGCAGGAGTATACAATCTTGATTGTGAATGTGGTCTCTCTTATATAGGACAAACAAAAATACCAATAAAAACTCGGGTTAAAGAACACATAGCTGACCTAAAACACCGTCGCTCAAAGAAGTCTGCAGTCTGTGAACATGTCCTTGACCGCACCCGCCATAACATCAGATTTGATAGACCACAAATCCTCGTGAAAGAACACCGATTCCTACCAAGGATGGTTCGCGAGGCTATTGAAATTAAAAAACATCCTAATTTCAATAGAGAAGATGGCTGGGTGCTTCCATCGAATTGGGATCCAGTAATTAATATAATCAAATCCAAAACCAAGCATAACACTGCAAGACCGATTGACGGACGATTTAGCGCAGTGGTTAAGAGCTTGAGCTGCTCCGCCCACTGTGTCGAATAGTCGCGGGTTCGATTCCCGCACGGGACAAATCTTTGTGTGATCCACAATTATTTGTTCCGGTTTGGGTATTTGTTTGTGAATTTTCATGTTTGTAAACGCACCCACGACACAGGAATAAATCCTAGTGTGGGGCTACGTTTTTTAAAAAAAAACAAAAAATAAGAAAAACAAAAAACAAAAAAAAAGACCTCAAGACACCGTGAGCTCATTCTGCGTAGATCGGACCAACAAAAACAAAAATAATTAAGAAGTTTGAGGGTACCCCGGAACAACTATGCCTTTTGGACGTCTAATACCTCAGTCCTTCCCGTGACCATGGGTGCTGCAAAGCACTCGAAACGTCGGGAGCTTAAATATCATAAACCGCGATAAAATCCGAAAATGATAGTTTTATTTTCAAACATAAATATTATTTACTGAGTTCTTAGATTTACGCGAATATTACACATGATCTAGCGGCGTAGAGTGCGGCTGGTGACGACTAGTCCTGGGTTGAAATCCAAGTTCCCAAAAACTGTGTTTTTCCATCGAAAAATTCTTAGTAGTTTGAAATTGTAGGCGGTATAATGACAACAGCCGCGACTCCGAAGACATTCCGAAGACACACTTACAATCGTCAGCGATGTGTGGGTGTAGATGGTAAACCTCTGCTACCCCGCTTAGGGACTATAGGTATGACTCAATGCGACTCAATTCAGGTCAGAATTTATGGCGCTAAATAAGGAGCCAACAAAACTGAAACACGAAAATGAATGAAACCAGTGAAATCTTTAACATACACTCCAAATAAAACAAAACAAGCGCATTAAAATTCCTTAGTAATCTATCTATATTATCACGACAGTTCCCCTGCGAGGTAGGCATAAAGTACAGAGTTCCAACAAGTTTTTTCCTTACAGACCTCTCTGGCTTCCTTCACCGTCATAGTTCGCCTCATAAACGCTCACCTACGCCTCAGTAATCGTGATCAAAATTCCAATCAGAAAGTTTGTATTGAAGCCGGGGGAGTCTTTATTAGGGCATTAAATCAACTCCAAACTCTGCCAAACTTTCGCCTAACCCTTTTAGTCATTGCCTACAGCCACTTAAAATGAACACCGTTACATGTACATTACCTAAGCGGGAATGGTGTACTGTGTACACCCACATAACGTAACGTAACGAACAACCAACAATATAACGAACAATTCAATAATAACGAACAATTACGATTCTCACGCGGGAATACTAATAGACAGAACTCATGTGTCGATCTGACTGAAATGTGTCGATCTGATTTTTCTTAAGCTCATATGGCTATTGGTACCATAATAAAACCCAAACGTAGTGTATCTTTGTCTGTTTGTTTGTCCGAACTAATTTTCGGCGAAACCGATTTTGAATGGAATGTTACTGGAAGATGGAGTACTTTTCAGAGATTATTTTAGGTTACTATGAGAGTGGAGTAAGCCAGAGAGGTATGTAAGGAAAGCACCTGTTAGAACTCTATACTCTCTGCCTACCCTGCAAAGGATCTGGCATGATGATATAGATGGATTTTAGGTTACTTTTTATTCCGGAAAAATGCATGATTCCAACAGGATAGTTCAACTCTTAGGCATGCAGGTTTCCTCACGATGTTTTTTCTTCACCGTTAAAGCAAGTGATAGTTAATTTTTAATACCACACGCTTTCGAAAAGACAGATGTGCATGCCTGAGTTTGAACTGTGGACCTTTGACTTTTTTCTTACCACTAGGCTATCACTGCTTTATTGTCTTCTAGTTGTTGACTAAAATAATCGCATTTTACTTTACGTACGCGATTAGTGAAAAAGTTTCTGTAACGAGAATATATCAATCTTTTGGTAACGTCATTAGGGTGTTTTCTGTAATCGAGGTGTAGTTTATCTTTACATTTTACTAGCCCACGAGTAATCCAAGGTAAACATATATAGTTAGGATTCAAAAGAAAAAAAAAATAAAAAAACAACAATTTAACACGTAACAAAATATTTTTTAACAAAACCAAAAATATAGCCTCTAACCATCCAACCATCATCATTATTAGCTAATATTTGAGGACGGCTTTGTGTAATCATTTGAGCGTAGTGTTCCACAGTGTTCAGATAACTGGATCGAGTAGTCGAGGAATCGATGTCTGCACGGGGCAATTTTTTCTGTAATCCACAATATCTTTGACGGACTGTACATGTGAATCTCATGGTTTTAAATGCACCCACGATACAAAAATAGATAATTCTTATTATAGAACGTTTATTAAAAGCAACAAAATAAAAAAAATGCTAAAATATCTATAAGTAAATTTGCAAGTCTTGGTCTGTGGTCAACTGCACCAATATAAGCAACAGTACTTCAGTGTGCTTGTATGCCCAAGTGAACGAAATACCTGCATAACAAATACAATAATAAAACAGCCTATACTCTAACTAACTATATATACCTGAAGGCCTTCTCCCACAAATCGATGCAAGAATACCCTAGCTATAGCCGTGTTCAAATTTCGGGTTGTCAGAGTTTAACACTCTTTAAATACTCATGTACCACAGTTCACTTTTTGTCGATAATAGAACAGACAGATGTAAAAAAGACGTCGATTATATTTTATTCACAACTTTTACTACTAAGAAAATGTTAAGTTTAATCTGTATTTATATCAAAAATAAATCACTGAGTAAAATTCAACCTTAATTTAATAAATACAACAAATACTTTTATTGTTATAAATATTTTTAAATAGGTACGTCCATAATTTATGTAGATTGATTTAGTTGTTAGTTCTACAATAGTTGTCTTAAGCTGACAACATTTTTTTGTTATGGCATTTGCACCTGTCCAGTATTGTCCGTGAATTTGTGAATGCGATTATACATACCCACAGATACGAAACTAAAATTAGCACAAGAGCGATTTATCTTCGCCGAGGCCTACCCGGGTACAGGCCAAACAATCCTTCACGGCCGGACTAACTAGTTATCTGCGATTGCATTTGCATTTTGGTGAGGATAAATAGCTTTATATTACTGTATTTGGTATCTAACTTGAGATTTAATGGCTTTTATCCTGTCTTTTGGATGGTTTGATAGGAATCAGGGCGACGGGTTTATCAACCAATCGTAACTTAGTTTCTTTTGAATGCACGCTCCTCATTTCACACAAAGTAGTAATTATAACAATAGTAGTAGTGAGTACGTATTTTTTTTGACTCCCGCTTTGCAAAGTAGGGAAGTGGAATTTTATTTGTTCCCACTCCACCTGTTTTTCTTTCTAATTAAATTTGTTGCGGGTTCAAAGACAATTAAAGTGCTTCCCGGGACACCTTAAAGTTCAACCCTTGGTGTCATCTAAAGAGACCATTGTGGATCCTGGCTTTCAGGAGTTGCAATGGTGGGATGTGTAGCGGGCTTAGTCCCAAAAAAAAGGTACGTAAAGTTACGTCAAAATGGATTACGTCAAATAATCTTTGCTGCCTCTTTGGTCCAGTAACTCATAATGCATGTGACACTGTCGAGTTCGAATCCTAGGTAGGACAAAGTGTAATTTTACAAAAAATCCCAAGTTCAGTCCGGAGTCTATAAATACCAGGTACGGTATAATAGCAATAGTCTCGTTCCATATCACGTTTCACCATTTTAATGGACTGAACCAAACAACTGCAACGGATCAACTAATTATCTTTTTCAACGATTGAAATATATGATTGGTCAAACTCAAAGTCAAAAATTATTTATTTTATAGGCGAATACAAAAACATTTAAAAATGTCAAATTTTTAACACCTATCACGCGGCCTTCACGTGAAAGATCCGGCGAGAAACTCAGCGGGCAAGAAAATTAAGTTGAACTTAATTAGTTTCTTTTTTTCGAATGGCCTTTACAATACCCTTTTTTTTCAAAATTTTATTTTACAGTGTTGTCCTTAATCCTACAATAATATTATAAATGTGGAAGTTTGTATGTTTGGATGTTTGTTACTCAATTACGCAAAAACGGCTGAAAGGATTTAGATGATATTTGGCACACAGATAGTTTATTACCTGGGTTAACACATAAGATACTTTTTATCCCGGAAAAAATAAGGTTCCTGTCTAAAGTCAACGCAGACGAAGTCGCGGGCGGAAACTAGTGTTTAATAATTTCTGATTTAGAAGCTGCTCGAACCCAATCCATTTTATCGTCAAGATAATCCAACAATTTTTAATACCCTTTCCTACATAGCTAGTTTTGATTGCCTTTTCAAACTTACTGAGAGGCATGTTTTGGATATCTATAGGTAATCTGATGTAGAAGCGTATACACTGCCCCATAAAAGAATTACTAATTCTGTGGAGACGAGTAGAAAGCAATGTCGGTTGTATAGGATTTTTTTTTAATTTAAATTTGTTCTCATCAACACAACTTGGTCAATACGTTTAAACAGCACACCTCTGCGATGCCCTATCCATAATCCATAATCCTACTCCTAATAATATTATATCATAAATGTGAAAGTTTGTATGTTTGGATATTTGTTACTCAATTACGTAAAAACGGCTGAAGAGATTTGACTGAAATTTGGCACACAGATAGTTGATTACCTGGATTAACACAAAAGATATCTCGGAAAAATGTTAAGTTCTGTCTAAAGTCAACGCGGACGAAGTCGCAGGCAGAAACAAGCAATATTTAAAATGTCAAAAGTACTAGTTACTTAACTCTGTCTGTCTGTTTGTTTGTTACCTTTTCACGCCCAAACCGCTGAATAAATTTGCATCAAATTCGGCAAGGAAATAAATTTTATCCAGGGGAAGGACATTGGCTACATTTTGTCTCAAACAAAGTAATATACACCGAAAAATAGCGCGAATAAGTTGCGGGTACAACTAGCTGGGAGATATAGGCGTCAGTGTTTTTTTTTAATTCAGATGTTTTCTTTTTATTTTCAAAATAATCTTCAGATGTACTTCTTTGGCTTTGATGTTCTTTTGAAGCAGCTTATCAATAAATTGGTCGTTGAATCCAGTCAAGTGCCTTCGAGTGAACGAGGGTCAGGTCAACTGGCCGTGACGAAGAAATCGCTCATCTGCAGGGTGCCGTAGAAACCAACTATCGGTAAAAACGGATACTGTATTTTGATTAATGGTACTCTCTAAGAATGTTTGACTCACCGGATGGAGTTGCCGCAAGCTCGAACCCGGAAAAATCTTTGCGTGACCTAAATACGACACAGGAATGCTTCATACTGTGGTACTACGTATGAATGTTTGCATGTGGAATGTAAATTCGGTCAGCAACTGAAGTTGCTTAATATTCTCAGTTTTCATACTGAGTTCGTAGATTTACGCGAACAGTACACATTATATGAAATTATTTTTCGGATTTAATCGCGGTTTTTTGTAACCTGGTCCTTACATTTCATTCTCAATTTTTCAAATCGCTTCCATACTTTTGTATTGCGTCAGATCCATTGTACTTGAATATGTTCCTGACTGTGCAGATATGTGAAATTTGTGTATATACAGATGTATTACGGGATAAGAAGGTCTTTCCTAAACTAGTATGGGACGACATATTTGAATAATAATTTAACGTAGTAAGCAAATTTTGCTTTGCAGATGGGTATATTTTATTAGACGGAACGTCGATCCTTAAGACCAAGGTAATTCACGGAGAAATATTATTCCCAAAACTTCGTTACGGGGACTACTTAACCTAGAACGGTGAATTTAAGCTGTGAAGTATAAATACACACGTGCCATTATATTATTATATACTTAAAATGTCATTGGTGACGTGGAGAATGCTATATAATACAGCAAACGACCCGACAATCTTACGAAGTTATCATACTTGTATTGCATGTACTTAACTATTTACAGGTACTTGTACACGGTGCGAGTAAACGTGCGAGCTCCATGCGTGGAGAACTCGCGAGTGTCACGATTTCTGGTTGCATATTATTTATCTTAAGTTTAAGAGTATTTTATCTGACTTTGTTAAAGAAAAGATATAGAACTCGTTTTGATTTTTTGATTGACAATTTCCTCCAAAGTTATTACTAATTATGAGTAATAGATTTTCTTGCTTTTTAATGCGCCGTTTATCCATGGTGCGAATTCATTCACTACGCACATAAAGCACTGGGGTCGGGTCAAGACTGCTGATTGTGGGTCGGGCGCTCGCCTGTGCCCCTGGGGACTGATGCAATTGACGTATTAACGATTGCTGTACGTTTCCAGCTTTTACTGCGAATTTCACCTAGTGTTCATGTGAAAACCCCTTCGATAGCTCAGTTGCTGGTCCTGAGTTTTCTATCGGTTAGATTTGGGAGTCCAGGCACCGCAATCCCCAAATACAAGGTGAACCACTCACCTTGACTCGTCTCCCGAAGGTAGCTCCGCCGTGCACGGCTGCCTGGTTGTTTCAATCCTTTTATATTGATGTCTTTAGCATACCACCTTATTGTCCAAAATCTCACAAGTTGTTTTTCACAAATAAACCGACGAATAATGTAGTAATTTAAATATTTCCGGTAATCGATCAACACCCTTGCACCCGAATTCAATGTTGTAGTTTTTCAACTACCCTCATATTCCGAGTCGCAGTTTTTTGCGGTCCACCCACATAATTGGTGAATCACAATGCCCGAACATCCCCCCGCCTAACCAAGACCCGTCTTGGTTCCTAATTATCTATGGGTAACCTACACAATTTAGAAATGGGCCTCATCAGGACACCGTTTTGAGTTTTCACTTCTGCAACCCGTACAACCCCGTCTTTACCTGGTAAAAGTTTGACTAACCGTCCGCGTTTCCAATGTAAAGGAGCTAAATTATCTTCTTAAATCAAAACCAAGTCATTGAGTTTAGGAGGTTCCGTCTGTGAGGTCCATTTGAACCGCTGTTGAAGAGTGTGTAGGTATTCATTTTTCCACCGAGACCAAAAGTGTTGAGACATCTTTTGAATTTGTTGAAACCGAGACAGCCGGTGCACACTGACATCGGTGTAAGGGTATTCAGGGAGAGCCACCAGTGGTTGTCCAATCAAAAGGTGCCCCGGAGTTAATACATCCAGATCCGCCGGATCCGTACTAAGCGGATATAACGGGCGAGAGTTCATGACGGCCTCCACCTTGGTGAAGAACGTGGTGAGCCCTTCGAACGTTAAACGTGCTTCGCCGAGCACACGCTTGACGTGTGTTTTTGCAGATTTAACCGCCGCCTCAAATAAACCGCCGTGGTTTGGACTCGAGGGCGCATTAAATAGCCATTTAATGTGATTCTTCGTCAAGTTCCGTTCAATTTCAGATTGGTTGTCCCGCAAGAAAACATACAATTCTTTTAAATATTTATCCGTGCCCGTATAATTTGTGCCACAATCCGACCGCACTAGTGAGGGTAGTCCTCGACGAGAAATAAATCGCGTAAACGCCGCTATAAAGGCTTCAACCGATAGTTGACTGACTACTTCCAAATGAACACATTTAGTACTTAAACATACGAAAATGCACAAAAAACATTTTTCTATCTTCGCGTTCCGTAGCGAGCTAGATTTAATATAAAATGGTCCGGCAAAGTCCGTACCGACTCCGAGAAACGGACGAACACCCTGTACACGATCTGCGGGCAGATCCGCCATGAAGGGTTGGACAGGTCGCGCCCGGGACCGGTAGCACTGTACGCATTTAAAGGTGATATGACGCGTCACGCGTCGAGCCGAAACAATCCAATAGGTCCGAGATAAAATGGCCGAAAGTGTATTTGCACCGACGTGACAAAATATTTTATGATAACGAGTTACCAATAGTTCCGTGAAGCGACCTTTGCCCGGTAGTAAAACAGGATGCCGCGCAGCGTACGGCAGCTCCGACGCACCTATTCTGCCGCCGACACGAAGCAACTGATCGTTATCAATGAATAAATTCAACCGCCGAAGTGAGCCCTTAATTGATTTCTTTGACTGAAGGGCCGAAATTTCTTCGTGAAAATATGTATTTTGTACAATTCGTATTAAATGTATGGTCGCGTTTCTACGTTCCGCAACTGAGAGATTACCGCCGAGTTTACATGTATTTTTACAATTATTAGCGAACCGTAGTGTGTACGCCGTTACATTTATTAATTTATCGTACGAACTGTACCGATCCAATAAATCGAATTCTGAATCGACGGTATTAAGGTTAACAACTTTAGCTTTCATGCCCGGTAACATGTCCGCCGGAAAGTCCGAGCACTCGCCGGGCCACCGGGCCGGGGGGTCCCGCAACCAGCGCGGCCCCCACCACAGCGGGTGCTGCAGCAGCTCGTCGGCTGTCGCGCCGCGCGACGCCACGTCCGCGCAGTTCATCTCGCCGGGGACATGTCTCCATAAAATATCTACTTTAGATGAAATAATTTGAGATACCCGATTTCCTTCAAACACTTGTAATTTATGTGGTGATGTTTTTAGCCACGCCAATACAATGGTACTATCACACCAACACACGACATCATCAATCGCAATGTCACTCTGCAGGGAGGGGACTATGCGGTTGATAAGCGTAGTCAATAGGGTCGCACCACTCAGCTCTAACTTAGGGATGGTCCGCTTTGTGTTTAATGGTGCCACCCGAGACTTAGCCATAAGCAACCGCATAAAGACATTACCGGCCTCATCCACCGACCGCAAATATACGACCGCAGAAAATCCTACCGATGATCCGTCACAAAACCCATGAACCGAATAACTGCTATTTTTATCCGGTTTCAGACATCTAGGTATTGTAATCTTTTGTAGATTAGGCAAATCCGAAACGATATCGCGCCACGCTCGCACTATATCCTGCGGCGCGGGAGCGTCCCAGTCTACCTTCCGTGAATTATCACCAGTGCTAAGCAATCGTTGTAGTAATAATTTAATTTTGAAAACAACCGGACACACCCATCCGAGAGGGTCGTAAAGGCGAGCCGTCAATGATAAAATACTGCGCCGAGTGACAGTAGTGTCCGTTGGTAGATTCAACTTATACGAAAAACTGTCTGACCTTGGGTTCCACTGTATACCTAAAACCTTCATAAATTCCGATCCGTCTGTATCCATGTTAAATGACTGAGCCGTCTCCAAATGATCCGCCGGCAAGTCGTCCAACAGTTCCGGTGCGTTCGACGACCACTTCCTGAGCTCGTAGCCCGCCGTGTGCATGAGCGCCACGAGCTCGTCCTTCAGATGCCGCGCGTCGCGCAGCGTGTCCGCGCCGCCGTTCAGATCGTCCACGTAACTGTTGTGACGCAGCAGCCGGGCCGCCCGCGGGAACCGGTGCTCCTCGTCACTCGCCAACTGATGTAAACACCGTATAGCGACGAATGGACTGGACTTTAACCCGTATGTGTTTGTGGTCAGCTCATAAACTACCAACGGTTCATCGGGTGACGAGCGCCAATATATTAATTGGTATTTTCGATCGTCCGGATGTATCCAGGTTTGCCGGAACATCATTTTCACATCCGTAGTGAACACAAACAGAGGCAACCGAAAATTAATTATAATTTGTGTGATGTCATTTTGAAGTCGTTCACCCGTGAACAAACAATCGTTGATGGACGCACCGGTGCTGGTGGGTACACTTCCGTCGAAAACTACCCGAATTTTTCCGACGTCGCCTAATTTTTTAAAAACACCGTGATGCGCAAGAACATAATGTTCCTGTCCTGACGAAACATCAAATTTGGAAACCGTCATATGACCGAGTCTTAAATATTCCGACATAAATTCCACATATTTTTTTTTAAATTCTGGTAGCCGTTTCATTTTTCGTTCTAAGGCCGTAAATCGACGCAGGGCCGTCTCCTTAGATTCTCCCAACCGCTGTCGATCTGGCAACAGTGGTAATCTGACAACATATTTTCCGTCCGAGCCGCGTGAGGTAGTTGTAGAAAACAAATGTTCACATTCTAAGTCCGCCGGGTCCTTGATTTTCAGCCTGGGTGGTTCTTCCGATCGCCAAAATCTCTCGACCGCTTCAATTAATGTAACACCAACATTAACATTTGATTCCGAGTTATCATTTTTTAATGGTTGCGCCGGACCGAAAATCGCAAAATCAAAAATGGTGCCTAAAGCATACGGTCCATCAGTACCGAAATTCACCTTTTCACCATTTAAAATTTGACCTAATATGTCACATCCGAAAATTATGTCAACATTTGACATATTAAATGAACCGTCATCCGAAAATTTTATATGAGCAATTTGTTTACTAAACCTACGCGCTAAATATGAAGTTGGTTTCTTCAAAACCACCGCCGTAACCGATAACAAATAACTCGAATTTACCGGTTTAAAATAAAATTTAACAACATGACAACATTCATTGTTATTAAATCCGCCGACGCCTGTTAACGGTGTTTGGTTGTAATGTCGCCTTAAACCCAAACTTGCTACCAAATCACTCTTAATTATAGTGACTTGACTACCCAGGTCTAGCAGGCCTCTGGATTTGATAAAATCCCCCCGATTGGATTTTACTTCTACAATGACCGTGGGTAAGATGACATTATCCGCTAGCCGAGGTACCGAGGCGACATTACACGACTGTAATTGCTATTCCTGTGGCACACGCGGCACCACAGGACTCGACTGCCGCCCACCCCAATCAGTCCGCTCCCGGCGGTGTCGGGTCTCCCAGTCCCGCTGTTCCCGTGGGTCCGAATCACGCCCGTAACCATCCTTTAACTCGCGTACCCGGTCCATAGATCCCGCGGAACTATCACCACGCCGTGGATAACGCGAGTCTCGAACCGACGACCTAGGAGACGCGTGCCGTGACCGCCGCGACTGAGTAATAGGTGAGCGCCGCCGACCGCCCGTCGCTCTATCGCATTGCGCCGTAACAAATGCGCGCCGTGTATACGGCTAGCCGTCCGCCGGTGAGTCAGAGCGCGCAATGGACGTTGTACAAATTAGTTTGTTATGTCCGATATTTCCGCACCGACTGCATGGTACCTTGCGGGTACACGATGCCGCCAAATGAGTACCGAAGCACCGAAAGCATAAGAATTGTCTTTTAACCCAATCCTTACGTTTAGACCTGGACATGTCAGCAAATTTATAACAGCTGTCTATACCGTGCCCCGACCTCTGACAATAGCCACAGTCTTTAATACGGCCGTAGTTGTTCGCCCGTTCCCGCTGGTCCTGTGCTGGTGGTTCCGTCACAATATTATGCACCCTGCGCTCGGGCCTGTTGTGAGTGCGATCCGCGTAATAAGAAACCGGTTCCGCAGTGGCCGTGTCTATAAGTCTACATTCATGTTGTAGGAATTCTATGAGCTGATCAAAAGTGGGTAAACTTATATTATTGCCACCGTGTTTTTGCTCAAACCGTGTTCTGATGTCAATTGGTAATTTTTGTAGACTTACATGCAATAAAATGTAGCTCCACTCGTTAATTGGAAAACCTAAATTAGCTAATGCCCGCGAAGATTCCAATAACGGGTTCAATATTTTAGTTCGAAGCCCAGCACACTTATTCAACACCGGCAAATGTAAAATCCGCGCAATCAGTGAATCCGCCAACAATCTTTTATTTTCATACCGGCCTTTTAGGATATCCAATGCCGTGTCTAACGACCCGTCCACCATCGGCAGATGTTTAATAAGTGCTTTAGGCTCCTTTTCCACGTGCGAAATAAGATAATGAAATTTTTCCGTTTTAGTGATATCTTTCCGTGTTAAAACCAATGATGTAAACAGACTAATGAAGCTACACCATGAAAAAACGTCCCCGTCAAACGTACTAGGCACAATCCGCGGTAGCCGCGGCGTTGACGCGCCCTCCGTGGGCATGTGGGTGCCGTCAAGGTTCGGATAGGCCGCCGAGACCGCATCCAACTGGTTGTATAACTTCGTGGCCTCTTTGTATTTTACCTCATATCTACCGATTATTTCTTCATCTTCTGAAGAAGTATTGGTCAGTATGCCCTCGTATGACTCCGTTAAAACATTGAAATAGTCATGCAGTTTTTTGAACCGAGCTGATAAAACACCCGAACTACAAGTTTTACTATTTACTAATTTTGACGAATCTACAAACCAGTCGTATTTAATTTTAAATTTGCTTTCAAAAGATTTTGCCATCTTTGGAAAACAATAGAACCTCTAAACACAATGCCTATTACAATTTAAATAATTATTTCTATGCCAAAAGTAGGTACCCCGTTTGTAACCGTTATAAATAAATGAAACCCCTATCTAACCAACTAATTTACGAAAACCCAATCCGGCTCGGGGACCAAAATTATGTTCATGTGAAAACCCCTTCGATAGCTCAGTTGCTGGTCCTGAGTTTTCTATCGGTTAGATTTGGGAGTCCAGGCACCGCAATCCCCAAATACAAGGTGAACCACTCACCTTGACTCGTCTCCCGAAGGTAGCTCCGCCGTGCACGGCTGCCTGGTTGTTTCAATCCTTTTATATTGATGTCTTTAGCATACCACCTTATTGTCCAAAATCTCACAAGTTGTTTTTCACAAATAAACCGACAAATAATGTAGTAATTTAAATATTTCCGGTAATCGATCAACACCCTTGCACCCGAATTCAATGTTGTAGTTTTTCAACTACCCTCATATTCCGAGTCGCAGTTTTTTGCGGTCCACCCACATAATTGGTGAATCACAATGCCCGAACACCTAGTCACTGGCCCAGTTTATAGGGAGCTTGCCTACTCCACTTGTTCACATATGTGATCCTCTCGAGAACTTTTTTGACCCAATGACTGCCATTTCTGCGAGGGATATACCTCACCCGCTCACTGTCAGATAAGATGAATGATTCTGAGAATTGTTTCGATGCGAATTATTCTGATTCAATCTCGTAGGGGAACTCTAAGTATAGTTCAGTCCATTAACCCTTTGGGTAAACTTGAGTCGTTTTATGAGCGTTGTATTTTTTATGGCTGCCTGTCTCATTGTCTTAAGTATTGTAATATTCCACTGACTTATAGATAAAAAGAGGTCAATTTATTTTACACCAACATAATCACAGTACAATAGATAACCAAAAGAAAAATGTTCATGTGTAAAATGTTAGTACAATTGGCGGTCCTATTACAAAAAGCGATCAGACAACTAACACGTGGCTTATGTATTTTCTTAAAGAACACAAAGAGACAAAGTCTGTAGTAGAAAGAAAAATGGCTTATAAAGTTTCTGAAATAACCAGAAATAAGGTTCATGTAATTTATAATAATTTTTAGTACAAAACTACGTTTTAAAGAAAAGAATATATGTATACCAGTTTTAAAACACATGCTGTATATTTCCAATATGAGCAGTTTCATAGATCTTACCCTACGTTAGCACGAGCGCTTTTAAATCGCGCGCTGGTATATAAAAAAATGGCTAACTGGTATATTTTTTTTAAAGCACTATGTAGCGGTCCAGCACCGAGCGTTATAAAAGTGTCCGTGCGAACGAGGGGTAATAACTAAATAGGTACATCAAAGTTTGTTACTATTTTATTGCCTATAAAATGCTATAAAGTCGGGTTTATATCGACGAAACCCATAATTCTACCGCAAACACAATAAATATACCCGAGGCTCCACCGACCCGCGCTGCCATTTGTTACAGTCTAATTATTGCAGCCTCCAAGATTGCAGACTCAAATAATTACTGCCTCGTAGGTTTAGGGGAGTAAAGTGTGGCTAAATCATGATGTCCTTTGTTCGAATTTTAGGTCAAACAAAGTGTTATCGGGCTTGTGATAGCAAAAAGCTCGCCGCCTATTATTTATATTAAATCACTACATGCCATACTGCATTTGCAAGCTGACAAATTATGGCCTAAAGTTCACGAATCCTTTCTACTAATCCTACTAATATTATAAATGTAAAAAGTTTATATGTTTGGATGTTTGTTACCCAATCACGCAAAAACGTCTAATCGGATTTGGATGAAATTTGGCACGCAGTGTAATACCTGGATTAACTCATGGGATACTATTCATCCCGATAAAATATTAGATTCCTGTCTAAAATCAACGCAGACAAAGGCGCGGGCTGAATTTAGTATATAATAAAATGTATAAAAAAATCAGATTCATATGCTCCCACAAAGTGAAGTCATAAATAAACTCAAGAAATGGTAACAACCCTTAACATACCAGGACACGAAAACACTTAACTACTGCGACAAAATGTAACCTTGTACCTCATCTGCAACTAGCGCTTATGTCTAAAATATCGTAATGTATAAATTAATTTGCAATATACATAATGTAACGATTTACAAGTTTACTGAATTAGCGACACGGTTGTATGAAGTTGTTGAAGTCGAAAACAATCTAACTTCTAAGGTACAGACCTGCGTTCCAAGTCCTGTAGTAGTAGTGTAGTAGTGCCTGTGGTCCTGTTGTAATCATTGGTGTATTGTGTTTTCTATTAAGTACAAATAAACGTTATTATTATTATGTTGGGAGCTGATGTCGTCGACAAAATGTGGGTTTTGCCATCCCCTTTGGGTAATTTTGGCGTATTAGTGTTTATTTTTAGAAAAATATCAGTTTCCTTTAATATTTTGTTTATTTATTGTACATTTACATTTTATTGTAGAGATATGTATTTGTATTAGTCAAGAGTCTCCGGAACCGGCGAGTGTGTATGTGACGAACTATGAGAGTCGAGGAAGCCAGAGAGGTATGTAAGGAAAGGACCTGTTGGAACTCTGTACTCTCTGCCTATCCCGCAAGGGATCTGGCGTGAGGTTATAGATAGATAGATATGTATTTGTATAATCGTCGTCCAATTAAACCTAATTACATTGTGTGTACGCAATATGCCCCTGGCACCCCTTATTTACTATAAAATTTTAGTCTATTAGCATGCCATTTTTTTATTTTCGTTCGCACAACCTCTTTGTCACATACATTTTATACAAAATATGATTTTGTATGGAAGGTATAGGTGGACAATCAACAACATTCTTAATAGATGGCGAAAAGTGTTCAAATAATCGTCAAAATTTTACGCAGGGCTTGGCCAGTGGTGACAAGAGTAAGCCGCTCCGTCCACTGGACCTAGTAGTCGCGGGTTGGTTGGCCCGGGACAAATCTTTGACTCACAACTATTTGTTTCGGTCCGGGTATTTGTGTATGTTAAATCCATGTTTGTAAACGCACCAACGACACAGGAATAATTCCTAGTGTGAGGCTACGATTTTGTTTAATCTCTGTACAATGTACACAAAACACTTGGACCAACAAACTCGACAACAGGAAATTGAGAAAATTATCTATATCTCTATCTATATCATCACGCCAGCTCCCTCGCGAGGTAGGCAGAGAGTACAGAGTTCCAACAGGTTCTTTCCTTACATACCTCTCTGGCTTCCTCCACTCTCATGGTTCGTATCATACACACTCGCCGGTTACGGAGACTCTTGACTTGCCCTTCAGCTAAGACACGGTCTATTTGGTCATGGTAAGATAGTCTAGGTCTTCCCCGCACCTACATCCTTCCACTTTCGCATTGTATATCTGTTTTGTCATTCTTTCTTCTGGCATTCTTTCTATATGCCCGAACCAACGGAGCATGCCCTTTCTCATCTTTACACCGATACTATCTTTCATACCTACTCGCTTTCTTACTACGCTGTTGCGAATACGGTCGGTCAGCGTGACTCCGCACATCTTCCGCAGAGATCGCATTTCGACCGCATTTATCCTGCTTTCGTTCTCCTTCTTACATACCCAACTCTCACTGCCATATAACAGCGTTGGGACAAGCACTCCGTTATGCATGGCCAGCTGCGCCTTTTGGCTTAAGTGCCGGCTCCCAAGTAGCCTTCCCATCGCACCATTCACTCTATTACCTGCATTTACTCTTCTCTCTATATCAGCGGTGTATTTCCCATCCTTACTGAAGGCGCATCCAAGATATACAAACTCATTCACTTGCTCCAGCACATCGTTACCAACCACAATCCTTACATTCGTTCTGGTTTCTTCCCGTTCAAAAACCATAATTTTGGTTTTCTTCACATTCAAATGTAAGCCATTGTTCATGCAGTCGTCTCTCATAACTGTGACTAGTGTTTGCAGATCAGTGGCTGTTGGCGCTATCAAAACCGCGTCATCTGCATACAATAGGTGGTTTATCACTAGATCACCCATTTTTACCCCTTCAGTCATCGCATTCAGTCTTTGAAGACTTTTATCCAGATACACTATAAACAGTCTAGCGGACAACACGCAACCTTGCTTGACGCCGATTTTAACGTCAAACCAAGGTGACATGTTACCACCCACCCGTACGCATGCCTTGCTGTCCACGTAGGTGGACTGGACGGCCCGCAACAGGGTGCCGTTTATACCATACTCTGGCAAAATGTCCCAAAGTCTCTTTCGCACGACTCTATCAAACGCCTTCTCCAAGTCCACAAAACCGCAGAAAACCTTCCGGCCTACTGCCAGATGCTTTTCTACGATGTTGCGGAGGGAGAAAACTTGATCCGAACATCCTCTTCCAGACCTGAAACCTCCCTGTGCCTCACACAACACTCCATCGGACTTCTCGCGCATTCAAGAAAATTATCAAAATGAAATATCATGGAAACTTTTTAATAACCTGAGTTCTAGACTTAAAGTTGTCTGGTAAATAAATCTATACTAATATTATAAAGAGGAAAGATTTGTATTCTTGTATGTATGTAACGAATAAATTCAAAATACAACTGGACCGATTTCAAAAATTTTACCATTAGAATGCTACATTATCCCTGAGTAACATAAGCTATATTTATTACTAGAAAAAATTAGGGATCCCTACTAAAACTTCAATAATGTAACCCAAGCTGTAACAATAGCCATAAAATGTATTTCTTCGCATGCGCTGCGGAAACTATTGATTATAGAACAAAAGAATGTTGCGCAATATTTGTGAACATATCAATATCTCCAAAAAACTTCGCGATACCATATGCCCAACTATTGTTGTTACGTCACTATCACTACTTTTTTACATTTTGAAAGTTGATAGAAATGCCGACCAAAATCAGACCATATTATTCATACCTTTGTATTAATCCTTATCCAAATTAATCATATCGTATTCAAGACTGTTTCAATACCTGTAGAATTATTTATTTATTTATTTAATTCTCCTTGCACTATTGGTACAAAGGCGGACTTAATGCCTGAGGCATTATCTACCAGTCTACCTTAGGGTGATGCAGAAACGAGTAAAGTAGGTGCAGAACCATAGAACCAAAAAAAATGTAGAGGAAAATATGTAACAAATATATAATTAGTAGAATAAATATTATATCGAACTGACATATAACGATATAATATAGATACAGATAAATACACATATAATGTATACATATCATAATATAAATAATAAGTACACATATACATAAACTAAATTAATATTGAGATG
Source organism: Phalera bucephala (assembly GCA_905147815.2). NCBI lineage: Eukaryota > Metazoa > Arthropoda > Insecta > Lepidoptera > Notodontidae > Phalera > Phalera bucephala. The sequence continues at coordinate 36,134,272 of LR990616.1, forward strand.
AATCCGCCAAAGTTTTGTGCAGATAATCCTGTACTTTGCTTTTGAAAGATAAGCGATTTGTGGCCATCCTGATATCCAGAGGTAGTGAGTTCCATAGTAAGATGGATTGGACAAAGAAAGAAGAGTGAATAAAATTAGAATGGTGAGAAGGGCATTGAAGAAGGCGATTATTAGAAGAACGAAGAAGTTTGTCGTGATTAGAGCATAGATATTGAAAATGGGAGGAAAGATAATCAGGTGAAGCAGGAGAATAAAGAATGGAGAATAGCATTGTCAGTGCTCGTAGAGCTCTGCGCTTGCGAATAGGCAACCACCTTAAATGAGATCTATACTCAGGCACATGGTCAAATTTACGTAAATTAAATATAAATCGAATGCAGTTATTAAGAAGACGGTCGAGTTTGTTGAGATGATCTGCATTCAGGTCGTAGTAGCACACATCACCATAGTCGAATATAGGTAGGATTAGGGACTTCACGAGCATTGTTTTAGTGTTGGAGGGGAGCAAGTTTTTAAGCCGATACAGCAACATCCCGGTGACCTTTTGACCGACGGCCGTGATATGGGTTTGCCAGCTGAGTGTAGTATCAATGTGCAGGCCGAGATCTTTGACACTAGAACTAAAGGGTATAATTTAACCACTGAACATGAGTGACGGCAAAGTTGCCATATTTATTTTGGTAATAGTTCTAGAACTGCCTACGAGAATAGCTTGACACTTAGCCGGGTTAACAGTCACTCCAAACCTGTCAGACCAGTTCTTGATTGCCCCTAAATCCTGGTTTAATTTGCCAACAATATTAGAGATTCGATCGGCACTGTCTTGCGAGTAAAGCTGCAGGTCATCGGCATAAAGATGATACGCACACTGAAGTTCATAGGTTATTAGATCAATAAAAATAGAAAATGGAAGAGGAGAAAGTATACCACCTGTGGAACGCCAGTTTCTAAACAGCGCCAAGTTGATGATAACTCGTCACTCAAAACAGCCTGCTGACGCTCCCGAAGATAGGAAGAAAACCAGTCCAGTGACTCTCGTGAGCACATACGATAGGAAAGAATGGACACCGTGACTGACGGCATTGAAAGCATTAGAGAAATCTACTAAGACAAGAACAGTAACTTTGGTTTCTTCCATGCCTTTTCGGATATCATCAGTCACTTTAAGTAGAGCAGAGACGGTACTATGGCCAGGTCTGAACCCAGATTGAAGAGAACTAATTAGATTGTTAGAGTAGATAAAATGCGACAATTGTTTGTGAACGCAGGCCTCGAGTAATTTTGAAAGAAAAGGAAGAATGGAAATAGGACGAAAATGGCTAGATAGGGACGGGTTAGCAATTTTGGGAAGGGGGCGGACAAAGGTTTTACACCAAAGAGATGGAAATGTGCCAGACTTTAAGGAAAAGTTGACAAGGTGAGTGATTACAGGGAGAAGAATGTCCAGAACTGTTGTAATCATAAAGCGACATATTTTGTCTCATCCCGCTGCCTTAGATTTAATGGATAGGATGGTTTTCTTGATTTCACAAGAGTCAACTGGAAAAAAGTAGAAAGGGTTGATAATGGGACGTTTGAGACCATCCAAGTAGGCCAAGGTATGACTAATCGTTAGACGATCAACAGGAGGAACAGTAGTGAAATGACAATTAAGATCATCTAAACTTAATGTCTTTGGTAGGCCTACACGTCGTGTTCTGCCAATACCTAGGGTTCCTAGGAACTTCCAAATGTCGGCAGGCGACGACAAAGTAATATTGGTTAGAATATGGCGGCGTTTAGCGTCACGTATCATCTTATTGCATCTGTTCCTTCAACTTTAAAAAGTGACCAATTGTCTTCTGTACGTTCTTTTTTAAACTTCCGAAAAGCACGATTTCTTCTCCTCATCGCCATGCACCCCTTGTCATCCACGGTTCAGGTGGACGCTTCAACCTTATTTTCTTAATTGGGGTATGATTGTCATACAATTGAATTACCTCTTTGTTAAACAAGTGTATCTTTGTATCGATCGTATCGGCTTTCATGACTGGCTTGGAAGCCAGGACTGACTGGAGTCAATTTCGGATACGTCACCAGTTGTCAGTGTCAATGTCCATTCGAGCAAAGCAACGCCTGTGCAGAACCTTAGGATGGGGTTTCGGGGACTTTAGGACATAAGAGAGAAAGATAAGATCATGATGCGAAAAACCGGAGGCATCACGTTGACCATGCGTGGAAACGAGTGAAGGATTAGAAGTTATTATAAGGTCGAGCCAGGTATCATCACTATTAACGTTATGATGTGTGGCTTGAAGAGGTAAAATATGCAAGCTAGCTGACTCAATGAGGTGAAGGAGTTTAAGGGATCGGGGAGCACTTGTGGCCAGGAGATTAGTGTTGAAATCGCCCATGATGATGTGATGCTCTTATTCAGACCCCAAGGATTCTAGTACCGATTCGAATTCGGTGAAATAATCAATAGAGGGAGGACAATACATAACACCAACTATGGTTTTAACCCCTTTGACCCAAACCTCGAGGAAGAGAAACTCTGAAGAGGCTGAATAGTTTGAGGAGGATATGGCTACGATATTGTAAGGGAGATCGCTACGGAGGTATATAGCAACTCCGCCCCCAATGCGGTCATTACGAATGAAAACGAAGCCAGGAAGAGCATAGGTGGTTGACAGAAGTTTCGGAAATCAGGACGGCGTGAACATTGCTGTTGCTAAATGTGTCATACAATTCATCGTGGTGATTAGGTATACTTTGGGCGTTGATATGACACACGTTTAGCAAGTAGCCTAACTGTTTATTGGATTTGTCGCGTAAAAAGTTAGCAAGATTATCGTCTAAAGAACAAAAACTAATATCGCACGAGGCAACTGATTCATTGGCGGAATGAAAGGAATCACTATCTGATATCATAAGAACAAATGTATATGTATATGTAAAAATAAAAAGAATGTAACTCAAATACAAGGTGTTGCGCGTTACTGCATCACCCGCCAGCTAACATCAAAAACACTAAGTAATACTTAAAACAGAAAGTCACTGTAACTACTCAAAAAAAACACAATTAAATTAAAATAGAACTATAAACATAGACAAAGAAAAAAACAAAACATATCAAACGGCTATTTTAAACAGTGCTAAAGGTATGTAAAATTTTGTATCCGGAACGCAACCGATTTAATGTGTCAGGATTTATGACGTTTGTTATTGACGTTTGTTATTGACAAGTACCTAACCAAAATTAATTGAAGACCGGATTGATTTTTGCCGTAATAGCGACAAGAAGCCAATTTTTATAATTTACTGTTTATACTCTATTACTACTTGACATTGGCGAAATACACTGTTAAAGTGTGCGGCCATTAATTAAAATAAGAAGAAAAAGAAGAAGACCGGAATTGTGATTACAATTGACGGTACCTGCCTAAAACTTAATCAAAACATGAAATAACATATCTAATTGTACATACAGAAAAAAATGAGTGCATAAAAAAAATTGCAGAAATGACAAGGACAAAATAAACTCAAAAATGTAAGGATAATATTAGGTTGTATCCAACTACCAAAGGCTACCTGTTAAAATAAACTTGTTATTTACGATTTGCATTCCTCGACAGATCTCCACCGGCCTCACCCTTACTCCTGTGTGTAGAGGATCCGTTCGGCCCTTTTGGATATTTTACAATCAAATCACTTAACTCTTCAAGGGAAGTAATTCGATGTCGGCTTCCATCGGGGGCCTTTAAGACAATAATGCCATCCTGAGACCAACAAGAACGCACACCGAAATGCAATCGCGCCTTACCAAATATAAATTGTCTAGACTTGGTCAAAAATTCTCGAACATGGATGAGCCCTTCAACAGAGTCTTCGCTCTCCAGACGGTGTGTTTGTCGTCTGCACTGGTTAATCTTACGAGAATGGGCCTGTGGTGATCTTGGCCTGGGGTCCCCAGTCTGTGGCAGATATTTAAAGAAGATTCTGTAAGACTCTTGAGACCCAGCTTATTGTGAAGAATGTCCAGGATAGTTCTACCATTCTCCTTATCAACCTCAGTGACTCCCAAGAAGATAAGTGCTTTACGCCGGTTTCTGGTCTCAATCACATCTATCTGCTTGCTGCACTCGCTTATTTGTTTTCGGAGCAGCCCGAGCATATTGTAGATAAGCTCCCTGAACGTCCGGAACTCCTCTGCAACTTTGGCCACTGTAGTTTTAGATGGGCCGGCACTCTGGATTTGTGCTTCAAGGTCCTCCATCTTCTTCATAAAGTTCTCCTCGAGGCTCTTCTATGCAGATAAAATGTCATCTAGTTGTGGCATGGTGAAGCACTGATAAGTGGTTTAGAGAATCCCGTGTAGTGATGAGCCGGCAGGTGATGTAAAAGTAGTGCTATGGTTACATAAATGTACAAAAAACGTGAGACTTGTTATTTTTATTATAGGAACTGTATAGGGAAGGAGAATATTTGTAAATACTTTATTTAATTATTTAATATAAAAATTAGCAATTTTAAACACGTCTGTACTTATTTACACCTACCCTCAAAAAACTATTCAAATCGGACATTCCATTCAAAAGATATTACAAATTTAAAAATGTTAATCTAAACAATATACTAATAGAAATATAGATAATTAAACCCTCATCACTTAAAATTAAAAATATTTATTTAAAAAAAAAAAAAGGAAACCTACTCCAACAAGCAATAAATAAATATTTGAAGTCGGTGCCAAGTAACCGACTGCACCAACCAGCATCGACATCAAATGTTTATTTTTTGCATTTTGAAGTCGGTTTCCCTTTTATTAAAAAAAGATTTTTATTTTTCATTTTTAAGTGATGAGGGATTAATTATCTATATTTATATACCTACATTATATTATTATACAGTAAGGTACTGACAGGATTGATATAATGCTTATAGTAACTGATTTTACACATTCGTGCCGTTTGCGGTCAAGGAGTCCCGCGGTGTAACTTTAAAGTCCAAGGTCCAATACCGATACAATTAAAATGGAACTACCCCAGAGCTATATCGAACCTAATGCAAAAAGAATCACCACAATCGCTTTATTAGCAAAGGAGTTATAAAAAGCATAAACGAATGATGAACCTCCTCCTTTTTTGAAGTCGGTTAATATTCTGATTACTTCTATAGTAGGATACCTATAGGATTGACGTAATACCCATATTATCTCAATCTACACATCTGTAATGCTAGTCGTTAAGGGGTTCCCTGGTGTATCTTCAAAGTCTAAGGTCCAATACTGCTGGAATTAAAATAGGACCACCTTGGAGCTATACTGAATTCAATGCAAAAAGAATAATCAAAATCGATACAAAATTGGCGGAATGATCGCGTAACATACATACAAAAAAAACATACTATAGTAAAATAGTTTACTAATTATAATTAATTATATCAAATGCTATGCGCTCCTTTTAATTTAAATTATTTTATTATTTTACGACACCTTAAAGTATCATATTATTGTGCTTCAATAAAAAAATGCTCCTTGTTAGTCTCGTGTGTTCGTTTTTTTATTTTAAAATATGGCATTATCATCAGTTCTTGTATTTAATTGACACTGAGACTCTATTGAGATTTAATAATGAATTGTATTACACATTTAGTATTCTGCTACACTAAAATATCGATCCGATTTCAGTATCACGTCACATTTCGATATAATGTCAAATTATTTCTATCTATCTATCTATAACATCACGCCAGATCCCTTGCGGGGTAGGCAGAGAGTACAGAGTTCCAACAGGTTCCTTACATACCTCTCTGGCTTCCTCGACTCTCATAGTTCATCTCATACACGCTCGCCGGTTACGGAGACTCTTGACTTTTCCTTCAGATAAGACTAGGTTTATTTGGTCGTGGTTAAATTATTTAATTTAAAATATATGTTGATCATGTCTTGATCATAAGTTAATGTCAGCTGTCATAGCCTAAAATAAAAATATTTAACTGAAATCTTTAATTTGACGTTTGTTTTGTATATGTGTTGTTCATGTCAGTTAAATTTTATCTGAATACCGTTTACATTTTGTTCAAATTTCGGTCCGATCTCGATTCGGTCGATGTCGATATTTAAGAAAACACCATTATTGAGATTTATGTCATTGAGATTAGACCGAGACTACAGTTTGAACACTTTTACTCACGAGAATGAGCCTTCAGTTCTGAACTATGTTTTAAAATCGATTGTTATACCGAACAGATGAACAACCAATAGATAGATTTGAAAGTGAGTTAATAAAACTTAGGTTATAAAATAAAAAAATAGCTTACTCAAACTCGAATCGGCTTTATTCAGGGAAATTTATTCACAGAATTTAATAAAGCACACATCGGATACCAAAAATTCTTAGGTCAAGGGGAACAAGGCCAGGTTTCTGTTTATAGCTTTTCTATAGTAATAAAAAGTAGGTTTCTAGGAATACTTCGTGATGTGAAAATATATATTTTTTTTATTTTTATTACAAAACCCATAGCTCTTGAACATAATTGCAGATCTAAACATTGGCATAATATCTTAAAGCCAATTATGGTTTTACAATTTATACTATATTAAGAAGAAGTCTATTTTATTAATAAATCATGATTGAAAACTGATTGCCTTACCTATAAATTATATGCCGTGCATTTAATGTATGGGTGTGTATGTATATGTGTGTGCGTAAAAGTATTTATGTACATCAATGTATACATGTTGGGTACACATGTATAGTAAGAAACACAAATTGCAATATAATTATTTGTTTTTCTTTATCAGGTACACATGAAATAAAACTATTTTTCGGATTTTATCGCGGTTTATTTTTGATTTTTAAATGCCCGACATTTCGCGTGCTTTGTAGCACCCATGGTCACGGGAAGGACTAAGGTATTAGACGTCCAAATGGCATAGTTGGTCCAGGTTCCAGTATCCCCAAACTTCTTAATTATTTTTGTTGGTCCGGTCTACGCAGAATAATCTCACGGTGTCTTGAAAAAATCTCAAATCAAAAATAAACCGCGACAAAATTCGAAAAATATTTTTATTTCATGAGTAATATTCGCGTAAACCTAAGAACTCAGTATAGGTACACATGTTAATATAATAGACTTGGGCCCACGTTAAACTGCCTTCAACTTAACGTTATAATCTAGAGTTAGGCAACCGGTAACACCAGGGTTACCTGGTTCCTGCGAGTGGTCGTTAGTAATTACCTAGTATCATTTATATTTATCCATATATTTATATAATCACGTCATGCGAGGTAAGCAGAGAGTACAGTAAGGATAAGGATTGATGATGATTATTTTAATTAATGATAATAACGGTTTTATTTAGAATCTTCAACACACATCATACACATGAAATAAAACTATTTTTCGGATTTTATCGCGGTTTATTTTGATTTTTAAGTTCCCGACGTTTCGAGTGCTTTGCAGCACCCATGGTCACGGGAAGGACTGAGGTGTTAGACGTCCAAAAGGCATAGTTGTTCCGGGGTACCCTCAAACTTCTTAATTATTTTTGTTTTTGTTGGTCATAATAGTTTTATTTCATGTTGTAACGACCGCCTGACGGCGGGTACAAATAAAACACACAATTATAAAAATAAATACAATTGTTTATTGTTAACAGGAAAAATATATTTAATTACGCAAACAATTAAAATCGTAATAAGAACAATCCAGAAAATTAAAATAAGTATCAATATTAAAATGGGGCGTGAATTCCCGGCACAGGGGAGTTTTCGGGTCCACAAAAAAACCTATGGGCGCTGGGGACTTATCTTTAGGCCGCTCGATCCCGTGACGCGTGGGGGGTCTTCGGTAACAGCCTCCACCGGCTAGGTGAGGAATTTGGAGGTGCCCTGTAGAAGGCCCTCAGCCGCCGAGGTCAGCGGGAGTCGACGGGCAGAAATGAGGCCTGCTGTCTCCCAAACCGTACTTGTCAACCCGTACGGTGGACCCCCAGTTTTCTGGAACGCGCCGAATTGGACACATGTAGCGCGAAAGATCCGACCCCCAGGCACTAGGTGAGACCAGGAGTGGGCGTCGGCATCTTTCGCGAAGCAATTAAAATATTCACGAAATGGAGTGGTGATATTTACGTCCGGTTGAAATATAAGGAAAAACAAATATATAAAAAAACTTATTACCCAACCCAGAATCAAACCCCAACATTATATTTAGGACTATCACCACTCCACTACGCTATGAGGTACAAAAATTTTAATTCTTACACATGACGGTAGGTCTATAAAAACGTCGAAACAATGACCATTGATATTTTTTTTTTTGTCGGGTATATTGAGAAAACCCTCTTTCGTGGCATCAATCCAGCGAATAATTTTGTGTTTACATTATACAATTTGCGGTGGCAATTTCTAATAGTTTAACAAAACAAAAAGCTCATTATTTTAATGTATGAAGTTAGAAATTTAGTTATTACGGAATTTTTGACAACAAATATTTAGAAAAATAGATATTCACAAGCCACCGATGTTCAACAACACACGCGTGGAATGCACAGTGGGAATTAATTATCGCGGCCATATCTCTCCTGGTTTCTTGTGGAGGCTGGATCGATTTGGACGAAATTAATATGATAATAGAAATGAAGAAAAATACCGCGGTGAAACATATTCAAAACTTATCGAATGATTAAATAGAAAAGGTTATATTTTACAATTTTTAAGATACTAGCTGTCACATTTGGTTACGTTGTTACCCACTATTAAGAAATATATATAGCCACAGAAAAATACACTATTAAAAGGTAGAACAAATCACTTGTTGAATAGTAATCGAATTAATCCAGACACGAAAAATTAGTTAACAGCAATCAGAACTATTGGAATAGTTATATTAAACTTACCAAGGGGGTTGAAGAATGTTGCTAATTTAAACTTTTATTTTTTTTATTTTAATAAAGCACTGTTCGAACTGAACTGAATTGTTGTCGTGCGAGCTCTGGCGTCGGAAAAGAAGTTGTTCCTGCGCGAACTCGTTTTTATATACTGCCCCCCCAGGACGGCCTACTTCCTGCCTGGCAACAGTGCGCACTCCCCAGATCTCTTGATCCTTCGTCTGAGACGAGGACAGAGATATAGAAAGAACGGCTCAACCGAAGCAAGGCACGCCCTAAACTATTGTCTGTTTTTTATACAATTCTTGTGGGACTAAGTTAGCAATAACCGAACCGAGTGAGATAGAATCATTGTCCCGTTGTTCGCTATTGTATTATTTCTAGATCCTTCTATGTTGTGGGCGTTTCTTATTAGGTGTTCTAGAAGGAATTTGATTTCCGGTGCCAACGAATACCTTATATGGTCATTATGATGCTATCACTAGTTAAGGCGCGCGGTTTCCATTCGATGTAACAACTAGTTATTTTGTTTGTTTGTGTGTAAAGATTTTTTATTTTTATTTTATATTTTTAAAACTATGTTACGACGTAACAATGTGTAATATTCGCGTAAATCAAAGAACTCAGTACACATCATACATTTACTGACTTTGTCGACTATCACTATTAGACGTTATACAAAAATAGACCATCACGAAGTAACTCCAAAATTACTTTGCCACCAAACACATCAATTCACAAACTTGTAGTGACCAACTTTGTCCGATAATTTTCTTGAGTTCTTATTCTTTTGGGACACCACAAATATTTTGTTCTTATCTTTTTCCTTACTAGGTTGGACCTGTCCCTTGTAAAGAATGGAGAGTAAAGCAAATGATAACTCGAATAACAACCAAATTATTTCGATCACGCTGATTATGGAGCCTCCAAGACAAAGACCGAAGATACCTCCAAGATTCGGGGAAAGAAATAATTATTATAAATCAGACTTTACTACTGGGCAAAGCCCTTATCTGATGAGGTAAGAGAGAGCATTTGGCGTGGAAAATCTGAGATGCGTAACCGTTTGCAGAGTTTCCATTTACAAGCGTGTGTATTAAGTCATTTTAATTAAACAACTCGTCATCAGGTACGAGTTACAGCCGTAAACTGTTCCAGATGAATTGAAAGTAGGGACACTTATAATATTGTATTTTTCTTACCTAACATTTGGTCCCACGTATAGAGCACCTCCCTTCGATATTTCATACAAGTCGACTGCCCAAAATGTACTGCTACTCTGCTATGGTTTCTGGAAATTAAAAATCATCATCAACCGAAAGACGTCCACTGCAGGACAAAAGTCCACCCAAAATTGCCATGACGACAAGTTTTGTGTTATAAACATTCACCTATTACCCGCTGTGCTTCTACTAGAGTTCATTCATTAAATGTTGAAATTCTATTAATCTATCTATCTATAATCGTGTTTACAAATCCACGAACAACTGACGGACGATTTAGCGCAGTGGTTAAGAGCTTAAGCCGCCCACTGTGTCTAGTAGTCGCGGGTTCGATTCCTGCACGGGACAAATCTTTGTGTGATCCACAATTATTTGCTCCGGTCTGGGTATTTGTGTATGTTAATTTTCATGTTTGTAAACGCACCCACGACACAGGAATAAATACTCACATGGGACTACGTTTTTAAAAAAAAAATGAACTTGACAGGTGCAAAATGTCAAAACAAAAATAAATGATGCAAGCTTAAGATGATTAGTGTACAATTAACAACTAAATCCATCGACTTATTTATTAACATATTTAAAAATATTTATTGTATTTATTAAATTAAGGTTCACTTTTGCTCAGTGTGTATTTAAATGAATTTGTTATAGATATAAATACCAATTTTACATAAGATTTTTAAGGAATAAAAATTGTGAATAATATATTTTTCGCGTCTATTTCACATTGTTTTAAGATTAAAAGCTAAACAAAAATTAGTTTAAATTGTATAAGATCAATTTTAATTTTATTTTTATTATCGAAAAGAAAGTAAACGATGGTACATGACTACTTAAAAAGTGTTAAATTCTGACAACACTGTTAACGTCAATTTGTCCGTGGAAATCTGAACACGACTATATATCATCACGCCAGATCCCTTGCGGAGTAGGCGAAAGGTACAAAAAAGAGTGCAATAGCTTCTTTCCTTACAGACCTCATTGGGTTCCACCACTCTCATAGTTCGTTTCATACACATACACACAACACCGGTCACGGAGATTCTCGGCTTGCCCTTCAGAAAAGACATGGTCTATTTAGTCATGGACCAAAAATATTATAGGTATTACTGTTTATCCAATTTCATGGAGCTGTGCATCCGTTTTTAAGATAAAAAAACATGCCCATATATTATGGGATTGTTGCGAAAATAAAACAAGGAAAATTGTCACGTGTCACCAAAAGCTTACAGAAAAATCAAAATTATCTATATATCTCGGCTTTCCCAAGGGCTATTTGCTTTCAACAAACACGAAGATGTAGTAGGTAAGCTCTTGGAAGTTAGGAAAACCACAGAAAAAAGCCTTAATTTATATTTGCCTCATAATTGGAACTATTCTTGTATCGTGGGTGCTTTTACAAACATGAGTGTAACATACATAAATACACAGAACATCATCATGTGTAAATAAAAGTAATTGGAGGAGGCTTTGGCTGAAAACCACCAGTGGAGGAAACTCTATCCCCTCTCCAGCGCGTGATGACGGACGATTTAGCCCAGTGGTCAAGAACTTAAGCCGCTCCGCCCACAGTGTCCAATAGTCACGGGTTCGATTCCCGCACGAGACAAATCTTTGTGTAACTTACAATTATTTGTTTCGATCTGGGTATTTGTGTATTTGAATTTTCATGTTTGTAAACGCACCCACGACACAGGAATAAATCCAAGTGAGGGGTGACGTTTTTTTTTAAAACAAAACAAAGCCCGCGATGTGTCCTTTTTCTCTATGACCCATTAAACACATAGCGCGGCACGTTACGATAACTTTGTGAAATAACAGTTAAAACGGCGCTCCAGTAACATATCGAATACCATTTTTTTTCTTTTAAAAACTTAGCCCCACTCGGAATAATTCCTGTATCGTGAGTGCGTTTACAAACATGAAACTTTCATGCACAAACATCCAGACCGAAAGAAATATTTTTGGGGGCACACAAATATTAGTCCCGTGCGGGGATCGAACCCGCGACTACTAGGTCAAGTAGGCGGAGCGGCTTAAGCTGTTAACCACTACACCAAACCGTCGTATTACACGATCATTCTCGAAGTAATCGTAACATGCCGCGTTTGATCATAGTGAATAAGGGTCGCGAACCAAATGCCCTTCATTACAGCTTAAACTTAATTCACACTGTTTGTCCTACTAATGTTACAAATGTGAAAGTCTGTATGTTTAGATGTTTGGATGTTTGTTCCTCAATCACGCAAAATCGGCTGAATGGATTTGGATGAACTTTAGTACACAGATAGTTCATTACCTGATCAACACATGAGACTTTTTATCCCAGAAAAAAAGAAAAAAGGGGTCACGACGGTCATAATAGTAAGGCGTCGCAACATTCATAATAAATAATAAGGAATCAGGACGGTTATAATAATAAGGCTTTGCGACACTTGTGTGTGAACGAGATACCGAACTCCAGGTTATTACTCTCACTCATCATGATTTCTCAAGTTTTTAAATCACAGAAAATCGAGTTTTGTGTCTGTGTCAGAGTTTAATTTTATCTAGCAAAATAAGGATTGAATATTGATAATAATGGATTATTAGCAATATTAAATCAATTTTTTGCATGTTTAAATACATCACTCCATTTTAAGGGTTTTATTTTCGTAAAAAAAATAGATAATATTCAACAGCTATGCGAACTCTAGCGTACTGTGAACGGAGCGAGTAGCGATGACAAACTCAAGCAAGCCACGCCGACCACAATGGCGTCAAGGCATTAGGAATTAATGAATCGAACACACTAACTAAAAGAGTTTTGTGCTCACGCGCAGTTTGCTAATGCTCAGTTCTTCGTACATGGGCGTGTACGATAAACCTGCCAAAATTCTTATAGCCAAATGTTCATAACCGTTTTGTATTACGTGCTAGGATGGTGTGCTGCCGTGCTTCTGTTTGTTACGAGTAAACTCATTTCACGAATTGTTTGAGAATTATATTGTATTGTCCAGTGATTAAGAGTTTAAGCCGCTCCTCGCCCGGGACAAATCTTTGTGTAACTCACAAATTCGTTTCGGTGTGTCTGTGTATGTGATTATCATGTTTGTAAATGTTGGGTACATTTACAATATGGGCGATATATAATTAATTCCCAGAGTAAAGCTAGCTAGCTAGCATTACAAAAAAAAAAAATTAGGAGACATGTGATTAATGTATCTTATAATTAATATTCAGGTTTTTTATATATACTATATATATTTACTATTTTGTATTTTAAAATTATTTTCTAAATTGACAGCATTTATTCAATACTAAATAATCAATTTTAACACTGACAATTACTACAATCTAATTTTAATTTCCTCGTTTTTCTTTTATTTTTTAATTACTCTGACATTTTCCGTTTTTAATTTCTCTATAATCTATTTTTAATTATTCAATGAAATGATATTTGGCGAGATATGTATCCTGTACCAGAAAATATTATAAACAGAGCCAATGATCACAACAGGTAGAAAGATAACACTTTATTGTTCCAGCAAAGATACACAACATAGAAAAACAGTTTTATAAATTTACAAGGCAACCTTTGGATGGAGAGAATCTAAAGTAACGCAAGATTAGGGTAGTATTAATTAATAAATTAACATAAATCTATCATATGCCACTTACATAATATATAAATGGTATAAATAATAATAATTAAGCGAGGTCTGAACAAAGGTGATCCAGAGCCCAGAGGCATAATATAATAAGGTACCTGAAATTGCGTTGATTAGTGATGAGCTCCACTTCAGTGTTATATTGTACGTAGTCGCATCTCTGATAGCATTCGCTTTCAGATATTATTTTTTTGATGTCCACTTGCACTAATTCTGCAATCAAATATCTAATTATGTCCTTGTCATCGTAAGGTAAAATCTTTAATGTGTTTTTATGTCTTGATTAATAATAATAAAGTAAGATTTCAAAAGTAACTAAAAGTATGAAATCTATTAAAATACTGAGTTCTTAGATTTACGCGAATATTACACATGAGATAAAACTATTTTTCGGATGTGATCGCGGTTTATTTTTGATTTTTAGGTTCCCGACGTTTCGAGTGCTTTGCAGCACCCATGGTCACAAGAGGGACTGAGGTGTTAGACGTCCAAAACTTACTTAGTTGTTGCGGGGTACGCTCGAACTTCTTAATTATTCGTTAACGTTTTAACGTCAGGAACTTAAAAATCAAAAATAATCCGCTATAAAATCCGAGAAAACTTTTATTTCATATCTATTAAAATATAAAATTTAGGGCTCAAAGAGTAAATTATTCTCTATTGTGAGGAGTGTAATGTGGAGTATCAATTATTTTTAGCCGCTCTTAAGTTCGCTTAAAAAAAATATATATTAAAAAATGGTTTGATTTAAATAATTATTTTCGGCTTATCAAGGTGGCCAAGTCTCTAGCTCATTGGAAAGTTACTTTAAAATTGATTGCATAACTTATACCAACAGACAGGGAAGAGAGTTTATAAAAACGTGGTAAACATGCTAATTTACGATCCAATAGTATGCAGACCAGTCGGTCCCAAGTACACACCGCGTATTCTTCCACTTCCAATTCTTTAGCTGAAACGGAAAATAAACCTTCAAATACTCCAAATCAACATATTTGTATTACCCTATCTTTTGACAATTCTTGTACGGTAATAAGGGTGATATTTGAGCGAAAAAATAACCAGTTTTTGCATAAGGAGTTCCCTTTTTCTATCCCTGTTTTTATTTTCCTTTGAGAACATTATTCTCTAATAAGAAACGAGGAAACATTTTTTTTAAGATATAAACAGTATTTGTTTGACTAGTTCCTAACATTTGTAATAACGATATGTTTTACACGAGCTAAAATATCTTTCTATTTTAAGACAGCAAATAATGCTTATTCCTCTTCTAACAATTTTCTAATGAGGTTATTTTCGCGGGGAGAAAATATTCAAAAGATTCTTAGGCCTCTATAAGAAAAACGATTATGAGATATTTTTACGATATATCAAAACCGTTACGGTAGTGTCCTTCGACACGATAAAGAGGCTCCGAGGTCGTCAAATGGAATGCACTAATGCCTCTTCTAGTGCCTTATTTCATTGAGCATATCTTGGAAGTAACAAACCTGTACTACCACTGTCTCGCAGAGTTTACGAACGATTCTTCTAGCCTTAAGGACTGTAGTCTAATGGTACTACATTCACCCATATTACGTCCGGTGTTTCACATAACATAAAGAATGCGTAGGTGTAAGAATATATAGTATCAATGAATGGGTGTTGCGGCTAAATGTTGCCTATTTGTTGTCATAAAAGGTCAAAAACCTTTCAATAGAACCCATGCTCCATTTGAACGGAAACGCTTCGCCATATAAATTTTATTGTGATAAATAGCACCATGAAATGTGTCCACACGCCTCGCTTTCAATGAACGTAAATATTTTGTAACGGGTATCGAGCTTACGTGTCTTCCTGCTCATTCTACCAACTTTGTAAAAAGGAAAAAAGCGACGAATGGAAAAGAGACACAGATTAATAATCCTAGCTTCTCGGTTCTATTCTGCAAAAACACGCGATCATATTGTAAGCTATATGAATTTGTTTATGACTTTTACCCGATGATAATTGTGAATGTTGCTTCAGTCTCGTCTGGTCCGCTGAAGCAACATCCACATATCATTTGCATATGTGTATATTGATAATAATTGTTACAAACTTGAGGCTCTGGATTTGATATACCCAAAAATGGAGACAGCAGCATAGCTAGGGGCTGGCTGTGGATGTGGTTGCATCCAAATACAAGAGTTGCGTTGTTCCTGTATCTACCGACTAAATAAATTCTGGGAGGTGCAAAATGCAACTCTTGCTCTTTACGTCCATGATTATAGCAATAATACTGCGCGTGATTTTCAACCCTTATTTTTAGTTTGAAAGGTGTATGGTTGGTATATGGGTTATATGGGTATATGGGTTTATTTAGTAAGAAACTTAGCACTCACCGGTATAATTAAAAGGCAAGCATTTGCAATGTGTGACTACTCGTTGTAATATCAGCCTATTCATGCAACCTTGGTAGAAACCATCACCAGCGTCTTGGTCCTAAAAGTAAATGGAAAGGAATAGCATATCCGTTGAAACTAGCAAGTCTGAGAGAGACGCTGAGAAAGCAGAAAGTGTAGTATGTGCTATTAGTATTTTTTTCATGGAGTAAAGTATATGCTTCTACAATAATTTACACAAAGATAGCCGAAAATGCCTATTGATAACATCAAAAAGGCTATCAAAACTAGACTGTACAATAAAGGTTATAATAAAACGGTTTGAGGGGCTGTTAAATCAGCATATCCAAAATATATACGACAATTTAAAAAAAAATTAATTAAGAGAAAGACCAGTCTATTAAAACTACCGAAATTAACAGTCTAGCTCACTGGATTTTTTGTTGGATCTTCTTAGTGGCGTTTCTTAAAGTCAGCGTCCTTCCTTGAATAAATATTTTATTTATTCCATCATCCCTTTAACCTCAGTTAATGCAGAAGTTAGACTTATTGCAAATGAGTCATTTGTCTAAATACGCAATTACAACAAAGTCAAACTATGCCAACTTGCATACGACATCCCCGCGTGACTTTGAAATCGTCCCCAAATTAATAACTTACTGCAAAGTTTAGCCCGAAGCGAACATTCATTAATGAGCGTCATTTGTCTGTGTTAACACATCTCTGTCATTTAAGGGTGCTTTGATTTGTATGATAGACCGACGTTGGTAAATTAGTAATGCGTCTGTGGGCTTTGGCATGTTCTTGATTTCATTTTTTTATAAATCATTCTAAATTTAAATAAAAACATGTCATTTTAAATAAAAACTGGGTTAGATTTTATTTAAATTGAAATGTTTTATTAGTCTCGAAGCGAATAATCTGGCTGCTAATTACGAGGGTTCACTGTCTAGGTCGAACAAAGTACTATTGAGGTTTACTTATCTATTGAATAATTCTTGGTAATAAGCTGGGGTTCGAAATTATGCAAATAACACACTTGTAAAATATAGTTAAGGTAGTTTGTTAGTTAGGAGTAAAATATAGTTTCAAATACTTCCCATATTGGAATATACTTACAGATTCTAGAATAAACTTTCTATTCCTTAAAGATAAAGCCTTGACGTAGCTAGAGGAGTCGATCGCCCAAACATATACGTTGATGTCAAAGAACGCCTCAGGAGTGACCGTTATGTAGCTGTCAATCAGAGTGACTTTGTCGTTGCTGTCGAACCAGTAAATCTAAAACGATGAAAGTTTATCACATTTAGAAATTAGTAGTGCCTTGGGTATGACAAAAAGCGAGCCTGTTTTTGTTAACTTATGCTAACTACCAGTACCAAATTGATGATTATGGTTTGCAAGGAAAGTTCAATTGTCTTCAAGCCAACACTGACTATGGGACACACTACGAGAATGGAGGAGGTATAATTTTAGGCAAAGAATGTTGCATGACGAGATCGATCCCGTGACTACTCGATCTAGTGGATGGAAGTGGTCTGCTCCGCGACCACGCTGTCGGTTTTGCCAACGTCACGCACTACTGTTATAATTTTAATACTTACCACAGGGTACCTGTTCGTTTGATTACCGTTGATAGATTTTACATGCTGCTAACCATTATATTTAATGCTTCAGAGGAATCTACTACGGAAATGAAATTTGACTGTTCATCGACGTGTCGCCTAAAATTAAAGTAGTTGTTTAACATATTTATTTTTCTCTAATTGTGTCATCGCTGATAAATTACGCAACAGCCGCTAGCGATGCATTACTAAGATTTAGGCGCTGTCGAATAGTCCGATCAATAAAAAAAATCAATGATAAGCAACAATGCATATTCAGACTTTAGATGAGTATCGGTCCGTGGTATATGATAGCCGCAATATAGTACTCAAATGGTGTATTGATGTGTCCACGCTGCGAGCGTGAACAAGTGTGACAACAACAAAAGTATGAGCCTTTTACGGTCAAAATTAGATACGTCACTTACTAGAGAGCACACCAAAGGGCAGATCAGAATAGTTTTTTATACACGTGAAGTGGTCTTGTATGCTTTCGCCTTTGCCAAAATCGGCTGGATTGATTGATTGATGATAGGAGAATTTCAATGCTTCAGATGCCATGTTCGATTAGTAACGACTTATCTTGCTTATCTTATAGGCAGCTTTACTACGCCCACTGCAGAATACATAAGCTTTTCCCAGGATTATACAGCATGATTAAAAAATTTTAAATGACACATACATAAAATAAGGTATATCAAATTTGCAGCAGTGCCCCATTATTGTGAACACTGGCCGGAACATCTCGGAACAGTTATGCAACCTGGACCTCCAGCTGCAATCTGTGATCATATGGCTGCACGGTCTTCTGAACTGAAAAGATGAAAACTGTCAGTGTATGCAGGATTAGGGTTGGGATCAGGAAAAGTAAAAAGTACCTACTTTAATTAGAATTTATAATACATAGCACTCTGTCTTAAAATATACACACCGTCACGCCTATATTCCCCAAAGGGGGTGGCAAAGGTGTACTGAGTACACCCACGTTTCGCCAACGATGTTAGGTCATATGTAATTGGGGGCGAGCCTATTGCCATATACCGGGCACAATTCCATACTCCGGACTCATACTGGTAATTTTTCATTAGAAAAACTACATTTGTCCGACCTAGGATTTGAACTCAGGACCTCGTGATCACAAAGCGATGTGCTTTGCCACCAGACCAACGAGGCGATGAGAATCTAAATTCGGCGTTTTCAAAATATCAGCGGGAGTAAAGCGAGCGCTATGCATCAGTATGGATGAAACGAAATTTACTTTTTCTAGACAACTAAAACAGAAAGATGCTGCCCCCAGCTAGATGGACCGACGACCTCAAGAAGGTCGCTGGGACGGACTGGATGCGGAAGGCGGGGGACCGTGTGCAATGGCGCGTGTTAGGAGAGGCCTATGTCCAGCAGTGGACTACGATAGGCTGATTGATTGATTAAAAACAGAAAACTATTTAACATTAATCAAGAAGCAATAGTCAATGGCGCAGACTTTAAGTCAGTGATAGAATCATCTCCTTTACGAGGGTTGTTTGATATCAGTCTCCGGTCTGAAGAGTCTTCATTTTCCGGCCAGCGTGCATGACACGGACTATGAGATTGAAAAATGCGAAATAGGTCTGTTAGGAAATAACCTGTTGAAACTTTTTGCTCTGTAGATCGTCGAGTGATTTGATCGTGATTGTATAGGGAGCCTGAGATAATTGTAGTAAAATGTGAACGGATTCGAATACAAATTATAAGACCGTCACGCCTACATTCCCCAAGTGGGGGTGGCAGTGAAGCACTGTGTACACCCACTTTTTGCGGACGATGTTAGGTCTTACGTAATAAGGGGCGAGCTTAATGCTACCGGGCATAATTCTAGACTCCAGACAGATAGTGGGATTTTTTTGATAGAAGAACCATATATGTCCGACCTAGGATTTAAACCCAGGACCTCAGGAGAGATCGCAAAGCGCATCATTTGCCACTAGACTAACGATGCAGTAAATTTATATATTCGAATACAAATTATAGTATAGTATTATTCCAGAAAAAATGTTTAGGTATTGAAATATTGTTTCACTTAAACATTGTTTCTGGAAGTAAGTAACGTGATATATTAAAACTTTCTGAAATGTTCAAACCCCTATAATATGTTCATGACCATGTATCATAACACTTTTAGATGGTAGCCCAGGTCATCCAGAATTAAATGCATCTTCTTCACATATGGTTTCGCCGTGTACCCTTTCGTCTCTACGTCAGTGAAACTTCTGTAGAATTCTTGTATTTCGCTCATATTGTAACCACGAAGGATACTGAAATATGCACATTCATTGATATTTTACAGTTACACTTCTGAGCAGGCCTTTTCCTACAAAATGACGTGAAAAAGATTAGATCACACCTCACCACGCGTACTCAGTATGGATTGGTGAAAGCAGATTTGTGGCCACCTTCTGCTCTATTTTCAATTCATCAAGTCACTCAAAAGTCTTTCAACTCGGCTAACAATTACCACATGAAGTGGTAACCTGGACCAATGGCTTTACTGGCCTTTCAAAAACACAGAGACGCTCAAAAATAGAAAAGTCAAAAACAATCCCCCCAATCTCTAAATGCGAATAGAACGGTTTTTGGCCTCAGAGATCGCTAAAATGCCATGGTTTTCATAGCACTGCAAGTACCTCCAATAAAACTTTTAGCATTTAATCACTCCGAGATATATTTCGCAAAATTTCACTTTTCAACCTGACGACAAACAAGTCAATGCGAATATAATAAACCCTTTAAAGTAATTGTATTATGTAACTACTTAAATATAAAAAATCGAGCAAATTGCATGAAATTCTGTTTTACGCTCTGTTTAACTCAACATTTTCGGTTCAATGTGATCTCCCTATTTTCGTATCGTATTTACTTCACAACATATTCAAACATAATTCCTTGGGATTCGATTAGTTGAATTTCAAATTAACTTCGAAATTAATTGGATTTTCGGAAACGTTAATGACTGTAATCCCTTAGCACCTCACCTCTGATTTTAGTTCTGTTATGGTTTAGATTATGCTTTAGGTTGAACTAGCTTCTGCCCGCGACTTTGTCAGCGTTGACTTCAGACAGGTACCTAATATTTTTCCGGGATATAAAGTTCTTTGTGTTAATCCAGGTATTAAACTATTTTTGTGCCAAATTATATCCCAATCCGTTCAGCCTTTTTTCGTGATCGAGTAACAAACAACCAAAAATCCAAACAAACAAACTTTAGGATTAGAAATAGTATGTATGTTTGAAGAGGATTATATTTAAAGAAGTATTTCTTGTGTCTCGCTATAATCTGTGTGTACAACATACACCTATATCAGAGAATATTGCGCAAGAGGTATGTTTTAATGACTTACAGCAGATTCGTAATGTTCTGTGTATTAGGTAGGTAGACCTTCTCAGTGTCACATACGCTGGGAATGGTATGTTGGCTACGGAGTAATGCGTTGACTCCACCTGCCGAAAGATACCGCAGATAATAGTGATTATAAACAAATTGAAACTTATTGCTACGAGCGGGAATCAAACTCATGCATCCTCCGGGTCAGGGCGACCGCTCTAACCACTACCGAAATAGGTAGCTGAAGCTGCAATTTTTTTCTGTTTGTATATTTACATTGTTAACAACTCGATGTGATGTCATATTTTGATTGAATTCATATTTTTACAAGCTTTAATGAGCTTGCAATGTCAGTACATCTGTCTGTGTACCTCTGTTTCGGGTTCTAATCTGTGATCCAATTTTCAAGTACTTGAGGGTATCCGATCGAGCTGAAATTTGGCATACGTAATTAAATTTGGTGATAATGCAATACTATGGTACTATGGAGCTGGTCTGATAATGGAGTCTGAAGGTGGCCATAGGAACATATGAAATTAACAACGTAACCCCCTCGTGTTTAGGCTTGTGAGATTGGTATTGACAAGTACTATGCAACCAGATAGTTTTCAGGGTCTGATGATGAGGCCGAAAGGTGGTCAATGGAACCACCACCTACCCAATATAACCCCGCCATGTTTGTGCTCATTGAATTTGTCTTGACAAGTACTATAGGAATATTCCAACTGAGCTAGATATCTTCATTATGCTTTTTCTATAAAATCTTATGTTTAAAACGGTGTTTTTAAATTGAAATTGTTGACTTTGTAATCATCCTTTACAAGAAGAACTTCCAAATTTAATGTGATTCCAAAATAGAACAAATAAATTTCGCCATTCAAAACCACTCGTTTTATTTAAAATCAGCATACTAACGAACCAAGCGACAATGAATGTTAAGCCCATACTAGTACTCAAAATATACCACCAAGATATTAACTGACTAGAATTGCAAAGTACTATAATACATACTTTGAATTCATCTACCTACACCTTCGTTTTACATGTCAGAGAAACAATTTTTATGCGTGAACAAAATATTTCACGGCCGTGTCAAAAGCTTTGTCGACATGTATACAGAATTTGCCCGACCTGGATATTCTTTGAGGCCAGTAGTTCTAAGGTAGCTCTTTGACTAATTTTTTTGTATGCTAAGCAAAGTTAGACTTTGATAAAAACTTACTGATTTGTCAAAGGGAATTCGTGTAACATTTCTTTCATATTTGAATGAAATAGGGCATTTGAAGCTCTAAAAATCTTCGTTCTAAAAAACTTGGTTTCTTTTAGCCGCAATTAATAAAATAAATATGAACAACGTAATAAAAAACTTCTTTACATGAACTTTGCTACAATTATTTGCGATATTTTTAAGTAAATTCTACTATGGACTAGTTGGAATTAGAAAAAAAAGACTGTAGGGTAGCCACAAAATAAAACACCGGCAGTAGGTACTGTACGTGTATTGTGACTGACTCGGAAGAAAAACTCGCGAACCTACGTAGGTTACAGGATAGGCTGCTGACGCTGCCAGATCCTGCTTCCACCCTAGCTAACAAAGTGGTATGCTGACGCTAACCGGCTTTGCGTACTGTCCTTATCTTAAGGGCTGCTGACGCTACCGCTTAAGACGAAGGCTAGCTAACGACTACTTTCATTTGACCGCGGCGCGGCTTATATTGGCACTCGACGCAGCGGCAACGCTCCATCGGGAAGGGGTGGCGTGCGACGTCATCAGGGCTTCGTGAAACAGCAGTACATGTGCGAGCAGGAAAGTATTCGAGTCCACGCGCAATCGTATTGTCTTAGTTCATAGGGGTTAAATGGTTTGCTACAATCTCCCCCTCCGGTACTTTGAAACGTCCCGATGAAGTACCAGCATCACCAACAGTTAGCAAAACTAATTATTGCGAGGACGTCCTCTTCTTCGTATTGGTATAATTGGTGTTGAAGTACGACTTCATAAATGGAGCATCATGTTTTTTGATAATCATGTATGGGCCATCTCTGCGAGGTGCCAGCTTGGCTGCGAATTGTTTATTTTGATTACTTATTGGATGAGTAGTAATTAAAACAAGATCTCCATATTTGTATCCAGGATCTGGTCTTCGATTTACGTTACTACGAACAAAATTTACGTCTTGCATTTTTTCTATATTTGCTTTAGCTATTTTTAAATCTTTGTCCAATTTCTTCAAAGTAGGTGTGATTTCAGCAATGAAATTTTCAGATTGGACAATAGTACTGATATCGTGTGATAAATCTTGAAGGGTCCTTAACTCTCGACCGAATGTAAGATATGCCGAAGAAAATCAAGTAGTTTTATTAAACGCTGTATTCATAGAGAATCTTATAGCTGGTAAAGTGCTTGGCCAAGTTCGATGACTGTTTTTTACCATTATCGCTATTTGTGATCTCATATCTCTATTTTTACGTTCCACCATGTTTGGCTCAGGGAGGTAAACTGGACTTAAAGTTTGTTGAATCCCTAGACAGAAAGTCAATTGTTGCATGATAACAGATATAAATTGGGTACCATTATCACTACATATTCTTCGTGGTAAACCATATCTAAGAAAAACCTCATTCAGTAATGTTTTTGCGCAATTTTCGGCCGTAGCT
This sequence comes from Phalera bucephala, assembly GCA_905147815.2. Classification (NCBI taxonomy): domain Eukaryota; kingdom Metazoa; phylum Arthropoda; class Insecta; order Lepidoptera; family Notodontidae; genus Phalera; species Phalera bucephala. The sequence goes on from LR990616.1 coordinate 36,158,006, forward strand.
TCTGTAAGTGCAAATAGTTCAACCCATCTCGTTGCTGTATCTTCAATCCTAACAATGAGCGATGGATTTAATCCATCGCTCATTGTTAAGGTCCTTTTGGTAGTGGACCAAATAAATCAATAGAAAGAGTTTCAAATCGTCTATTATTAGCAGTACTTTGATACAGACCTGCAGGTTTTTGATTTGTAGGTTTATATTTTTGACAGTCGCTACAAGTCTTGACATAGTGTATTATATCTTTTCTCATTCCTTTCCAGAAAAATCTGTTAGAAATTCGCTTTTCTGTTCTCTCAATACCAAGGTGACCAGCGGTTGGTCATCATGGAATGCCTTTATAATATCTGATCTTTCATGTTTCGGAACAAGAAGTTTAGCGGTGTCATTGTCTTGATCTTCAGTGAATCTATATAAGTCTCCTTTGTGCATAATATATCCTTTCTTTGTCCATTGCATGAATTCTTCAGTTTCAGATTTATTTTCTAATATTTCAATTATTTTTTCCAATTCTTCATCCTTCAACTGGGCATCTCTTATTGATTTCTCCCCTCGATTAGGTAGATCCAGCTCAGCATAACATTACATACAATTTACTTATGTGCATGGTGGACATGATAATGTGTCTGCCACAATATTAGTACGTCCTGGTGAGTATTTAATTTCGAATAAGTATGGTTGCAATTGAAGTGCCCATCTGGCAAGACGTCCTAAAGGTGATTTCAAATTCATTAACCATTTTAAAGGTTGGTGATCAGTAATTGTCAGGAATTTTACTCCTTCTACGTAACCACGAAATTTTGATACTGCCCATACAATAGCTAATGCTTCTTTCTCTGTGACTGTATAATTGCATTCAGCAGGTGTCAATAATCGTCTAGCATATGCTCTTCTTCACACTCTCCCTGGACCAAAGCTGCTCCTATAGCGTAATGACTAGCATCAGTTTTTATAATAAAAGGTAATTCATAGTTTGCTTGTCTTAAAACTGGTGCAGTTGTTAAAGCTATTTTTAGTTTTTGAAATGCTAACCTTTGTGGTTCTTCCCATTGCCATGTCGCTGCTTTCTTTGTAAGTTTTGTTAAAGGCCTTGCAATTTCTGCAAAATTTATGATAAATCGTCTGTACCAGGATGCTGTTTGCAAGAAGGATAGTAATTGCTTAAGATTCTTTGGTGACGGTAGCTCAATAATAGCTGCAGTCTTATCTGGATCAGTTTTGATTCCATCCGGCACAATATTATGTCCCAAATATTTAATTACAGAGCAACAGAAACGACATTTACTTCTATTCGCTCTTAATTTATAAAAATTTAGTTTTTCGAAAATTTCTTTCAAATCTTCAGTATGTTGCTTATATGACGTTGATCTCACAATAATATTATCAAGATATGTCAATACAAATTCGGCTTTTAACCCTGTAGTGAATTTATCCATCAAACGTTGAATGTAGCTGGTGCATTGCGTAGACCGAAAAGCATACGTTTAAATTGATACATCCCAAATGGGGAAATAAATGCTGTCTTGTGTTGGTCTTCTGGATGGACCATAAATGGCGTAACTTTAGCTTGATGAAGTAAATCATCCATTCTTGGTAACGGTTATCTATCGGGTTTTGTTATTTTATTTAATTTTCGATAATCTATACAAACTCTTAAATCTTCATTCCCTTTTGGTACAAGAATTACTGGAGGTGCCCAAGCAGAATCACATTCCTCTATTATGTCTTGGTGCAGCATATCATCTAATTTCTCTCTTAGTTGGTCCTGACGACGTGGAGAGAGACGATAAGGTTTGACAGCGATGGGTTTGTTATTACCGGTATCAATTCTATGTAAAGCAAAAGGAGTGGAATCGCCAGTCTTATTAAAAATATGACTGTGTTCTGATAAAAGATCATTAAGTTGATTCTTTTCTTTGGGAGATAAATGAATTGCTTCATCCATGCTGAATGAAACATCAATAGAATACAATGGTAAATTATTTATTAGCACACATGTAACACGAGGATCTTTATGTTTTAAATCTCCTATTTCACGGGGCTCACGAGGGCGATTTGCTGAAGGAGGCGTGTCCAATTTGAGCAACTTTCACTGTACGTCTTCAGTAAGAGTCCTCTGTGGTGAGACCGCTAAATCTGTTGGTGTTACAGGCATCGGCGAAACTACTTGTAATTCTTTAGCCCATTTTAAAAATCCATCTATCTCTGGCGAAATTATTACATCTTTATCTTTTGTTTGCCTAAAATTCTGTGTTTTTACACTTTCCTTTGTATTTTTTATTTGTAAGAAGGGGTACTCATTACTTGGGTCATCGATAAAATGCCATACTCTTTGTGCCAGGTTAAGCACTATTCCGGCTGATTGCAAAAAATCAATCCCCAAAAGAGTTCGGTTGTCACTAGCCTCAGGAAAGACAGAAAATGTGACTGGCAGTGATCTATGTCCAATTTTGGTGGTTACTGTCGTTGTGAGCAATGTTGTTAGTTTTGAAGAACCATCTGCCAAGCTCACGTCCATCTCACAGGTGTCAAATGTCACTCCATGTCGTATCATAATTCGGTATAATTTTTTTGCTAGCGATGCTTGTTCTAGCTGCAGTATCTATGTATGCATAACCGGGCGACCCACATACATCGATTTCAATAGTTGGTATTTTTGCATGATGGTCTAATCTTGTATTTATATTAAAAAATTGGACCGGTTTTAAAGCCGTTTCTTTAGATTTACAGGTATCGCAGTTACTTCTAAATACTCCAGGAGCTCCACAACCATAGCATTTTATTTTCTCCTCCTCATTAGGTTTCGCATCTGCCAATTTTTCAAGGCCTTTTCGACATTCTTCAGTTGAGTGTCCTTTTTTCCCACAAAATTGGCATCTGTTCTTGTGTTTAGGCGTGAAACTGGATTTTTCTTGCGTTGGTGTAAGAACCATTTGTTCTTCTTTGGCTAGCGCCTCAAAATGTCGGGATTTACTTAATAACTCTTTAAAAGTTTTAATTGATGAGCGTTCAATCTTCTTCTTTAGGTCCACATGTAGGAGTCCATAACAGAAATCAAGTTGTTCTGCTTCTTTATGTCTCTTCGGTGGCAATTGCGCCAGAAGAGCTCTTTTCGACATTATGAATTGGTCGATTGGCTCATTTTTGCCTTGGCGGGTAGAAAAAAGGGCGAGATAAATATCGTGCGGCGGGCGTTGTGGAGCAAAGGCATTGCGAATCGCTGCAATCGCCGCACTCCAGTCTTTTACCTCGTTTTTCACTCCCTTCCACCATGTGCTTGCGATGTCGGTAAGTAAAAGGGGTAAACCGAGCAGCGCATCTTCATCGTTAATATTTTCCACATCCTTATATACAGAAATAGTATTCACGAATTCTTCTACCTTATCGTGATTTCGTTCGCCATTAAACCGCGACGTACATCGCGTAAAGTTCTTCTTGGTTGCCCTTACGCTTCCAATCAATTCTTGAAATTGTTGAGCAGTCAGTTGTACTGAAGAAATTGTAGAAATATTCTTCATTTCGTTCTCCATTGTATAAACTTTCGTAGTTTCTTAGTACAATTTTTTTTTCCGTTGGGCGCCATTTGTAGGGTAGGCACAAAATAAAACACCGGCAGTAGGTACTGTACGTGTATTGTGACTGACTCGGAAGAAAAACTCGCGAACCTACGTAGGTTACAGGATAGGCTGCTGACGCTGCCAGATCCTGCTTCCACCCTAGCTAACAAAGTGGTATGCTGACGCTAACCGGCTTTGCGTACTGTCCTTATCTTAAGAGCTGCTGACGCTACCGCTTAAGACGAAGGCTAGCTAACGACTACTTTCACTTGACCACGGCGCGGCTTATATAGGCACTCGACGCAGCGGCAAAGCTCCATCGGGAAGGGGTGGCGTGCGACGTCATCAGGGCTCCGTGAAACAGCAGTACATGTGCGAGCAGGGAAGTATTCGAGTCCGCGCGCAATTGTATTGTCTTAGTTCATAGGGGTTAAATGGTTTGCTACAAGACTAGTTTTTTTTTCTATTAAGTAAATTTCGTTTAATCATGTATTGTTTCTACCAGATTCTAGAATATGCAGTCAAAGGTCATATTTGTAAATATTAAGTCTTCTTAAAGTGCATGGGGTACAAAAACACATTTTTTTCGCGGTAGCCCCTTAGGGGTAAATCTTATCCAATATCTCATTCCTGTAAAATTATTCAATTCCGCTTTAGTAATTTTACTATTATATTATTATAGCAAAGGATTTTTTTTTAAGTATACGTTGCTGCCCCCATCAAAAATGAAGCACATTATTACCCGTATTTCAATTGGTTAGGCTGTCTTAGAAATAAAACATTTTTTCTCTCACCATAGGATTAAAACCCTGAGTTACGAGATTTAATTCTAGACCCTGTGGCTGTCATTGTCTATCTATCTATCCCGAATAGGCAAAAACTAGAATTCCAACAGATCCTTGCCTTACAGACCTCTATCGCTTCCTCCACTCTTATACACGCTTGTCGGTTAAGGATACTTTTAAGGTTTGGCCACATAGCCGATACAGCGCGACGGGAGCGCGACGGTGGCGTAGCTTGGGGAGTTGCAATGTAGACGCCACACAGCGCAGCCCCGCTCGGCGCGATGGCAAACGTCATGACCGAACGTAGCCGAGTGCGTCCGTCGCGCTCTGTTGGCTATTTGATCAAACCTTTAACTTGCCAAACAGATAGCGCTCGGTCTATTTGTATGCCATTGTACTGATTTACAATTTTTAATTACCACAGTCAAAGTCGGGTCTCTAACAAACTTCTCCCATATCATATGACTGAGGAAACAGCACAAAGCGAGGCTTGCTGTAATGATCAGCCACCACGCAAGATGGACACATCAGCCTGTGCCCTTGTAGAAGAAATATACACCATGGAGCGAAGAGTGCTTTCAAAATGACTTGAACATAGTTACTATTGTGTATTTTATAAATTTGTTTAATACCATTTTTATTTTTCTTACGCAATACAAAGGTGTGGTCGAATGGTTACCGCAAAGATCGCTGGAGAAATTTTTGATCGTCTGGCAAAAAGAATGGGAATTTAAGATTGGTTATATTTCAGGACACAAGAAATATAGCACTCCGTCTCGCTATCAAACGCAGTAGATGGAAGGAAACCGTAAAAAGTCTCATCAATAAGGGAACTATTCAAAAGAAAGATATTTACAAAACGCCACTTTACGTCTCTAATTAATAAAACACATTAATACACCTTTCCTTAAAAGTAATGTTGGGATCATAAAAGACCGACGCAATTGGACAAATAATATTTTTCGATACAGCTTTTCCATCAAAAAGTAATTAAAGTGAAATTATGAAGAACATTTAGGTAATGGTAAAAAGCGAACTTTTTTTTTAGGTTTAGTAAAATTAAAGTGGTTAATATTTTATAGACGTGTGCCTAGTCAAAGAAAATGTACAAGTGTCGGCAAAGGGCTTAGCACGAACAGATTAACGTTATTTTAACGTTGTTGAAAAAGCGTGCTGTCACTTTAATCTTTATTTAGTAAATTTATACTGTAAAAAAAATGGAATATCAACTAAACGGCGTCACGCTAACATCAACGCATTTCATACTAAGCCCTCAGATATGATTTCAATACCGAATTTATACTATTTCATTGCTGGCATTTCTCGCATACAGCATTTACCGGTCAGTGTCAAATAGTAACATTACCATCATACTCACTTCGTATACAAATAGCGACTTAGAACTTCAGAGCGCTAAGTAAAAATCATTTCATGTTATCGTAACGTCGTCAAGAAAGCGTGCTGCACGTTCATCTTTATTAGTAAATTTGTAGTGCGAAAGGGATGGCATATCTAGGTACGGTTCTCTTTGGAGTTGGTTTAAATCTTACCTGATAGATAGAGAGATAAGAGTAGTTGTTAGTGGATACTCCACTCATACATTCACGCCCACGTCTGGTGTTCCACAGGGATCACATCTGGGACCGATATTGTTCATTATGTTTATGGATGATATTAAATATTGCATTTGGAACTCGCATTTTGAACTATACGTGGACGATTTAAAACTATCTAAAATTGTAAATTCAAAGATACATTAGAATCTTCTGCAAGAGGACATAAACAGGCTCTGCGAATGGTGTAACCATAATTCTATGGAATTAAACATTGATAAGTGCTACGAAATTAAGTTTTCTCGAAAAAACCTGAGATTTGATACAACCTACACTATGAATGGTAAGACCTTAAAAAACGTAACCGATGTCTGAGATCTAGGAATCGTCCTTGATTCAGAAATGTGTTTTACCAAACACATAGCCGTTGTAGTAAATAAGTGCAATAGAATGTTTGTGCATTTATAAATCGGAACACAGCTAAATTTAACTCAGTGTTAGCATTGAAAACATTATACCACAACTTAGTTAGAAGTAACATTGAATACTGCTCAATTATATGCTATCCCATATATCAAAATAATATTTAGCGCATTGAAAACATTTAAAGGAAGTTCTTGAGAAGACTCTCTATATTATCGGGTATGCGCCGTACGGTCAAAGATTATGAGGATTGGCTTAGATATTTTGGAATGAAGTCACTAAGCTGGCGTAGGGATTACCTGGGATTAATGTCCATATACAAAGTAATTAATTATAAAATAGACTGTCCTTCCATAATAACTCAAATTCATATAAGCTTTCCTAGGTCATCAGCAAGAATAGTCAATTATAAACCTTTTCAAGTTAAAACCAGTCGTAATAATTACGGGAAAAATTCACCTCTCTCTTATATACTCAGAAAATGTAATGACAACTTCTATGTACTGAATACTGACATATTCGCTGAAAAAGTGGAATTGTTCAAAACAGCCATTTTTGGGTGTCTAACTCACTGACTCCCGTAAGCGGCCGTAAGTTTTAATGTTATTGCTGTTAAAATATAATATATTTTTGTGTATTTGACTCTAATTCAATTAAAAGAACTTCAGATTACCAATAATCTAACGCTTTTACTAAAATAAATCAAATACAATTAATTTAAAAAAATATAGATGAGAAAAATGTCAGAACAAAATAACAGCAACGTGGAAGCGATATTACCTCGGCAACGGCTGCCAGCAAAGTTAAAGCCGTGCTTGGTGCGCGCCGATCTTTTGTAATATTAATAAAACCATATGGATGTGCTGTCCAATACGGCCTTTCATGACAGGAGTCCGTCCTCGGGCTTCCTTTACTCCTTAGGTCAAACTCCAGCATTGGCAAAGAGCGTCTCAAATTACTCTCAAAAACTCCGGCTCCCGGCTGTGGTTGCTTGCGTCTTCATCACTAGTGACTGCTGTGCGACGAAGACGTACGGCCCAGCAGTTGTAGCCGCGACTGATGTGCTTGGCTGCGGGCAGCTCTGCATGTGAACGGGGCTGGACTGCTGCTGGAATAAATAAATAAATAACTAACAAAATAAAGAAATAAATAAATAAAATAAATTAATAAATATATAAATAAATAAATATCAACTCGATAGCGTCACGTTAATGTCAACGTGTTCATTCAAACACTCTGAAGGCTAAACACCAACAGATTGGCGTTAGCGTAGCACCATCAAGTTGATGTGCTATCTTTTTCAATCTACAAATTAACAAAACATCAGGCAGTGCTGAATTTCTCTTTATATTTATGTAATCTCTCAGCATCGGACTATATTTTCTCCGAAATACATATAGGTACCAACTTTTATTCATAATAATCTTCTGAAAACATTACTATACTAGCTTTCTCATGTTTCAACTGATGGATCAGCTAAGCATTTTTTGTTCAAACGATCTATATACATTTCTCCAGAATTTCAGCCCTCAGCTTTAGTCAAAAATATTTTATTTGAATTGTAAGATCTGCGGAAAATTAACTATGTTATAATGGCCAACCCTGCAACAGCGTAGTAAAAGAGCTTGTAGAAGATAGTATCGTTGTTAGGATGAGAAAGGGCATGCTTCGGTAGTTCGGACATACAGAAAAGATGTTGGACCTATAATGCAAAATTCAAAAGAATGCTACAGGGAAAGACAGAAACTAACTTACTATGATCAAACAAACCAGATAAGAATCTAGTGGACAAGTCAAAAGATTTTGTCACCGGTGAGTGTGTATGAGACGGCCCATGATCTAGCTGAAACTCCGTACTCTCTGACTACTCCAACAGAGATTGGCGTGATGATATTCGAATATAATAGAAATTAACGATCAATTAAGTATAATAAATAATTATTTTATACCAAAATAATTACAAATTATGGTAAAAATACTACGTAATATTATAATCAATTTGTTACCACCTGAAGTAATTGCGAACAAAATTTCCGAGTTTCTGTGGGGCTTAATATTGTTATAAGCTACACTTCTTGCTCGAACAAATTCATTTACAAAATAACATACACTCGATTCTATGTTCCAAGCGAGAACTTTACACTCAATGTGAATTAATTATTGTGTTAAAACTCAAATTGAAATATAATCAGAAATATATTTGCTCCAAGTTTTCTAAAAGATTGAACCAAATAACTGTATTTCAAAGTTTATTACTTGATTAATTCACGAATGATGGAACTGATCATCAAACAGTTGTGTTAGAGTAAACGTAGGTACTTTTGTTGAAAACTTGTCCCTATTTCTACTAGAAACGGGCTAAGTTTCTATAAATATGGAGGTATGTATAATTTCGATTTTTTCTTTACCTACCTATATTTAGAAATTCTTGTCGTTTCGTTCTAAGTGTAATTTGACCCGTTACTAAGTCATTATTAACTCGCTTTTTAATTTGTCAGTTTGTTCCACGGAATAAAAAAAACTATATTTTGTTCTGTTCAGATTTTGCAATCGATTTTAAATTAATTTTTCAATGAGCTTGAACTTTAAACATAGAAATAGGTTTTGCTGCATTTTGCTTCATAGTAAATATTAGCCCTGTTAAAAACTGTCCCACCCTTGGGGACGAGCCTCCTCTCAAACTAAGAAAGTTAAGGCCATAGTCCACCACGTGGCCCAGTGCGGGTTGGCGGACTTCACACACCTTCGAGAAACTCTTAGGCATGCAGGTTTCCTCACGATGTTTTTTTTTCACCGTTAAAGCAAGTTATAGTTATTTTTAATACGCACATGCTTTCGAAAAGACAGAGGAGCGTACCTGGGTTTGAACTCGAGACCTCTGACTTTGCAGTCCAACGGTATAATCCACTATGCTATCACTGCTTGCTTCATATTCCATTTTGAAAAACTTTTATACTTTTTTATTGAAATTTTCCTTACATTTATTTACAGTTTAAAATGAAGATGAAACATAAGCACAACAATAAACAGCTAGTATCAATAATGTAACGAATAACAACGGTGCACGATACTAGACATTTTACTAGGAAGATTGGGAAACCCTTGGTACTGTGGGCATTTCTAATGGTCGGCAATATCATGTTGTCTATAGCTTTTTTTATGGTTATTTAACAAAAGTTTAATGAGAGCCAGATTGTTACAGAGGTACGTAACCGGAAGTTCATAAATTATAGCTATATAAACTAATAAATGAGCTGGTCACCTGACCCGAACGAATGCAGATAAGTGGGATAAAATAAGTACTGAATGGGTCCCAGAACACGGACCTCGTCGTCGGTCGTCGACATCTATTCATTTCGAGCCGAATAGCAATCATTGGCTAAGGATGTAACTGTATGAAAAGACATGGAACCTTATGGGTTAGTCAAAAAAAGTAATCATCATACTGATTTGTTGGTCTAGTAGCGTATAGTGTACCTGGTGATCCTGGTCCTGGTTTCGAAACATATATAGGGTTGTTGGTGGTTTTTTCTGTGAAGTAAGATGTAGCTGGCGGCTGTAGGTCCGGCATAATAGCAATAGGCTCGTCCCTTACTAAGTAGGGTCCTAACATAATTAGCGAAATGTGGACAAACACAATACTCATTATTTTTTACATCACCGCGACTATTATCCCAGAAATGGTGGTCAAAGACAATCCAAACACACTGAACATTCGTCTACATTTCAATAAAATATCTGAAACAATTGACATTATACAACGTGGATCTATTGCCATGACGTCAAACTCAAATTCATATAATTGAATCTGTATTAGCCCTGCGGGAGCGCTTATAAATCATCAATTAACATTTTTTTTAACTGATTTAATGACTAATCTACAGCCGGATCGGAACGCGGCCTCCACAGAAAAGAACCGGCAAAGAAACTCAGCGGGCATCTCTTTTTTATTTAATTGTTTTTCTCTTTTTTCCCTTCTACTTTTTTTAATCATATAGTGTGTATACAATGTTGAGGTTACAATTAAATAGTTTACGATCTAGCTCCAGTGTGATGCCGTACGACCGAGATATGAGACTAATGATGTTATTTATAAACAGTGTCTAAAGGATTCCAGATGGACCAGTCCCCCAGTCCCTACAAGCAGCACCTGTTCACGAGTATGACTACTGGAGCAGCCATCACCCTCCTTGATCAGATTGAAGGGAAGGGAGTGCCCCGCGCAAGACAGCCACCGCAAGCAAAGACATTATAGTAGCATGACCAAACCAGAACTCCAATGACGGTAGCCAGATTGTGTCTACAAAGCAGCAATAGCCCAAGCTCGTCAGGCACAACACGCTACGCTTTAATGTAATTCCAAAAGAAAAATAAATAGCAAAACTAAATATATGGCACTTCAATGCCGCGCGGTCTTATCTTCTATATAATCCGAGATTTTGTAACATGCTTTCATACATAATTTAGCCCTATTTATTGTTTTTAATTTATTAATTGGTAAGTCTTGAATATCGTGGGAAAGTTTGAAAAAAATGATATATACTGGCCCATGAACAAATTGCTGATTCAGTGAAGACGCGTGACATGTACAGCAAGATTATTTTGATTCCGAGTATTTACAGTATGGATGTCACGTGGCATGTCATGGCATCCACACACAAATTCTACGCCATTAACCGCTTTACACAAAAATCTAATTTTGAGTGAGACAGAATAAGATAGGATATATACCAGAATGTTTTTCGCCAATTAGAATTTCTGAGAAAAACCCAAATTTTATTCAAACTGTTCCCTTAGATAACACCCAAAGGCCATTTTTATCATATTCGCTTTCACAAAAAATCTTTCTCATGTACGGTCAACAGCATAAGTCGCTTAACATTTTCAGGGGGCGTTTAGGACGTTCGTCTTTGTGCTAAGCTTGAATAGGATGGCATAGATTTGAACTCTATAGCGTCACGCTAACGTCGATTTGTTCATGCTAAGCCGTCAGCTTATCAAATCAATTATTTAACATGTAGACAAAAGTTAGCCTATGTCCTCCCCTGGATGAAATCTATGTCCTTGCCGAATATGATTAAAATCTGTTTAGCAGTTTAAGCGTGAAAAGGTAACATACAAACAGACAGACAGATAGTTACTTTCGAATTTATAATATTAGTATGGATTATTTTTTAACCGACTTCAAAAAGGAGGAGGTTCTCTGTTCGGTTGTACGTATGCTTTTTTTTTTTTTTTTTTAATTTTTTTTTATGTATGTTCAGCGATATTTCCGTCAATTCTGGACCGATTTTAATGATTTGCATTGGGTTCAGTATAGCTCCGCGGTGGTCCCATTTTAATTTCATTGGCATTGGACCTTGGACTTAGAAGATACACCAGGGAACTCCTTAACGACAAACAATAGGCATGAGTAAATTGAGATATTTTGGGTATTACGTCAATCCTATACCAATATGGTATTCTACTATAGAACTAAGCAGTATATTAGCTAACTTCAAAAAAGGAGGTTCATAATTCGTCCTTTTTTTATAACTCCTTTGCGTATGAACCGATTTTGATGATTCTTTTTGCATTTGGTTCAGTATAGTTTTGAGGTGGTCCTATTTTATTGTTATTGGTATTGGACCTTGGACTTTGAAGATACAAGAGGGAACTCCTTAACGGCGAACAGCACGAATGTATAGATTCCGTTACTATAGTCATTATATTAATTCTGTAGGTACCTTACTTTACAACTTAGCAAAATAATATAATATCGGTATATAAATATTACTAAATAATTCACTCGTCACTTAAAATTGTAAAATAAAAATCTTTTAACAAAAAAGGTAAACCGACTTCAAAAAGCAAAAAATAAATATTTGAAGTCGGTGCCAAGTAACCGACTTCACCAACCAGCACCGACTTCAAATATTTATTTTTTGCTTTTTGAAGTCGGTTTACCTTTTTTGTTAAAAGATTTTTATACTCTCTGTACATATCATCACGCTAAATACTTCGCTTTATACTTTTACTGATTTTAAAAATAAGAATGTTAACGTTGATGATTGTACCATTTCAACGAATCTGCGAACTGTATTTTGTATTTTGTGTTCTTGTTTTGATGCGGTTTATTTCATAGTGAAATAATATTATCTTGATTTCCACGTGGTTACTGAAACACGTGTAAGGGCGTTGACATGTATTAAGCAATAATAAAGCACCTCATACTGTCCCACCGCTGGGAACAGGCCTTCTGTCACAAATTGAGGTGAGAGAGATTAGGTCATACTCCACCACGCGGACCCAGTGCGGATTAGTGGAGGCAGGTTTGTGGCCACCTGCTGTTCGAACTTATCAAGCCGCCTATAAGGCTTCCAACTTGGGTTAACGACTACCATATTACTTGGTAACTGGGACTAACGGCTTAGCGTGCCTTCCAAAGCAGGGAAACGCTCGAATATGAATGCCACAAACGGTCACCCATCTCAAGCTGATCAAATATAACGCTGCTTAACCTTGGTCATCGGTAAGAACACCGCGGTCGCACAGCGAGCGCTTGTATTAAGTAGTTAAAATAATTTTATATATTTAAAGGCATATAGCCGCTTAAAATTGCTTTAAAATAACTACTTAGTCTGAATAATGGGAGGTAGAAGAATTTGTACCTGATTTTGTTGTGTTGGTTTTAATTTATGTAGTATTTACTACTCGAATAAAATTCGTGTAGTAAATACTAGGCTGCTTGGACATATTACGCTGCAACCCCACTCAACCTAGATTATTACCTTTCCATTTTTATCATCACCATAGATCCCTTGCGGGGTAGGTTATTACCTATCGTTCTTAATCTCTTTCGTTTGATTGTTCTTAAATGGGATTGGTTTATTTAGGAAATAGCCAAGACTTGATCTAAATCGTATACTATTTCAGTGCCACGTTGTTATTTAATTACATATTATTTTATCTTACTTGTTTTTTATTTATTTATAAGGCTTACCAACTAAAACACGTACATAACATTCACATCAATCAGATTACATAGAAACTTAATATTTATATGGTTTTAAATTATAGGCTAGCACGACAATTATGTGAATCTTATTTCCAATGAACAATTATTAATACAAATTATACTTAAGGATTATATTAAAAAAAAAAACTGATCAGGCAACTTACATCAATAATAATACAATTTGAACAATAATAAAGATAATTAGAATATGTAATAATAAATATATCAAATTATTTTATTATAAAATAATTATATAAAGAAATTATTATTATCACTATTTTTTTCTAACAGTCAATGCATTAGACCCCCAATATGGCTTTTTTGAACAATTCCATTTTTTCAGCAAAAATGTCAGTACATAGAAGTTGTCATTACATTTTCTGAGTATATAAGAGAGAGGTGAATTTTTCTCGTAATTATTAAGACTGGTTTTAATTTGAAAAGATTTATAATTGACTATTCTTGCTGATGACCTAGGAACGTTTATATGAATTTGAGTTACTATGGAAGGACAGTATATTTTATGATTACGTACTTTATATATGAACATTAATCCCAGGTAATCCCTACGCCAGCTTAGTGACTTCATTCCAAAATATCAAAGCCGATCCTCATAATCTTTGATCGTACGGCGGATACCCGATAATATAGAGAGTCAAGAACTTCCTTTGAATGCTTTCAATGCGCTGAATATTATTTTGATATATGGGATACGATATAATTGAGCAGTATTCAATGTTACTTCTAACTAAGTTGTGGTATAAGGTTTTCAATGCCAAGACTGATTTAAATTTAGCTGTGTTCCGGTTTATAGATGCTAATATTCTATTACACTTATTTACTACAACGTCTTTGTATTTGGTAAAACGCATTTCTGAATCAAGGACGATCCTAGATCTCTGACATCGGTTACGTTTTTTAAGGTCTTACCATTCATAGTGTAGGTTGTATCAAATCTCTGTTTTTTTCGAGAAAACTTAATGTGGTAGCGCTTATCAATGTTTAATTTCATAGCATTATGGTTACACCATTCGCAGAGCCTATTTATGTCCTCTTGCAAAAGATTCTGATCTATCTTTGAATTTACAATTTTAGATAGTTTTAAATCGTCCGCGTATAGTTCAAAATTCGAGTTTCAAATGCGTATTGCATAATATCATCCATAAACATAATGAACAATATCAGTCCCAGTTGTGATTCCTGTGGAACACAAGACGTGGGCGTGAATGTATGAGAGGAGTATCCACTAACAACTACTCTTGTCTCTCTATCTGTTAGGTAAGATTTAAACCAACTCCAAAGAGAACCGTTAATATTAAATATGTAGGCAAGCTTCTGTAATAAGACATGATGATCATCCTTGTCAAAAGCTTTCCTGAAATCACTGTAGATCGCGTCAACTTCATTTCCATTACTTACGTTTGTTAAGTTTTCTTTCAACAAAATTTGCTAAATTGTTTTGAGTAGACTTATTTTTAACAAACCCGTGCTGGTATTCCGTAATTGTACTTTTAATGTGCCAGCTTATAAAAGGACAGACTAAAGACTCAAAAACCTTTGCCATCAGCTTTGCCAACTTGCCAACAGGACAGTTTGCTAATAGGTCTATAATTTCGAGCGTCAGATTTATCGCCGGATTTGGGAATGGGTGTGACAACAGTTTCTTTACAATAACTAGGGAACTTACCATTTGCTAGTGATTTGTTATATAGTAAGTGGAGTGGTTTAGAGAGACTTTTAACACAATTTTTCAAAAACACGGGAGGGAGGATACCATCACATCCTGCTCCTATACATATATCTAATTGCTGCAATTTTTTCTCTATGCTTAATTCAGTTATATGTATGGAATTCAAAGCATTACAGTGACTCACAACTTCACCTTCGAGCGATGTGTGTTGGTTTAAGACAGCGTTGGGATTATAAACAGACATAAAGTGATCAGCAAATAGATTTTCAATGCCTTTACCATCACTAGAAACTTTGTGATTGTATGTCATTGTTATAGGAATAATCGAAATATTGTCTCGCTTACTTTTAATATATGACCAAAAATATTTAGGATCTTTAGTTAAATTTTTTTGCACATTATCGAAATAGTCATGGTATAAATTTTTAATTATTTTATAAGTTCTATTTTTAAGTAATATATATTCGTATTCGTCACGTTTGTTGTTGTATTTTTTTAGTTTACGGCGACATCTTTCTTTTTCTCTCACAATATTAATAAGGTGTGTTGTAGTGGAACTAAACAATGGATAATTTTCTCAATTATGTTATAGAATTTCCCTACAGCTATGTTAATACATGGAATATTTGAGAGTTCTTGTACCCAGTCTATATTGTCAAGCCGTTTCGTAATCTTTTGGTAGTCTGCTTTATGGTATTTAAACGTAGTTTTGGTTACGTGGTATGTAGCATAGGATACATTTTAAGTTGATTGTCAATGTCAATAGGGGGATGGAATTCGTCAATTTTAGAAATAACGTGACTAGAAGCCGATACCTCAATGGGATAGGATATTAATGTTTTTATGTGATATGAGGCTAAATAAATGTAAATGTTTGTCTTTCTTTATTTCTTTAAAACACATTTTAATAACCGACTCTGTGCCATTCTGCAGGGCATAGTGGGCCTATAATCTTATATATCTCAACGTGAGACGGATCAGCACACATTCCACCACGCAAACCCAGTGTGGATTGGTGGAGAAAATTATTCTTTACCGATTCGGAACAGAACTCAACGAATGTAACAGTAAAGCCACCAAATTAGCCGTTGCATTATTCTAGACAAATCTTTATAGACCCAAAAAATAATAAAGAATTTGGCCTATTTTTCACGTGTCATCGTGCCGGGTTTGAAATTTGAGGCCAATCATTATGGGCTCCCGCAAAGTGACGTGAAAATTCCTATAACAAAGGGCTTTGAAACAAGGAAATGGTAACATGGCCTTAAGAAATTATGCCATCAAAAAATAAGAAATAATTTACTCCTCAGCCACGAAACAGTTCCTTCCCTGTTCACGCCCTTATTCGTTATGACCATCACGAAGTATGACCAATTAAAAACGTTACGCAGAGCTACCAAAGTTCTATGTATGGTATCGAAATATGGTCACTGAGTTTTGCCATTTGCTCACATAGTCAAAGATAAATATTCCATAAGACCAACGATTTAAATTCTATGAAAATTCTAGTTCTAAACAGAGTGTTCTTAAATTATAGATTTCCTCATTCATAAGATACTGTTTCATGAATTACTCAAAAGCGTTTAAATTCTAGAAGAGAGTTTTTATTTCGGCAACTTTAAGCTGTTTTTCATGATTTCACGTGCGTTCCTTCAATAACTTTTTCATAAATACAATATCGCCGTTCAGAAACATCATGATAATACTTGTTCGTGCAAATTGAATAGCAAAATACACTGCGTCATTAAAAAAATCCTAGCAAAAAATTACTGCGTCTTGCACTCGCCACTTACGGCCGGTATCAATATTGAACTCAAGGATACTCGTAGATTTGCCTACTACGAATAGAATTTTGACATATTTTATATGGAAAATCTGTCATTTTGTCAATATTTTTCATTTTTTTTTTAATACAATAAAACAACAAACTGACAGTAAGCAACTCTATCCTTGAGCTGAATATTGAAATTGGCCATAAGTAAGATTGATACATTGACATTTGATGTTAAAGTTTAACACTGATGCTTGATACAGAGAACGATATTGGAGTACGGAAGTATCGCAATTTGTGAACTCCAAATTAAAAAAAATATAATAAGCTATTCTTATTCTTTTTACTAGGCAAAGACTTCCCTGAATGCATTCTCCTCCTTTACCCCACTTTCGACGACTAATAATTCCAAAAAGAGTTAGTTTTTCCACCATCTTTATGTTTCCACTACAGATTTGGTGGTATCGATCTGTGCTTCGAAGTACCCAATATAACATTGCAGTCATTAAGCTGTAGGTGTTTAAGAACTTTGCATAGAGCATATAGTCAATACGAAGCTTGAACAATACTGACACGTTGTAATCAAGCTAAAAAGATAGAATTATCCGCATTTGACATTGAACGGCTTTTCCACGTTGTTCGTATTTTCCGAAATAAAATGCCATCGAATTTCTCAAACACGCCCTTGTTCGCGCCCACGATTCTCATTTGCGGCACCCAATTCTTGTGGAATAGGATTTCGTATGCTTACATATGTCAGGCAAAAATACAAATATAAATATAAAAAAATTGTGTATTGGTCCCTTCTTTGGTCTATGCCCATCGTTTTAGTGTCTCGTAAAAATTAAATTCTCAAATACCCAATAAAGGACAAATGTTGGTAATAAGCACATACTACCTAATAATATAAAATTCCTCTCTGGTGTAGTGGCAAATAAAACGCGTAGCTTTCACGAGGTCCTGGGAAAAGACAAAATGCAGATTTTTGATATAAATTTTCAAGTATGAGTCCGGAATCTGGCATTTTGCTCGTGATAATTTTAATAGGTTTGCCCTCTTTTACATTAAGACCTAATGACGTCGGTGAAAAGTGAGTGTATACAGTACACCTCTGTCACCCCTCATTTGGAGAATATAGACGTGACCATAGATCTGTATAACACTAGATCTATGGACGTGACGGTGTCTATTTTATTGTTTTTATTTGTATTTACACTCAAAAATTATACGAAACATTACTTTTTTAAATGCGTTATTTGTTATCCAAAGATAAATGCAAATTGCAAAGTTTTTTTTTTTTTTTTTTAACTTAGCCCCACACTAGGATTTATTCCTGTGTCGTGGGTGCGTTTACAAACATGAAAATTCACAAACAAATACCCAGACCGGAACAAATAATTGTGGATCACACAAAGATTTGTCCCGTGCGGGAATCGAACCCGCGACTATTCGACACAGTGGGCGGAGCAGCTCAAGATCTCAACCACTGCGCTAAATCGTCCGTCGAAACCAAGTTAACCAAGTGCCCTTCCCTGTTGTCACTATTTGCAATTTTAATATGTTGTCTTTAAAATAATCAAAGAACATTAAAAGATTGTTGTCCATATTTTTACCTTAACAGCATATTTAATTCAGTATTTAAATAAACTTAACTATGTTAAAACAAAAAAAATTTGATTAAAATAAAGCCTCTTTTTTTTATTGAAACAAGACCAAAAAGAAATTGCTGTCCATTGAACCAGGCATACATATTTCGATAATTTAATTAATGATACAAAACTTCTCTGTAAACGATGTTTTTTGTAAAAACTCTTTCGTCGTTTGACATTCAGTAAGACTATAGACAAATAATATTAAAGACAACAATATTAATCTATTCTCAATTTGAAGTGTATTGTCAAATACATGGTAGTGTGTGTAATGGTTTTTTTAATTGATTTAATATATTTTTATTCATAATTTAAAAAAAAAATAATAGCATTCTGCACTCCTCTATATAAACCATAAGTGTGGGAAATTTCATACTCCTCCGTCCGCGCAATTTTCGTAAAAAGGGGTACAAAGTTTTTGCTTCACGTATTAATATAATGATGATGATGATTCTAGACATTCAAATATAGAAGTTTTTGAACTATTGAAAGTGATGGAGGAATTCATGCAGATTGATAGCCTTAACCGCATATTAACGCTATTCGAAGTTTATGCTTGAATTATAAATTGAATTTGATTGTAAATTCATCACCATCAATTGAATAATATCCAGTACAGGACAAAAGCTTCGCGCCAAAATGCGCACTCAACTTTCACTCGCGAAGGAATTAAAGTGGTTCTGGACGTATACTGTTCGCAGAAGAAGTTTCTGGGCACGTTCTTTTGATAGAATGTCTTGTCGGATAATAAATCATGAATTTATATTTTAGGTTCATCAGAAATGCGATAAACTCCTCATATACTGCACATTCAACAGTAAACAGAAGAACTGTGAAGAAATGTTCAGTCTTGTAAAGACTTATGAGGTATATTACTGTATTTTTAATTACGTCGTTTTGAATGACGCAAGTGCAGTGTACGTATATTCATCTATTCCAGAAATATCCTGTGTCAATCTGAAGGCCTTTTTATGAGCTTCCTTAGGTATTCTATGTCTTCCTTAACTAAAAGATGTGTAGGACAAAGGCCTCCTCCAAAAATTACTACAAAAGCCAGTTTGTTTTGCTCATCCAGCTATTATTCACGACTTTTACCTGGTTCTCGGTCTATCTTATAATTCAGATCAGGAAATCATTAAAGTCAAGGATTTATTTTATCATATTAGCTTACAATTTTTTTCTTACTTAAGACTATATTTAGCGCCGCGTGGTTCCCGGCTTAGAATAGGACCAACCCATCTCATCCCATCGGGTGTCGTACAAGGCGACTAAGGGAAAACTAGGGAATGGGCAGCAGCGTTCCCTTAACACTTCTACCATCAAAAACTGCGCTCGCCAACCCGCCTGCCAAGCGTGGCGAGTATGGCAAACACCCCCAATTTATTAAAATTGAAGAAAAAGATAAAACCAGGCCCCTAGTCCCCGGCGGTCCTGTTCGTCCTGGCCACGGTAGCAGCTATGGTAACGACAGGACAAGGGGTGCTAAGAATCTCCGGCAGAGATTCGGCTACCACCAACTACGAAAATTGGCCCTGGTGACATACAACGCACGCACTTTGAGGACAGATGAGAAGCTTGTCGAGCTGGAAGAAGAGATAAACAAGTTGCGGTGGAATATTGTTGGTTTATCGGAGGTCCGAAGAAAGGGCGAGGACACGATAACCTTAAAATCCGGCAACTTGTTTTACTACCGGGAGGGCGAACAGCAGTCCCAAGGTGGTGTCGGATTTATCGTCCACAAGTCACTCATAGACAACGTTGTGTCCATCACTAGTGTGTCGAGCAGGGTAGCGTACCTGATACTCAGAATATCCAAAAGATATTCGCTGAAGGTCATACAGGTCTACGCACCGACCTCGGCATACTCAGATGATGACGTCGAAGTAATGTATGAGGACATTAGTAGAGCCATACATACTTCCAAAGCACACTTTACAGTGGTTATGGGTGACTTCAATGCGCGGCTGGGCAAACCGGGCGATGATGAATTGAGAGTGGGGCAATTTGGATATGGGCAGCGCAACCCCAGGGGTCAGAGGCTGGCCGAATATCTGGAGAAGGAGGGACTCTTTATGATGAACTCTTTCTTCCGGAAGCCGCCTCATAGGAAATGGACCTGGATGAGCCCTGATGGTTCCACAAAAAATGAGATAGACTTCATCATGAGCACCAAGCGACAAATATTTAATGATGTCTCCGTGATTCACAGGGTAAAAACCGGCAGTGATCACCGAATGGTCAGAGGCACATTAAATATTAATGTCAAAATGGAAAGATCGCGTCTGATGAAGTCTACGCTCCGACCTTCTTATGCACATATCCAAAACCCCGAGAACTTTCAACTCGAATTGGCAAACCGCTTCGAATTGCTAGACAGCAGCGCATCAGTGGACGAAATCAACAACAGGCTGGTAGAGACTGTCCATACGGTCGGGTCCAAGTATTTTAAGCCCCACCGTAAAAATAGACCTCAAAAACTATCCAACTACACCCGAAACCTCATGGCTGAGCGACGTTCCATGACGCTCCAAACCTCCGATGATGCTAAGTCCTATAGGCAGCTCAATGGACAGATACTGAAGTCCTTGCGACACGATTTACGGTCCTTCAATACAAGGCGTATTGAGGAGACCATAGCACAGAACAAGGGCTCCAAAGTGTTCGCAAGAGACGCGTCTGTTGGGCAAAGCCAGTTGACGAAGCTGAAGACGGAGGACGGAAACGTAACGTCAAATAGGGCAGAGGTGCTCAGGGAGATAGAGAGGTTCTATGGGCAGTTGTACACCTCAGTAGCTGAACCTGTTGTTGACTTGGAAAAAGACCCAAGAGCCAAGCTAACCCGACACTACACTGAAGATATCCCGGACATCAGCCTGTACGAGATTAGGATGGCTCTCGAACAACTCAGAAATAACAAAGCGCCAGGCGAAGACGGAATTACCGCAGAGCTTCTGAAAGCGGGCGGAACGCCGGTACTTAAAGTCCTTCAGAGGCTGTTTAATTCCGTCTTGCTCGAAGAGAAAACGCCGGAAGCATGGAACAGGGGTGTGGTGGTACTGTTTTTCAAGAAAGGTGATAACACTTTACTGAAGAATTATAGGCCCATCACACTGCTGAGCCATGTTTATAAGTTGTTTTCGAGAGTCATCACGAATCGTCTCGAACGCAGGCTTGATGACTTCCAGCCTCCCGAACAAGCCGGTTTCCGGAAAGGCTTTAGTACCATAGACCACATACATACGCTGCGGCAGATTATACAGAAGACCGAGGAGTATAATCGGCCACTATGCTTGGCGTTTGTGGACTATGAGAAAGCCTTCGATTCGATCGAGACTTGGGCGGTTCTTAGATCTCTCCAGCGATGCCGCATTGACTATCGGTACATTGAAGTGTTGAAGTGCTTGTATAATAACGCCACCATGTCAGTCCGAGTACAGGGGCAGTGCACGAAGGCGATCCCCATAAAAAGAGGAGTAAGGCAGGGAGACGTCATTTCTCCGAAACTGTTTACGGCCACCTTAGAGGACGCCTTCAAGCTCTTGGAATGGCAAGGACTTGGCATCAACATCAATGGCGAATACATCACTCACCTTCGATTTGCCGACGACATTGTGGTCGTGGCGGAGTCGCTGAAAGATCTAGGACGAATGCTCGGTGACCTCAACAAAGTATCTCAACAAGTGGGTCTTAAAATGAACATGGACAAAACGAAAATAATGTCTAACGTCCATGTCGTACCCACCGCACTCACCGTTGGGAACTCTACTCTTGAAGTTGTCGACGAATACATTTACCTGGGACAGGTAGTCCGGTTAGGTAGGTCCAACTTTGAGAGAGAGGTCAATCGACGAATCCAACTCGGCTGGGCAGCGTTCGGGAAACTGCGCAACATCTTCTCATCCAAAATACCTCAGTGCCTAAAGACTAAAGTTTTTAGTCAATGTGTGTTACCAGTGATGATATATGGATCAGAGACGTGGTCTCTTACAATAGGTCTCATAAAAAAGCTCAGAGTTGCTCAGCGAGCTATGGAGAGAGCTATGCTCGGCGTTTCTCTACGCGATCGAATCAGGAATGAGGAGATTCGTAGAAGAACCAAGGTCACCGACATAGCCGTTAAGATTAGCAAGCTGAAGTGGCAATAGGCGGGCCACATAGCGCGTAGATCGGACGGGCGTTGGGGCAGAAAGATTCTAGAGTGGAGACCACGTATTGGCAAGCGCAGCGTGGGACGACCGCCTGCCAGATGGACCGACGATCTTGTGAAAATCGCAGGAAGTCGTTGGATGCAGGTGGCATCGGACCGGTTACGCTGGAAAGCGATTGGGGAGGCCTATGTTCAGCAGTGGACAAGTATAGGCTGAGATGATGATGATGATGATGAAGACTATATTTCATTTAACCGATAATAAAAATTGCCGTCTCATTCTAATCCACATTAGCTTCAAAATAAACACAATAAAAGTCTTCACGAAGGATTCATGACCTAAGTAAACAAATCATAATACTAATCCCCTAAATATACATATACACGCAAGTACCAACGTACCTATTACCCACGCAAAGTGCTTAAATAATTGTTTGTACAGGATTTTTGTTTGATTCCAGGCCTTTTTTACCACCGGACGAGACTCTTGAGTATTATAATAATCAAGACGACGATGGTTCTCCCACTGCTAACGTTATTGCTACTTCAGAGTCGGGGAGGTAACAAAATATCATAGTTTTAGTTATATATATTAATACGTGAAGCAATAATTTTATACCCCTTTTTACGAAAATTGCGCGGACGGAGGAGTATGAAACTTCCCAAACTTATAGTTTATATGGAGAAAAAGTGCAGAATGCTAATTATTTTTTTTTTAATTATGCATAAAATATACATTAAATCAATAAAAAAAACAGTACACACACTACCATGTATTTGACACACACACGCATTTATACTATTTTGTTTATTGTTAAAGTCTGTTGTCAAATTGAGAATAGATTAATATTCTTTGTCTTTAATATTATTTGTCTATAGTCTTACTAAACGTCAAACATAACCAGCAAACGATGAAAAAGTTTTTACAAAAAACATCGTTTACAGAGAAGTTTTGTATCATTAATTAAATTATCGAAATTGGTATGTCAAGTTCAATGGACTGCATTTTCTTTATCGCATGGTTTTTGTTTCAATAAAAAAAATATATTTTAATCAATATTTTTATTTTAATCATTTTTTGTTTTTTTTTTTTTTTATATAAATTTCATATAATTGAGTTCTTAGATTTACGCGATAGATATTGCACATGAAATAAAACTATTTTACGGATTTTATCGCGGTTTATTTTTTATTTTTAATTCCCGACGTTTCGAGTGCTTTGCAGCACCCATGGTCACGGGAGGGACTGAGGTGTTAGACGTCCAAAAGGCATAGTTGTTCCGGGGTACCCTCAAACTTCTTAATTATTTTTGTTGTTGTTGGTCCGATCTACGCAGAATGAGCTCACGGTGTCTTGAGGTCTTGCAGTGTTATGCTTGGTTTTGGATTTGATCGAAACGTCGGGAACTAAAAATAAAAAATAAACCGCGATAAAATCCGTAAAATAGTTTTCATCATCATCATCATCATCAGCCTATAGCAGTCCACTGCTGGACATAGGCCTCTCCAAGTGCACGCCACTGGGTACGATCCTCGGCTACTCGCATCCAGTTTCTGCCAGCCGCCCTACGAAGGTCATCGCTCCACCTAGCCTGAGGGCGTCCTGCATTACGTTTGCCAGTCCGCGGTCTCCACTCAAGAACTCGTTTGTCCCAGCGGTTATCGGTTGTTCGGCTAATGTGACCGGCCCATTGCCACTTCAGCTTACTAATCCGGTGGGCTATGTCGATAACTTTGGTTCTCTGTCGAATGACTTCGTTCCGGATTCTATCCTTCAGAGAAACTCCGAGCATAGCCCTTTCCATAGCTCGCTGAGTGACTTTAAATTTATGAACCATTGCAACCGTGAGTGTCCACGTCTCGGCTCCATATGTCATAACGGGCAGGACGCACTGATTAAAGACTTTTGTCTTTAGGCTTTGTGGAATGGGCGATGTAAATACTCGACGTAATTTCCCAAATGCCGCCCAGCCCAGCCGTATTCTTCTGTTGACTTCTTTCTCGAAGTTGTTTTTCCCCAACTGCAGAGTTTGTCCTAGGTAAACATATTCTTGAACAACCTCGAGAATAGCGCCATGTATTGCAACAGGTTCCGGTACTACATGTCGGTTAAACATTACCTTGGTCTTGTCCAAGTTCATGCGGAGACCTATTTGTTTGGAAGAATCGGCTAGGCTGGTCAGCATCTGTTGTAAATCCTGCAACGTTTCGGCCATAATGACGATGTCGTCTGCAAATCTCAAGTGTGAGATATGACTGCCATTTATGTTTATGCCATGACCTTCCCAGTCCAGCGTCTTAAACATATCCTCCAATGCATTTGTGAACAATTTGGGGGAGATAACGTCCCCTTGTCTCACTCCTCGATGCATTGAGATAGGGTTGGTCTGCTGGTTTTGTAACTGGATGGTCATGGTCGTGGCGTTATAGAGACTTCTTAACACTTGGATGTATCGCCAGTCGACTTGGCATCGTTGCAAGGATATCAGAACTGACCAGGTCTCGATCGAGTCAAAGGCCTTCTCATAGTCCACGAATGCTAAGCACAGGGGCCGATTATACTCTTCGGTCTTCTGTATAATCTGCCGTATAGTGTGGATGTGGTCTATGGTTCCATACCCTCTTCGAAACCCGGCCTGTTCCGGGGGTTGAAATTCGTCGAGCCTTCGCGCAAGACGATTCGTGATAACTCTTGAAAACAGCTTATAAATGTGGCTCAGGAGCGAAATAGGGCGGTAGTTCTTCAGTTGGGTCTTATCACCCTTTTTGAAAAACAATACGACCACGCTCCTAGCCCAAGCCTCTGGAGTTCTCCCATTAAAGAGGACAGAGTTAAAGATATTTTGGAGCTCCTTTAGCACGGATTTACCTCCTGCTTTTAATAGTTCAGTTGTAACTCCGTCCTCTCCAGGGGCTTTTCCATTCCTTAGCTGCTCAAGAGCCATCACGATTTTGTCTAGGCTGATTTCGGGCAGGTCTTCCGTAAAGTGGCGGCTTAATGTAGCTCTAGGATCCTCGTTTCCGGGATCAGGACGAGATGTATGCGAGGCGTATAGTCGGCTGTAGAAGTCTTCTACTTCCAAAAGAATCTCCGGCTTAGAAGTGATGACGTCCCCACTGGCTTTGGACAACTTCGTCAGATGGCTCCTCCCCAAAGACTGAACGAAAACTTTCGACCCCCGATTTTGCTCGATTGCTTTTTCAATAGCGCGTGTATTAGCGCATCGGAAGTCATGTCGTACCAGTTTGTTAATTCGTTTGTTGAGTGCCCGTTGCTCTAACGAAGTGTTGGGTGGGTTTACACGTCGTTTCTTCATAAGCTGCAGTGTCTCCTCCGAAAGCTTCGTTTTCTTACTTATACGTCGCGTTTCACAAAATCTCGTACCTTCCTCCCTGATGATTTTAACTACATTTGTGAGGGCCTGGTCTACGTCATTTGTGGTTTCCATGGTAACGAATCGGTTCTCCAGATTTGACTGGAACGCTTCAGATCCTACTACGGTTTGGAGGAGGTTGGGCCGGAGCCTGGCCTTCATCAAACGGACTCGCTCGAGCTTAAAGTTGATATTCAGTGAGCCTCTGACAAGTCGGTGATCGCTTCCGGTATTAAACCTGTTGATCACTGAGACATCTCTGAATATGTGCTTCTTGTCCGTTATGATGAAGTCAATCTCATTTTTAGTCCTAGTGTCGGGGCTTTGCCATGTCCACTTTCTTTGGGGCCGTTTCTTAAAGAAAGAGTTCATCAAGAAAAGCCCCTCTTTCTCAAGAAAGTTAACAAGCATTTGCCCCCTATGATTCCTGCTACCGTAACCGTGAGATCCTACTACCGATTCGCTGCAAATTTGTACTCCCACTTTAGCGTTGAAGTCCCCCATGACAACGTTGTAGTAGGCCTTAGTGGTGGAGTGTAAGGCCTTCGATATGTCCTCGTACATATCTTCAACTTCATTGTCAGAGTGTGCCGAAGTCGGTGCGTAAACCTGCACAACCTTTAGGTTATACCTATCGGTTAACTTAATAATAAGATACGCTACCCTGTTCGACACACTAGACATTTCCACAACGTTGTCAGAGAGGGTTTTATTGACCAAGAACCCTACGCCGCCCTGGGATAGCTGATCGCCCTCTCGGAAGTACAAAAGGTGGCCTGATTCTAGGGTAACGGTGTCCTCTCCCTTTCTTCGGACTTCACACAGTCCCAGAACGTGCCACCTTATCCCTTCGAGTTCGGATTCTAGTTGCGCCATGTGCTCGTCAAGCCGTAACGTGCGTCCATTAAACGTCGCCAAGGTCAGTTGATTTTGGCAGCCTCTCGTAGCCCGGGGATTCTTCGCACCCCCTGCCCTGCCGTTACCGTGACCGCCGCCGTGATCCGGAATAGCAGGGCGGCCGGGAACTGGGGGCCGTGGTTTATTTTGGCTTGCCATTTGGAGGGTTTGCCCATAATCGCCACGCTGGGCAGGCGGGTTGGCGATCGCAGTGCGTAACTCTTCGCATCGGTGCCGCTGCTGCCCGTCACCGATCTGCGGTATTTAGTCACGCAGTTATTTGTTATGGTTATACCGCCATTTTTTCGGTCGTCAGAGCCTCGTTCGTTGATTAGCAGGATGTACCACGAGCAGGTGAGGATGACTTGGAGCCATATGGTGGTATTTGACTCCCTTACTCCCTTACATCATAAATAGTTTTATTTCATTCATATAATTGGTTTACAAAAAATAGGCACATGTGACCTTGGCGAAATCTGTGATTATAGAAGTATAGTCTTTGACAATAGCACCTTAATAATGTTCAAACTTATAATTTAAATTAATTATGGTCGAATTTTGACCAATGGGCGACCACTAGTTAATATTAAAAGTTGGTTTTGAATAGCACAAACCGGTCGTCGTGGCATTCTTTGGGGGAAGCAATGTCTTTACTGTTGTTGATGATGATAATGAGGTATATGACATTTTTGGTAACGACGACTTGTTATAGTGATTTGAACATGCCTTGAATCACCGGTTCGGGTAGTTACAAATTACATCCCCGCATAAAACAATATATTATGTACAGTCCTTTATCTACCAATATTTGCCTTTCATACTTCTTTCTAGATACCTATAAACGACCCAAACGATTATCCAGTAACAACAATACTATACCGATACATCACTTTTGGCCAATCAGTGGATATCAAAGTTGAGCCAATGGTGTTCCAAAGTGAGTCTGAAAAAGAGGTTGTTGGTTCCATGATGAAGTGGCTCTCGAACACACAGGGAGGTACAGCTATGATAACTAGTTGTCGAGAGCCCGAAATGGATAATTCAG
Source organism: Phalera bucephala (assembly GCA_905147815.2). NCBI lineage: Eukaryota > Metazoa > Arthropoda > Insecta > Lepidoptera > Notodontidae > Phalera > Phalera bucephala. Next base: position 36,185,888 of record LR990616.1, read on the forward strand.
GTCGCAATTGTGTCGTAACATCTAACTTTCGACTTAAAACATTTTCATTTTGTAAATACAATAATAATAAAAAAGTTGGACGATGAATGACGATACAGTCCACTGTAAAAGGGCGTAATAACTTTATCAAATAACTTTAAAAAAGTGAGAAATTATTCCCGTGTCTTAGGGTGGTGGTAGGTGTGTTTAAAAATGTGGCTTTTACTTAAAATCAGCCTATACTGCCCACTGCTGGGCAAAGGCCTTCTCTCACAATTCGAGGTGAGAGAGATTAGGTCATACTCCACCACGTGGACCCAGTGCGGATTGGTGGAGACAGGTTTGTGGCCACCTGCTGTTGGAACTTTTCAAGTCGCCTTTGAGGCTTGCAACTCGGCTTAACGACTACCACATTAAGTGGTAACCAGGACCAACGACTTAGCGTGCCTTCCGAAGCACGGAGACACTCGAATGTAAAAAGGCCACAAACGGTCACCCATCTCAGGCCGACCGAGTCGAACGCTGCTTAACTTTGGTGATCGGTAAGAACACCGCGGTCGCACAGCGCTACGAGCGGCTTTTACTTGCACAAACAATACTATAAAAATGAAATATTGTGGGAAATTTGCCTCATGCGAGGATCGACCGTCACACTTACATCAGTTGGTTTTTTTTATAAAGTAGTAGTTTTGACTAGAATAATTTCCGCTATGAACATGGCATCTTGCAGTAAAAGATAAACATGCCACTATAATAATAAAATTTAGTCAACATCTTATTAAAATAAAATAATGACATACCTACCTTTTCCGCGATTCTATAAATTAAGACAAGAAAAAGACAAAATGTGTCTATTATTTAATGATAAACGGAATAGATTAGTAAGTAAGAAATGTTTTAAGCACCATTTAAAGTGTGATTGATTGCTAAAATGTATGGGTACGGCAACTTTCTTACTGCATATTTTGTCGCTACTTTTCGTCACTGTAATTGATTAGTAGTAGACAGTATTCATTACGAATCGACTTGATAACTCTATTTAATTATAAAATAATAATATTAGCCCTGTTAAGAAACTGTCCCACTGTTGGGCACGGGCCTCCTCTCAAACTGAGAGGGCTTAAGCCATAGTCCACCACGCTGGCCCAGTGCGGGTTGGTGAACTTCACACACCTTCGAAAAACTCTTAGGCATGCAGGTTTCCTCACGATGTTTTCCTTCACCGTTAAAGCAAGTGATAATTAATTTTTAATACGCACATGCTTTCGAAAAGACAGAGGTGCGTGCCTGGGTTTGAACCCGAGACCTCTGACTTTGCAGTCCAACGGTCTAACCACTAGGCTATCACTGCTTTACGAAGTTTGCTCGAAGTTTGCTTTACGAAGTTACTCTATTTGCGAAGTTTTTTCCTTTAAATACCAAACGCGATGAAGCTGTTTCTTCAAAAATGATGGTATCATCAAACTTTCAATTTAGTACTGTCGAAACCAGTTACCTTGCGATCCACGAAGTATCAAACAACTTAAATGATTGATCGCCACTTATGTGAACTAGTAAACACGGTTTTTTGACACATTTTTCTTCTTAAGATAAATTGCTGACTGATGCCTTAGGAAGTGATTTGTATCCTTCGGAAGTGAAAATAGTGTATCTTATTTTGTTTTATAGGTCGGACAGAGTGTTGGGTTTTTCTATCGTAAAACTCGTAATATGGTGGACTCCCTTTTAAGTTGATACTTAAGATCGTGAGTGATGTGTGGGTGTACAGCTTAGTGAAAGTCTTTGCTCGCAAATTTTATGATTCCAGATTTGATCCTTTTACGTCTCTGAAGTAGAATAAAGGTTAAAAAATCCGCCAGTAATCTTTCAAAATACATTACTTCGAGTAAAGTACCCGCCTAAGTGGCGAGACGTTGAGACGAATTATGTTTAAAGGTCACAAGTTACTTTTGAATAAATAATAGAAGAAGCGTTTTAGATACGGCAATTATCAATATCGCGACTTCATCGATGCTGCATCAATCTTTGGCAACTTAACTCCTTAATCACAGCTGTAAGGTGAAAGCTCTCTTAGCAGTGTGTTGCCAAAGTGCATGTAACTTTCACCAAAATTAGCCAGAGTATAACTCAGCCAGTTAGAGATGGGTGTCCGTTTCTAGCATTTGCATGTTTTAATATCTTAGTGAATCATAAGGCATGTTAAGATATTGACCCCGCTTAGTAGTCAGTAGTCGTTAAGAAAAATTGATAGCCTTATCAGCCTCCACAAATTTGCCTCCACGAATCCGTGCTGGGTTTGCTTGCTGGCAAATGACCTATCCTCTCTCACCTCAATTTGTGAGACAAGGCCTTTGATCAGAAGTGGGACAGTATATACAGATTTACTATCGAAGTCGTGTACTAATAGCTACCTACCTACTGTTTTGATGTTGCATCGAGTAATGGCTTTTAAATGTGTGCGGAACCCTGCACCCGCAACATACCCACGTACAATAGCTGCATATAGCTTCTGCTAACTAAAGCTTGAAACTAACGAACGGATATGCAGAGGAAAGAGATTAGTCACAGTACCTAGCTTCTGCTTATATAATGATGCATTGTGTGTTCTTATATAATGATCTATTGTATGTTCTTATATAATGATACATTGCGGCAACAGCAGTTTCTTTATGAGGAAAGTGTGATGGTATCTGCGACAAGCAACGTCAAAGAAAATATAATTTTACAGTAAACAGGATACTTTTCTATTATTAACATCACGTCACAGGACTAAGCACGAAAACGTAATCGTGGGGCTTAGTTTTTTCTGTAATATTTGTTGAAAAAAAATATTTTTATATTATTATTTGACATTGGCGATACACTGTTAAAATGTGGGGTCATTCATTGAAATAAGAAGTAATCGTACTGTTACATTCATGTTTATTTACGGCTGATTTCAATTTTTAACTCAAGGATACATTTGCCTACTAAGGATAGAATTTTGACATATTTTGTGTGGAAAATCTGTCAAAATTCTAACGACAGTAAGCAAATCTATCCTTGAGTTGAATATTGACACTGGCCATTAGTAAATTTGTATGACAAGGATAGCGTATCAACTTGCTAGCGCAACCATTTCGTGCTAAGCTCTCAAATCACATTCCAAATTCAAATCGTTCTGTAGACAGTCTATCATTCATTTTCATTCCTCAGCCGTTATTTACGATCAACCGTTGAGATATAATATATTTCAATTGGAAGATACTTCTCGGAATTTATTGAATTACACTTAAGTACATTTTCCAGGCTTTTAGTATTCACTTCAGAGTATTCGTTTAAAAAATATAAATTAACGTTGTAAGCCTAAGAATGTTAGAATAAAATATTATGTAGATTTTTATAAAGCACTAATCATCTAGTTAAGAAATATGAAAAATAAAATTAGATTAACCTGTTTTTTAGTAACGAAATTTTGCTTATACTCATTTAGTACCTTCTTTGTACAAATTGCCAATCGCATAATGTGCGTGGCGAGCACAAGTTTGTGGGTTCGAATCCGTAATGTTGTTGAGGTTTTTGTATTGAAAAATACTTAATACGGGTCCAGAGTTTTCCTATCAAAAAAATCCCAGTATCAGTCTGGAGCCTGGAGTTGTGTCCCGGAAACCTCTGCAACCCTCTCTTGAAGAAAGTACACAAAGATGTTTTTAAATACTTATTAGTTAAAATGTAACCCCTGCTTGGAGAATGTAGACATGACGTTATTTTAACCGACTTCAAAAAGGAGGAGGTTCTATGTTCGGTTGTATGTATGTTTTTCTATCTTTTTTTTTCATGTAATATCACCAATATTGCCGTCAATTTTGGACCGATTTTGATAATTCTTTTTGCATTGGGTTCAGTATAGCTCCAAGGTGTTCCCATTTTAATTTCATTGGTATTGGACCTAGGATTTTGAAGATACACCAGGGAACTCCTTAACTACAAACAATAGGAATGTGCAAATTGAGACAATATAGGTGTTACGTCAATCCTATAGGTACCATACTATAGAACTAAGCAGAATTTTAACGGACTACAAAAAAGGAGGAGGTTCATAATTCGTCTGTGTTTTTATAACTTATTTGCTTATAAACCGATTTGGATGATTCTTTTTCACTGGATTCAATATAGTTTCAAGGTGGTCCCATTTTAATTTCATCAGAATTGGACCTTGGACTTTGAAGATACACCAGGGAACTCCTTAGCAACAAACAATACGAATGCGTAGATTAAGATATCATGGGTATTACGTCTATTCTATCGGTTCCCTACTATAGAACTAAGCAGAATGTTAACCAACTTCAAAAAAGGAGGAGGTTCATAATTCGTCTGTACTTTTGTGTAATATCTTTGCTTATAACCTGATTTTGATTATTCTTTTTATATTAGGTTCGGCATAGCTCCGTGATGGTCGAATGAAAATTTTATTGGTATTGGACAATGGGCTTTGAAGATACACCAGGGGTTTCCAATTCGGCAAGCAGCATGAATGTGAAAATTCAGTTATTATGAGTTTTATATCAATCTTGCAGATACCTCACTGTATAAATAAGTAGGATAATATAAGGTAAAATTATTGAACGGAGAATGCGCGTGAAGCCCGATGGAATGTTGTGCGAGGCACAAGGGGGTTTCAGGTCTGAAAGAGGATGTTCGGATCAAGTCTTCTCACTCGGCAACATCGTAGAGAAGCATCTGGCAGTGGGGCGGAAGGTTTTCTGCGGTTTTGTAGATCTGGAGAAGGCATTTGACAGAGTTGTGCGAAAGAGACTTTGGGACATTTTGTCAGAGTATGGTATAGATGGCACTCTGTTGCGAGCCGTCCAGTCCACTTATGTGGACTGCAAGGCATGCGTACGGGTGGGTGGTAACAGTTCACCCTGGTTTGACGTTAAAATCGGCGTCAAGCAGGGTTGCGTGTTGTCCGCTAGACTGTTTATAATATATCTGGACAAAAGTCTTCAAAGACTGAAAGCGATGAATGAAGGTGTACAGATGGGTGACTTAGTGGTAAACCATCTACTTTATGCAGATGACGCGGTTTTAATAGCGCCAACAGCCACTGATCTGCAAACACTAGTCACAGTTATGAAAAACGACTGCATGATCAATGGCTTACACTTGAATGTGAAGAAAACCAAGATTATGGTTTTTGAAAGGGAAGAAACCAGAACGAATGTAAGGATTGTGGTTGGTAACGATGTGCTGGAGCAAGTGAATGAGTTTGTATATCTTGGATGTGCCTTCAGTAAGGATGGAAAATACACCGCTGATATAGAGAGAAGAGTGAGTGCAGGGAACAGAGTGAATGGTGCGATGGGAAAGCTACTCGGGAGCCGGCACTTAAGCCATAAGGCGCAGCTGGCCATACATAACGGAGTTCTTGTCCCAAGGCTGTTATATGGTAGCGAGAGCTGGGTATGTAAGAAGGAGAATGAAAGTAGGATAAATGCGGTAGAAATGCGAGCTCTGCGGAAGATGTGCGGAGTGAAGCTGACCGACCGCATTAGCAACAGCATAGTAAGACAGCGAGTAGGTATGAAAGATAGTATCGGTGTAAAGATGAGAAAGGGCATGCTCCGTTGGTTGGGGCATAAAGAAAGAATGCCAGAGGAAAGAATGACAAAACAGATATACAATGTGAAAGTGGAAGGATGCCGGTACCGGGGAAGAGCTAGACTATCTTACCACGACCAAATAAACCGAGTCTTGTCTGATGGAAAAGTCAAGAGTCTCCGTAACCGGCAAGCGTGTATGAGACGAACTCTCATGAGTCGAGGAAGCCAGAGAGGTATGTAAGGAAAGAACCTGTTGGAAGTCTGTACTCTCTGCCTACCCCACAAGGGATCTGGCGTGAGGTTATAGATAGATAGATAGATAATATAAAGGAGGTATATAAATATTAATAATTAATTCACTCATCACTAAAAATTGTAAAATAAAAAAACCTTTTCAAAAGAGGGAAACCGACTTCAAAAAGCAAAAAAAATAAATATTTGAAGTCGGTGCCAAGTAACCGACTGCACCAACCAGAACTGACTTTAAATATTATTTTTTTGCATTTTGAAGTCGGTTTCCCTTTTTTAAAAAAGTTTTTTTATTTCAATATGGATTAAGAAATAAAATTTGTAAAAATCTCGCAATATTATTCCAAACCATCGTTTTCTATCGTTATGATTTGATCGATCGATCGTATAAAGATTTGTGGAAGCGCGCGACTATCGGTAGAGTGTGAGATATCAATAATCAAATCTTTCGAACGAATGAAATACGTTAAGAATGGTTATTTGCATCAGGTAACGTAATCAAATCGGTTTATATATTTTTCGAAGGGATAACGATTCTTATTAAGTGGAGGTGTTTGAGTTTGTTTTTCTCATTTTCTTTTTATCTTTAGATGTTTACTCTAGTAATTATGATTAAAAACGTAAATGGAGCTTTCGGAACAGTATCGTAAGGTGTCTACACATTAATTTAATGATTCAAAAGACAATAGGTAATACTCCACCACGCGGATTCAGTGCCGATTGGTGGACACAAGCGTGTGACCACCTTAGCATGAGCAGATTGACATAAGCATAACGTGCTAAAAGAGCGTTAATTTGTAGTGTAAAAAGGATAGCATATCAATTCGATAACATCAGGCTAACGTCAATCTGTTCGTGCTAAAACTCTCAGATGTTGGAAGTTTATCAAGTATTATCCAACTTCTCTCAACGAATAATACATTTAGTTGACGAGGATAAACAGCTCAGCGTGTCTTCCTATGCATGAGCACGCTCGAATATGGAAATACCACAAACCCCATCTCAAACAAACATTGCTAGGTAACCACTAAGAATACAGCGATTCCGCAGCTCTAGAAGCGTCTACTTTTGTGGGCTGTTTTAAGATTATTTTTGGTAAATGTTGGTTTGGTAGAAGCCTCCTCGAAGAAACCGGTGTGGGTCTCCTCCGGTCGACGATGGCACACTCCTGCGTTCAGCAGTACCGACGACGCTGCTGTACGTGTCACAGCTACACTACACCACCAAAGCCATTGACATTGAGGAGTATGCCCGCAAGAATCCTTGTATTCTCTGAGGGTCGAAAAGCTGAACTCGCAACACAATGCGGCTTTTAATTCCTTTGTTGTGCGAGTTCCCACAGCCAAATTGGAGACCTTCATGAGCGAGGACTTCTGGCCGAGGGGTGTCGTTTTTAGAAGATTTCGTGGGAGACTGAGAGATACCCCCGTACAGCGCAACATGTCGCCGGCAACACATGTTACTTGATTTATAAGTTTATATATTATATGTATGTTAGTCTGTAAGGTATATATTCTATGGGCCCGTAAGTTTAACAAAATAGTTTCGTTTAATTTCAGTTGCCTGGATTAAATGACTTATTGTTATTATTATTATTATAAATGCTCTTAACTTATCTATATAAATAAATGTAAGCTTTTTAGAAGAAAAAAACAATAAAGAAATACAATTGTTTCTTTCTGCATTGTTGGCAAATAATCCCAATTGTGAGTGTGCTTATTTTAACGAAAAAAAGTGTCAGTCCGGAGTCTGAAATTAAGTGCGGTATAACGACAGTAAACTCGTCGTCATATTGGGACCTAATATCGTCTTAGATATGATGTTACGCATCAATAAAATATCTGAAACAACTTACATTATATGGGGTGGGTCTGTTGCCATTATGTCAAACTCAAACTTTTGGTTTTGTATAAGCCCTGCTTACAAGTCGTCAATTTACATCGACCATATTGGAGGGAAGGGAGTGAAGAAGAAATCGCGACAGACAGCCACCGCAAGCACAAACATTATAGTGAGTATGACCAAATCAGAACCCCAAAGAGTGTATCTACAAAGCAGCAATACTCCAAGCTCGTCAGACACACGCTACGCTTTAACATTGATGTAATTCCAAGAGAAAAATAAATAGCAACACAACAATATGGCACTTCCATCCCACGCGGTCTTGTCTTCTATGTAATCCGAGATTTTGTTATAGACTTTCTTACATAATTTAGCGTTATTTATGGTTTTATATCTCGAATATCGTGGGGAAGTTTGATATAAAAAAAAAAAAAAAAAAAAAAAGAGTGTGGAGACGCGTGATTATTGTATTTATTATTTGTTCCAAGTATTTACAGTATGGATGTCACGTGGCATGTCATGACATCCACACACAAGTTCTATATATGTATATATATATATATATAGCAGAATGTTTCTCGCCAATTAGAATTTCCGAGACAAACCCAAATGGTACTAATGTATTATTAATGTACCAATCAAAGGTCATGTTTGGTCAACAGCATAAGTCGCTTAATATTCTCAGGGGGCTTTTATCACGTTCATCTTTATGTGTTAAGCTTCTAGTGTGAAAAGGATGGTATAGATTTCTTCTCTATAGCGTCACGCTAACGTTAATTTGATCATGCTAAGCCGTGAGCTTATCAAATCAATTATTTTTGTTGATCTAAACATATCTGAATACGTTGCTAATAATTTAGTTTTGACAAATTTCATCACCTTTGATAAAATAGAAAGAACATGCTTTACTAAGTTCCGTTGCCGGAACTTCGTTAGCGTTATCTTCAGGCGTATATTTTATACCCTTACGTTGCTTTTGTGACAAAAGGTAGCTTATGTCCTAGCGTTCCCCTGGATGAAATCTATGATTAAAATCTGTTCAGCGGTTTGAGTGTGAAAAGGTAATAGACAAACAGACAGTTACTCTCGAATGTTAGTATGGATAACTTTTACTCTCGGTATATAATCACAGTAAATAAGAATGATAACGTTGATGACCGCACCAATTCAACGAATTCGCGAACTGTGTTCTTGTTTTGATGCGGTTTGAGCGTGACGTGAGCCACTGACGTTTGAGGTTTGATGTTTCTAGAAATGTGGTGAAAGATAAAATTGCATGAAATAGAATCGATTGAATGTTGTATCGAGATAATTTATAAAGGAAAATGAATCGATTTATATAACAATAATTAAGGAGCGAAGAGAAAACTAATCACAATAATTTCATTATTTATTTAGGAATCAAGCGATTCGTTAGAAGAAATTGTATGTCAAAATTCTTAATTTGACGCGCACGTAAATAATTATTTAAAAATCTATGAAACTGTCTATTTTAATATGTCAAGATGGCGCAGCTATGTTTTTTTAATAATTTCTTGACTATAAGCATACTATGACTTCAGTCGGATACATATAATAATATTCGTAAAGGAATCGGCATCGATGATGTACAGTTTTAAATACAATTGATCGATTATAACGATTTCATTGTGTCAGTCCCTAAACGCAAACCGTTCCAATTTACATAAATAAGTAGTAGAGAGTTTATAAAGCTTTTTTTTTAATAATTTCGCAAATTTATGAATTGTATATGCTGCCTCGTTGGTCTGGTGGCAAATCGCATCGCTTTGTGATCACGGGGTCCTGGGTTCAAATCCTAGGTCGGGCAAATTTATTTTTTCTGTCGAAAAATTCCCAGTATGAGTCCGGAGTCTGGAATTGTGCCCGTTATATGGCAATAGGCTCGCCCCCTATTTCATGGGACCTAACATCGTCGGCGAAACGTGGGTGTACTCAGCAGTATTTAAGTATGCTTCCCATAATATGTCCAACACCATGATGTAATCAACAATACAAATACAGAACGGATTACTTCGGCGGATTCAAATTATGTAGGACGTACAGGTGTCCCGGTCCTAAAGGTTGCTCGATTGCTGTCATTTGCATAACACAACATTGTTGTGTTTGTGGTTACTGATTACGGACCATTTCTATAGATGTACCAATGTTTTTTGGTAAACTTTTACGCAGATTTTGGAATGAATAGACAGAGGAACAGAAGTTACTTGCAAATTGAATCCTAAAAAGTTATTTGGGATAAACCTTAAGCAATGCCAGCTATGGCATTTTTCGCATAAACTCAGGAAAAGGGTTAAACTTTTTACTTGTTTACTTATTAAGGTCCGGAAAATGTCTAGTTTTATATATTTAGCGCAATGTGAATCCCAACGCTGAACGATTGCGGCAATGAAAAACAAATGCGAATGTAAATCGTACAGTAAAACTTGGTGGCACTTGCGACGTTTTCTTTAAAGAAGGCACGAGGGCACTTAATGTGCTGTCCTCTCAAAATTGCTTATTTTATATCCAAGTCACGTTTGAACCTAGCAATGCTGCCATCTAGTTGTTAAAAACTTTAAAATGAAAAAAAAAAATATTGTCACGTCTGTTTTTGTAAAATTCTCCACGTACGGCTAAAGTCATCAATATAGCGCTCGGAATTACCAAACTTACAAGGCCTAGCCCGTAGAACCGAAGGGGGTCGGGACAGAAACTTTCTTGAGCGTCGAAAACGTACCGGAAGATGTAGAGTGGGCAGATCTCCTACAAGGTGGACGGATAACCAGATGAAGGTCGCAGGTAGACGGTAGATGCTTCCAGGTTTCGTCATGGCGATCTTTGATGAAGGCTTAGTCGCGTACATGATGCCTGTCAACTGATGATGTTAATGATGAGTCTCAGGCTAACTAGAAGATCAGCCTGACACGTGACTGACTAAAGATGTGACAAAATTCGTAGCCAGGAATGTATATATTTGAAATCGTTGAAAAGGATAGCTTCAGTTCCTTAGTTTACTTTGCTTAGCCTTTCTACGAGAGGTAAATAAAGTTTATTTATCCTTAAAGTTATCGAGGAAGTAAAATAGCGCCCGTTAGCGACAAAAGTTTCTTCAATATATTTTACCAGCCTTTTTTTAACTTGCACTGTTATTGTATGTAGATATACAAAACACTTGCGGGTATCTGATTGAGCTGAAATCTGGCATACATGTGTAAGTTTGGTGACAAGACAATAATATGGTATCACAAAGTTAGTCTAATGATGGAGGTGGCCATAGGAACACCTCAACTATCTAGTATGCAAGATATCTCCATTGTGTTATTAATATAAAAGCTTGTTTTCAAAAAGATCTTTTTAAATTAAAGGTATTATTTTTGGCTCAAGGTTACCCCGATATCCCGCATGATTCATGTCAAGTCACTCACCTGACACATGAATGACGTAACGAGATATTTGTAACTCCCATGAGTTAAGATAAATAAGATGATTCTATTTCAAAATTGACAAGTGTCAAAGCTGTTTATTTTTGGTTTAACTGCTGCTTTGTGTTTTTTGTGCGCTGTGTCTCCCCACATTATGTTTTTCATCGAAGAGCCCCAAACATTCCCACCATTACAATTCCTCTAAGTCAGTATCAATCATTGCCTCCATAGACGACACTAAGATTCGAATTTTGAGGAATCACGGACAGCACTTTAATTGGCTTCGAGCCCGCAACAAATTTAATTAGAAAGAAAAGAATAAAATAGGAGTAAGATAAAATTAAATTCCAAATTCCGTCCCGAAATTAGAAGCCAACACAGAAGCGATGGCACTTTTTTCCCATTTGCCGTAATACTGAGGCAGGGTACCGAATTATACATTCAAAGGTGGATGCGACACAGACCTGAGTTGTTTTGTAATACAACCGTGTCTATATAAATTACTAGCAGGATTTCCGGGGCTTCGCACCCGGTCGGACACCACTAGCTACCGGGTTTATGTTACTTTTGGATAATATAGCTGTCTAATGGTGGAAGAATTATTACAATCAGTTCAGTAGTTTCAGAGTTAATTGATTACAAACAAACAAAAAATCTTTTCTGTTAATAATATTGGTATGAAAGTATTACAAACCCAACACGTAGACACATGATGTAATGTGATTGGGTCTGGACATATTTTTTTTACCAAAAGTGACTGTTTCACAGAATTCACTCTGTAACAAATGTCGTTGATTATAATAAATTTGTGGTCTGTCATGTCACATGAAATTCTAGGTATGATGAAGGGTAGTTTTTCTAATCATCATCAGCTCAGCCTACACTTGTCCAATACTGAATATAGGCATCCCCATTCGCTTTTCAGCGCAACCGATCCGATGCCACCTGCATTTAATGACTTCCTACGATCTTCACAAGATCGTCGGTCCATTAGGCAGGCTTCATTCTAGCTGCGCTTGCCAATACGTCGTCTTCATCTTGAATCTTTCTGCCCCAACGCCCGTCTAATCTTCTCGCTGTGTTGCCCGCTCATTGCCATTTCACACACACTTATCCTATGAGTTATGTCGAAGACCCTGCTTCTAGTTTGTGTAATAGGGATTTCTAATAGGCTCGTCCCCTAATACATTAGGGCATAACATAGTTGGAAAAATATAGGCCTGCACATTATACCACTGCCTGCCTATCTACCATACTTATCTCTTTTTAAATAAGTACCAACTATTGATTCTTCAGTCCCTTTCAACACGTCAAACTACAAATGGTTTTATAGCCAATCGCGACATTTTACTTTAATTTTAAATTTTTCCAGGATCTTACCGCTTCGTCCACATTCAAAGCACGTCATCCACTAGAAAAAGATAACTAGTTGTCGAGAGCCCGAAATGGATAATTCAGGTCGCGATTGTGTCGTAACATCTAACTTTCGACTTAAAACATTTTCATTGTGTAAATACAATTATAATGAAAAAGTTGGACGATGAATGACGATACAGCCCACTGTAAAAGGGCGTGATAACTTTTTAAAATCACTTTATAAAAGTGAGAAATTATTTCCGTGTCTTAGGGTGGTGGTAGGTGTGTTTAAAAATATGGCTTTTACTTAATATCAGCCTATACTGCCCACTGCTGGGCAAAGGCCTTCTCTCACAATTGGAGGTGAGAGAGATTAGGTCATACTCCACCACGTGGACCCAGTGCGGATTGGTGGAGGCAGGTTTGTGGCCACCTGCTGTTTGAACTTTTCAAGCCGCCTTTAAGGCTTGCAACTCGGCTTAACGACTACCACATTAAGTGGTAACCGGGATCAACGACTTAGCGTGCCTTCCGAAGCACGGAGACACTCGAATGTTAAAAGGCCACAAACGGTCACCCATCTCAGGCCGACCGAGTCGAACGCTGCTTAACCTTGGTAATCGGTAAGAACACCGCGGTCGCACAGCGCTACGAGCGGCTTTTACTTGCTCAAACAATACTATAAAATGAAATATTGTGGGAAATTTGCCTCATGCGAGGATCGACCGTCACACTTACATCAGTAGGTTTTTTTCATAAAGTAGTAGTTTTGACTAGAATATTTTCCGCTATGAACATGGCATCTTTCAGTAAATGATAAACATTTCACTATAATAATAAAATTTAGTCATTATCTTATTAAAATAAAATAATGGCATACCTACCTTTTCCGCGATTCTATAAATTAAGACAAGGAAAAGACAAAATGTGTTTATTATTTAATGATTAACGGAATAGATTAATAAGTAAGAAATGTTTTAAGCACCATTTAAAGTGTGATCGATTGCTAAAATGTATGGGTACGGCAATTTCTACTGCATATTTTGTCGCTACTTTTCGTCACTGTAACTGATTAGTAGTAGACAGTATTCATTACGAATCGTCTTGATAACTCTATTTGCGAAGTTTTTTCCTTTAAATACATAACGCGAAGAAGCTGTTTCTTCAAAAATGATGGTATCATCAAACTTTCAATTTAGTACTGTCGAAACCAGTCGAACCTTGCGATCCACGAAGTATCAAACAACTTAAATGATTGATCGCCACTTATGTGAACTAGTAAACACGGTTTTTTGACACATTTTTCTTCTTAAGATAAATTGCTGACTGATGCCTTAGGAAGTGATTTGTATCCTTCGGAAGTGAAAATAGTGTATCTTATTTTGTTTTATAGGTCGGACAGAGTGTTGGGTTTTTCTATCGTAAAATTTGCAATATGGTTGACTCCCTTTTAAGTTGATACTTAAGATCTTGAGTGATGTGTGGGTATACAGCTTAGTGAAAATCTTTGCTCGCAAATTTTATGATTCCAGATTTGATCCTTTTACGTCTTTGAAGTAGAATAAACGTTAAAAAATCCGCCAGTAATCTTTCAAAATACATTACTTCGAGTAAAGTACCCGCCTAAGTGGCGAGACGTTGAGACGAATTATGTTTAAAGGTCACAAGTTACTTTTGAATAAATAATAGAAGAAGCGTTTTAGATACGGCAATTATCAATATCGCGACTTCATCGATGCTGCATCAATCTTTGGCAACTTAACTCCTAAATCACAGCTGTAAGGTGAAAGCTCTCTTAGCAGTGTGTTGCCAAAGTGCATGTAACTTTCACCAAAATTAGGCAGAGTATAACTCAGCCAGTTAGAGATGGGTGTCCGTTTCTAGCATTTGCATGTTTGAATATCTTAGTGAATCATAAGGCATGTTAAGATATTGACCCCGCTTAGTAGTCGGTAGTCGTTAAGAAAAATTGATAGCCTTATCAGCCTCCACAAATTTGCCTCCACGAATCCGTGCTGGGTTTGCTTGCTGGCAAATGACCTATTCTCTCTCACCTCAATTTGTGAGACAAGGCCTTTGATCAGAACGGGGACAGTATATACAGATTTACTATCGAAGTCGTGTACTAATAGCTACCTACTTACTGTTTTGATGTTGCATCGAGTAATCGCTTTTAAATGTGTGCGGAACCCTGCACCCGCAACATAACCACGTACAATAGCTGCATATAGCTTCTGCTAACTAAAGCTTAAAACTAACGAACGGATATGCAGAGGCAAGAGATTAGTCACAGTACCTAGCTTCTGCTTATATAATGATGCATTGTGTGTTCTTATATAATGATCTATTGTATGTTCTTATATAATGATACATTGCGGCAACAGCAGTTTCTTCAAGAGGAAAGTGTGATGATATCTGCGACAAGTAACGTCAAAGAAAATATAATTTTACAGTAAACAGGATACTTTTCTATTATTAACATCACGTCACAGGACTAAGCACGAAAACGTAATCGTGAAGCTTAGTTTTTTCTGTAATCTTTGTTGAAAAAAAATATTTTTATATTATTATTTGACATTGGCGATACACTGTTAAAATGTGGGGACATTCATTGAAATAAGAACTAATCGTACTGTCACGTTCATGTTTATTTACGGCTGATTTTAATTTTTAACTCAAGGATACATTTTCCTACTAAGGATAGAATTTTGACATATTTTGTGTGAAAAATCTGTCAAAATTCTAACGACAGTAAGCAAATCTATCCTTGAGTTGAATATTGACACTGGCCATTAGTAAATTTGTATGACAAGGATAGCGTATCAACTTGCTAGCGCAACCATTTCGTGCTAAGCTCTCAAATCACATTCCAAATTCAAATCGTTCTGTAGACAGTCGATCATTCATTTTCATTCCTCAGCCGTTATTTACGATCAACCGTTGAGAAATAATATATTTGAAATGGAAGATACTTCTTGGAATTTATTGAATTACACTTAAGTACATTTTCCAGGCTTTTAGTATTCACTTCAGAGTATTCGTTTAAAAAATATAAATTAACGTTGTAAGCCTAAGAATGTTCGAATAAAATATTATGTAGATTTTTATAAAGCACTAATCATCTAGTTAAGAAATATGAAAAATAAAATTAGATTAACCTGTTTTTTAGTAACGAAATTTTGCTTATACTCATTTAGTACCTGCTTTGTACAAATTGCCAATCGCATAATGTGCGTGGCGATCACAAGTTTGTGGGTTCGAATCCGTAATGTTGTTGAGGTTTTTGTATTGAAAAATACTTAATACGGGTCCAGAGTTTTCCTATCAAAAAAATCCCAGTATCAGCCCGGAGCCTGGAGTTGTGTCCCGGAAACCTCTGCAACCCTCTCTTGAAGAAAGTACACAAAGATGTTTTTAAATACTTATTAGTTAAAATGTAACCCCTGCTTGGAGAATGTAGACATGACGTTATTTTAGCCGACTTCAAAAAGGAGGAGGTTCTATGTTCGGTTGTATGTATGTTTTTCTATCTTTTTTTTTTCATGTAATATCACCAATATTGCCGTCAATTCTGGACCGATTTTGATAATTCTTTTTGCATTGGGTTCAGTATAGCTCCAAAGTGTTCCCATTTTAATTTCATTGGTATTGGACCTAGGGTTTTGAAGATACACCAGGGAACTCCTTAACTACAAACAATAGGAATGTGCAAATTGAGACAATATAGGTGTTACGTCAATCCTATAGGTACCATACTATAGAACTAAGCAGAATTTTAACGGACTACAAAAAAGGAGGAGGTTCATAATTCGTCTGTGTTTTTATAACTTATTTGCTTATAAACCGATTTAGATGATTCTTTTTCACTGGATTCAATATAGTTTCAAGGTGGTCCCATTTTAATTTCATCAGAATTAGACCTTGGACTTTGAAGATACACCAGGGAACTCCTTAGCAACAAACAATACGAATGCGTAGATTAAGATATCATGGGTATTACGTCTATTCTATCGGTTTCCTACTATAGATATAGCAGAAAGTGGATTACAAATTATAATCCTTTGGCTTCGTCAAAATATACTTGCATTAAATACAACTAAAACTAAATATATCACATTTGGCTTATCCCGTAATCAAATCCCGAATAATAATTTTACAATTAAAGCACACTCTTGTAAAAATAATGTCGATACGAATTCTTCTTGTCAGTGCCCAGTTTTGGAAAGGGCGACCTCGGCTAAATACCTAGGTGTAATATTAGACCAAATGCTCACATGGATTCCGCATATTGACATGATAGCAGAAAGGACTCGTAAACTGATATATGTATTTAAAATATTGCGCCATGTTGCTGATCCAAAACTGCTAAGAACAGTCTACTATGCTATGGCACAGTCTGTAATATCTTACTGTATCAGAGCCTGGGGAGGAGCTAAAAAAAGTAATTTGATAAAAATTGAAAGGGCCCAACGAGTTTTACTTAAGGTTATGAGTTTCAAACCATTTAGGTTCCCTACCATTAAATTATATGTTCAGTGTGATGTGCTGACAGTGAGATCACTGTTCATAGTAGAAACTATATTAACCCAACATAAAAGTCTATTTTATGATCCTAAGAGACAGCGACAGCGAAGAAATTACAATATATGTCCCACTAGTCGTTACAGAACTTTTTTCATACACAAATTCCAATGCTTTCTTGGTCCATTCCTATACAATAAAATTAACAAATGTCTTAACATATTTTCGTTAAATAATTTTGACTGTAAAACTAAACTAACAGTTTGGCTGAAAACAAAAACTTATATAGAAATTGAAAGTCTATTTACAATAATAAAATGAGCTTAATTTTTAATTTACCTATGTAATTTATCAGAACATCCCCTAATAATATATTCATATTATGATAACTATTTGTGTGCACTCTGTCAAAAATACACTTAAGGAAGAGTCTAGTATCTAAGATACAGGCTAGGCCTAGTTTAGATACTAGCGACAACATAGGCTTTATATACACTAAAAAACAATAATAAAAAAAAAACAAACAAAAAAACACAATGTCATATGTAACATCTATCTATATCATCACGCCAGATCCCTTACGGGGTAGGCAGAGAGTACAGAGTTCCAACAGGCTCTTTCCTTACATACCTCTCTGGCTTCCTCTACTCTCATAATTCGTCTCATACACGCTCGCCGGTTACGGAGACTCCTGACTTGTCTGATATATATATATATATATATATATTTCTAAACAATGTTCTGAATTAATTGTCAACAAATGCACAGTTCAAAGTTTTAGTGGTTGAACTGTGCATGTTGTTGCTTAACTATTGTATTTTATTTAACGTCTTACCCTCTTTTAATTATATTTTTGTATAAATTGTAAGCCTGGTTTGTGTAATAGTGTAGTATGGTTTTAAGCTAATAAAGTTATTATTATTATATTATTATTATAGAACTAAGCAGAATGTTTACTAACTTCAAAAAAGGAGGAGGTTCATAATTCGTCTGTACTTTTGTGTTATATCTTTGCTTATAACCTGATTTTGATTATTCTTTTTATATTAGGTTCGGCATAGCTCCGTGATGGTCGAATGAAAATTTTATTGGTATTGGACAATGGGCTTTGAAGATACACCAGGGGTTTCCAATTCGGCAAGTAGCATGAATGTGAAAATTCAGTTATTATGAGTTTTATATCAATCTTGCAGATACCTCACTGTATAAATAAGTAGGATAATATAAGGTAAAATTATTGAACGGAGAATGCGCGTGAAGTCCGATGGAATGTTGTGCGAGGCACAAGGGGGTTTCAGGTCTGGAAGAGAATGTTCGGATCAAGTCTTCTCACTCCGCAACATCGTAGAGAAGCATCTGGCAGTGGGCCGGAAGGTTTTCTGCGGTTTTGTAGATCTGGAGAAGGCATTTGACAGAGTTGTGCGAAAGAGACTTTGGGACATTTTGTCAGAGTATGGTATAGATGGCACTCTGTTGCGAGCCGTCCAGTCCACTTATGTGGACTGCAAGGCATGCGTACGGGTGGGTGGTAACAGTTCACCCTGGTTTGACGTTAAAATCGGCGTCAAGCAGGGTTGCGTGTTGTCCGCTAGACTGTTTATAATATATCTGGACAAAAGTCTGCAAAGACTGAAAGCGATGAATGAAGGTGTACAGATGGGTGACTTAGTGGTAAACCATCTACTTTATGCAGATGACGCGGTTTTAATAGCGCCAACAGCCACTGATCTGCAAACACTAGTCACAGTTATGAAAAACGACTGCATGATCAATGGCTTACACTTGAATGTGAAGAAAACCTAGATTATGGTTTTTGAAAGGGAAGAAACCAGAACGAATGTAAGGATTGTGGTTGGTAACGATGTGCTGGAGCAAGTTTGTATATCTTGGATGTGCCTTCAGTAAGAATGGAAAAGAATGGAAAATACACCGCTGACATAGAGAGAAGAGTGAGTGCAGGGAACAGAGTGAATGGTGCGATGGGAAAGCTACTCGGGAGCCGGCACTTAAGCCATAAGGCGCAGCTGGCCATACATAACGGAGTTCTTGTCCCAACGCTGTTATATGGTAGCGAGAGCTGGGTATGTAAGAAGGAGAATGAAAGTAGGATAAATGCGGTAG
Organism: Phalera bucephala; assembly: GCA_905147815.2. Classification (NCBI taxonomy): domain Eukaryota; kingdom Metazoa; phylum Arthropoda; class Insecta; order Lepidoptera; family Notodontidae; genus Phalera; species Phalera bucephala. The sequence goes on from LR990616.1 coordinate 36,204,960, forward strand.
AAATGCGAGCTCTGCGGAAGATGTGCGGAGTGAAGCTGACCGACCGCATTAGCAACAGCATAGTAAGACAGCGAGTAGGTATGAAAGATAGTATCGGTGTAAAGATGAGAAAGGGCATGCTCCGTTGGTTGGGGCATATAGAAAGAATGCCAGAGGAAAGAATGACAAAACAGATATACAATGTGAAAGTGGAAGGATGCAGGTACCGGGGAAGACCTAGACTATCTTACCACGACCAAATAAACCGAGTCTTGTCTGATGGAAAAGTCAAGAGTCTCCGTAACCGGCAAGCGTGTATGAGACGAACTATGAGAGTCGAGGAAGCCAGAGAGGTATGTAAGGAAAGAACCTGTTGGAAGTCTGTACTCTCTGCCTACCCCACAAGGGATCTGGCGTGAGGTTATAGATAGATAGATAGATAATATAAAGGAGGTATATAAATATTAATAATTAATTCACTCATCACTAAACATTGTAAAATAAAAAAACCTTTTCAAAAGAGGGAAACCGACTTCAAAAAGCAAAAAAAATAAATATTTGAAGTCGGTGCCAAGTAACCGACTGCACCAACCAGAACTGACTTTAAATATTTATTTTTTGCATTTTGAAGTCGGTTTCCCTTTTTTAAAAAAGTTTTTTTATTTCAATATGGATTAAGAAATAAAATTTGTAAAAATCTCGCAATATTATTCCAAACCATCGTTTTCTATCGTTATGATTTGATCGATCGATCGTATAAAGATTTGTGGAAGCGCGCGACTATCGGTAGAGTGTGAGATATCAATAATCAAATCTTTCGAACGAATGAAATACGTTAAGAATGGTTATTTGCATCAGGTAACGTAATCAAATCGGTTTATATATTTTTCGAAGGGATAACGATTCTTATTAAGTGGAGGTGTTTGAGTTTGTTTTTCTCATTTTCTTTTTATCTTTAGATGTTTACTCTAGTAATTATGATTAAAAACGTAAATGGAGCTTTCGGAACAGTATCGTAAGGTGTCTACACATTAATTTAATGATTCAAAAGACAATAGGTAATACTCCACCACGCGGATTCAGTGCCGATTGGTGGACACAAGCGTGTGACCACCTTAGCATGAGCAGATTGACATAAGCATAACGTGCTAAAAGAGCGTTAATTTGTAGTGTAAAAAGGATAGCATATCAATTCGATAACATCAGGCTAACGTCAATCTGTTCGTGCTAAAACTCTCAGATGTTGGAAGTTTATCAAGTATTATCCAACTTCTCTCAACGAATAATACATTTAGTTGACGAGGATAAACAGCTCAGCGTGTCTTCCTATGCATGAGCACGCTCGAATATGGAAATACCACAAACCCCATCTCAAACAAACATTGCTAGGTAACCACTAAGAATACAGCGATTCCGCAGCTCTAGAAGCGTCTACTTTTGTGGGCTGTTTTAAGATTATTTTTGGTAAATGTTGGTTTGGTAGAAGCCTCCTCGAAGAAACCGGTGTGGGTCTGCTCCGGTCGACGATGGCACACTCCTGCGTTCAGCAGTACCGACGACGCTGCTGTACGTGTCACAGCTACACTACACCACCAAAGCCATTGACATTGAGGAGTATGCCCGCAAGAATCCTTGTATTCTCTGAGGGTCGAGAAGCTGAACTCGCAACACAATGCGGCTTTTAATTCCTTTGTTGTGCGAGTTCCCACAGCCAAATTGGAGACCTTCATGAGCGAGGACTTCTGGCCGAGGGGTGTCGTTTTTAGAAGATTTCGTGGGAGACTGAGAGATACCCCCGTACAGCGCAACATGTCGCCGGCAACACATGTTACTTAATTTATAAGTTTATATATTATATGTATGTTAGTCTGTAAGGTATATATTCTATGGGCCCGTAAGTTTAACAAAATAGTTTCGTTTAATTTCAGTTGCCTGGATTAAATGACTTATTGTTATTATTATTATTATAAATGCACTTAACTTATCTATATAAATAAATGTAAGCTTTTTAGAAGAAAAAAACGATAAAGAAATACAATTGTTTCTTTCTGCATTGTTGGCAAATAATCCCAATTGTGAGTGTGCTTATTTTAACGAAAAAAAGTGTCAGTCCGGAGTCTGAAATTAAGTGCGGTATAACGACAGTAAACTCGTCGTCATATTGGGACCTAATATCGTCTAAGATATGATGTTACGCATCAATAAAATATCTGAAACAACTTACATTATATGGGGTGGGTCTGTTGCCATTATGTCAAACTCAAACTTTTGGTTTTGTATAAGCCCTGCTTACAAGTCGTCAATTTACATCGACCATATTGGAGGGAAGGGAGTGAAGAAGAAATCGCGACAGACAGCCACCGCAAGCACAAACATTATAGTGAGTATGACCAAATCAGAACCCCAAAGAGTGTATCTACAAAGCAGCAATACTCCAAGCTCGTCAGGCACACGCTACGCTTTAAAATTGATGTAATTCCAAGAGAAAAATAAATAGCAACACTTAACAATATGGCACTTCCATCCCACGCGGTCTTATCTTCTAGGTAATCCGAGATTTTGTTATAGACTTTCTTACATAATTTAGCGTTATTTATGGTTTTATATCTCGAATATCGTGGGGAAGTTTGATATAAAAACATATAAATTGGCCCATAAACGAATTGCTGATTCTGTGGAGACGCGTGATTATTATATTTATTATTTGTTCCAAGTATTTACAGTATGGATGTCACGTGGCATGTCATGACATCCACACACAAGTTCTATACCATTAACCGCTTTACACAAAAAACTAATTTTGTTAGAGACAGAATAATATATATATATATATATATATATATATATATATAGCAGAATGTTTCTCGCCAATTAGAATTTTTGTTAGAGACAGAATAATATATTGTAACAAGCTGACGTCCGGACAGTGGGCGTGGCCAACACCCTTCCACGCGGTTTGGGGTTCTCACGAGGTCTCGAGCGGCGAGCTGGCGGTTACCTCGCTCTCTTTTTGCTTGGGCGGTCGGACAGTGCGGACGTGCTAGGGACTAGTCGATAGTTCATAAAATCATATTTGTTATTTAATTTAAATTACTAATTAATAATTTGTAAAATATTAATCATAAAGGTTTTGTGCTCTGCGTGTATTTTTTTTTATTAAATTTCACTTCTGGTTTGTAATATCAGAAGTGGGATTGTGCCTCGTGGCCTACCCGCTTTTGGTACGACTGACCGACATTATAAATAAAAAAAAAAAGAAAAGAATTGTTTTCACATTAACGTTTTATAAAGATCATAGTTTTCGTTTAATTTGCTGTGTTCAGTGTTAGTCGAAAATGTCTGAAAAACAGACTTCTTCTCGTAAACGCAAGCGTGATTCGAGCAAGGATGTGCTGGATGCTATTCTTGCTAGATTAAATACGCTTGAAGAACGTTTCGCGACACCGCCGCCGCCGTCCGAGCCACCTTTACAAATTGCGTCGACGTCAGGAGGTGCGTCGCAGGTAGTGCTACCCGCACTAACAAATGACGTGACCACCGACAATGTGCGTGATAACGACTCAACGGCGGGTTGCGCATCCGCTTCGGTATCGCGAGAAAGCAACTATACTACTGAAGACACAACTGGCAGAATCGTGAAGGCCATCACTTCGCTAGTAAAAGTAAGGTCGAATAATTATTTTATCTCTAATTTTGACCCGCATGTTCACAATATCGATGTTTGGTGCGAGGAGGTAGATAAGGCTAAGGAAATTAATGAATGGGACGATAATGAGTGCTTGTCGCGGATTGGAAATTCCTTAAAAGGAGAAGCGCGTGTGTGGCTTAATGAGTGGTCTAGCGCGGATCGCTCGTGGACAAATTTCAAACGAGAATTTAAAGCACTGTGCCCGCGAACCGTCGATATTGCGAACATTCTTTACGAAGTTATGACCAAAGATTCCAAAAGTTATGTCACGTATGCCGAATATGCTAGGCGTTCGTTGTTAAGGTTAGGCCTAGTCAAAGGTTTATCGGATGAACTAATAGTTGCCATAGTTCTACGGGGTATTACCGATCCTCATATTAAGGCCGCAGCCACTAATGCTAATTTGCAACCCAATGATTTAGTACAATTTTTATCGATGTACGTGAAACCAAAAAATGATTTTCGGTCTACCCGCGAATTTGCACGTGTTTCGCGTTCCAGTTCTGGATTATCTATGGTACGACGTAACGATAATAACAAAGGGGCTAATGATCTGAAATGTCATTTTTGTGGAAAATTTGGACATAAACGCATAGACTGTATCGGCGCTAAAAGAAAACGGTTAGGCAATAATGCTGGGCCGGGGTTATCTGAAACGCCGTTATCATCACCGATATTAAAGACTTGTTCTTTTTGTAAGAAAAATGGCCATGTAGTGGATGATTGTTTTGCCAAACAACGAGTCTAGCAACCTTAACCCACGTATTGTAAATTTTTGTCGAAAGTTAGATAGCAGTGTTTGGGGGTCGAAGACTGATGTCATGAGTGCTGTAATCGAGGGTGTGCCGGTGGACGTACTTGTAGACAGTGGTTCTTGTATATCACTTATATCAAATTCGTTGTTAAAACATTTTAATGCCAGCCAGAAACCTACCTATCGTATTTTACGAGGCATAGGAAGTCAATTGGTCGAATGTAAATTGTTTGTAACATTAATTGTTGAACTACCCCACATATCTATCGAAGCCGATTTCTACGTAGTACCTCATGGTTGCATTAATACTCCCGTGATTATTGGTACCGACATTTTAAATCGCGACGATATCGCGTATGTCCGACAAAATGGTGTTCAACTTTTGATGCGTTCAAATACACCTATCCCTGTAAACAATATTTTTGATATTAGTAATGTAAATACGCCTCTTGAGGGTAAAGACAAGGAATTACTTCTATCGATTATAGGAAATTTTGCAAGTTATTTTATAACTGGTACTGCGTCGTCAACAGTTACAATAGGTAGCATGAAAATAGAAGTTTTCAATAGTGAACCAGTATGCTATAGGCCTTATAAATTATCGTATGACGAGCGACTTCGCGTTCGAAATATAGTTAAGGATTTGATGGCTAAGGGCATCATACGAGAGTCGGAATCACCTTATGCAAGCCCCGTGATCCTAGTTAAAAAGAAGGACGGTACAGACCGAATGTGCGTGGATTATAGGGTCTTAAATTCACGGACTATCAAAGATAAGTTTCCCTTGCCGCTCATAGAGGATCACATTGATAGATTGGGGTCAAATAGATTCTTCTCAAGCCTGGATATGGCAACTGGTTTCCACCAGGTTCCCATGGAGCCAGGTTCAATTGCAAAAACCGCTTTTGTAACCCCCGAAGGTCACTTTGAATATATTAAGATGCCGTACGGTCTTTCCAATGCGCCTGTAGTGTATCAAAAGATAATATCCAAAACACTCAAGTCGTTTATCGAAGCAGGAAGCGTCTTAGTATATATAGATGACGTTCTTTTGCTAAGCAAATCGATATCAGAAGGATTATTATTATTGCGACAAGTTTTGGAAACCCTCACTTCATCAGGGTTCTCTATAAATTTAAAGAAATTCAACTTTCTTAGTCGTGAAGTAGAATATCTTGGGAGGGTCATTAGTAATGGTCAGGTTAGGCCGAGCACGCGTAAAATCCAAGCCTTGATCGATTCACCAAAACCCCGAAATGTCAAGCAAATTAGACAGTTCCTTGGTCTTGCGGGATATTTTAGAAGGTACATCTTAAATTACGCTCATAGAACAGCTTGTATTGCACGTCTAACAAAAAAGAATGTACCTTTTGAATGGGGAGTTGAACAAGACAGAGCTCGTGAATACATTATTCACTGTCTAACTAATGAACCGGTCCTTGCAATATATGACCCCCAGCTACCGACTGAGCTCCACACTGACGCGAGTGCTATCGGGTACGGTGCGATTTTGATACAGGTCCGTGGGGATGGTCTTAGGCGCGCTGTAGCGTATTTTAGTAAATCGACCCAAGGCGCGGAGCCTAAGTACCATTCTTACGAACTAGAAACCTTAGCCGTGGTAAAAGCTCTCCAGAACTTCAGGAAGTATTTGTTAGGTATACCCTTTTAAAATTGTTACGGACTGTAATGCTTTAAAACTAACGGAGCGTAAAAAAGACTTGCTCCCCCGCGTAGCCAGGTGGTGGTTATCCATGCAAGACTACCAGTATACTTTTGAATATAGGAAAGGGTCTTTGATGTCACATGCCGACTACCTTAGTAGGAACCCTATTGATGTATGTCATATACAAAACCCCAAAAATTGGGCTAAGTTAGCTCAATCTGCAGACGAAGAGACACTAGGTCTCATTGATAAACTGAATAATGCCCAACTAGACTCCTCGCGATACGTCGTACAAAATGGATTGCTATACGTTAAATACTGTCCCATTGGCGAAGAATCGCGTTTATTGTGTTATATCCCCAAAGGATATAGATTGAGTCTACTTCATGTATTTCATGACGATCATGACCACATTGGCTACGATAAGACTGTAGAACTTATTCTACGACATTTCTGGTTCCCTGGGTTGCGCTCATTTGTCAGAAAATATCTCAAACACTGTATTGTATGTTTATCTCACAAGCGAGTGCCACGCGCTCCTCATTAGCCTATCGAATCTTGGTCTAAGCCAGATGTTCCTTTTGCTGTAGTACATATGGATGTACTTGGTCCACTGCCTGAATCGCACGGTTTTAAGTACGTATTGATTATTATCGATGCGTTTACAAAATACTGTCTCTTGTATTCCCTTTATCGTCAGGAGACTGACGAGTTAAAGCGTGCATTTACCGATGCGGTTTCATTATTTGGATCTCCGAGACTGTTAGTAACGGATCGTGGTCGGATGTTCGAGAGTACCGCTTTTCGGGACATGGTTGGGTCGTTTGGCAGTGACATTCATTTTATCACGCCAGGCATGCACCATGAGAATGGGCAGGCTGAGCGTTATTGCCGAACTTTACTAAACCTACTTCGTATTGAAGTGAACCATAAAGGTCATAGTTGGTCGGATATGCTATGGAGGATTCAGCTTATTTTAAATAGTACGAAACACAGTACCACGAATACGTCACCCCTCCAACTGCTCATCGGAACCGATTCTTCCACACCCATCATACGCGCCCTCGTTCGGGATGTTGCGATAAATATCGCTACACCGAATCGCGAAGCTATTATGGCACTCAGGAGACAGCGTGTGTCGTCACTGCTAACAAGTAATCAGCAAGAACAGGACGAATATGTAAACAAAAATCGTGTGTCGCCCCAAGTGTTTAATGTGAATGACAAAGTCTTCGTAATTAAGTCCTCGCAGGCCGTGGGAAAACTAGATTCCTGCATGCGTGGGCCTTACAAGGTGATGAAGCGACTTCCACACCATCGATATGAACTGAAGCTGCTGGCTTGCTCATACGGAAAGCGTACAGAGGCTGCAGCTGAAAACATGATAGCATGGGCAGGAGAATGGACTCCAGAGACCTGTGCAGCGTTTTTCGATTGTAAGTTACTGATATTATTATGCTTTCCTGCTTAAGCAGTTTTGTGAACATATGTAATTGGCATGTTGGTATTGAGTGTGATTCTCTACCACGGCGAATGGAATGCTCCGCTGGAGTCTTTTCCATATTCACGTTGACATAGATATTGTGTCACGGCAGACGGATGACTCATTAGAGCCTTTCCGTATTCACGTTGGTATCGAGTGTGATTCTCTACCACGGCAGGGTCGAGCTCTTCCGTATTCACGTTGGTATCGAGTGTGATTCTCTACCACGGCAGGGCAGAGCTCTTCCATATTCACGTTGGTATCGAGTGTGATTCTCTACCACGGCAGGGTCGAGCTCTTCCGTATTCACGTTGGTATCGAGTGTGATTCTCTACCACGGCAGGGCAGAGCTCTTCCATATTCACGTTGGTATCGAGTGTGTTTCTCTACCACGGCAGGGCAGTTGGCTCCTAAGGAGCGCTGTCACGGTATACTAGTCACTACCGCAGTCAGTATAGATACTGGCCAGTTGAGATGAATGGAGGGCCCTCGAGAGATCGAATGGTATGAATGTAGTCAGTAGTGTGAAAAACTTTTGTGAGGAATGAGTGCAATGTGAAAACTTTTGTGGAGAATGAGTGTAATGGTATGAAGTATGAAGAGTTATGAGTGCTCCTATTATAACTTAAAGTTGAGTTCTAATGTGACCAATTTATTTGTGTGTTAGCTGACTCTGACGAATCACCGTTAGAGACTACGGCAGAGGGTCAAGCGGGACCTAGCAGTGAACACACCAGAGTTGCGGACGAGGACGACCGCCAGTCAGGAGAGGCCGTGTAACAAGCTGACGTCCGGACAGTGGGCGTGGCCAACACCCTTCCACGCGGTTTGGGGTTCTCACGAGGTCTCGAGCGGCGAGCTGGCGGTTACCTCGCTCTCTTTTTGCTTGGGCGGTCGGACAGTGCGGACGTGCTAGGGACTAGTCGATAGTTCATAAAATCATATTTGTTATTTAATTTAAATTACTAATTAATAATTTGTAAAATATTAATCATAAAGGTTTTGTGCTCTGCGTGTATTTTTTTTTATTAAATTTCACTTCTGGTTTGTAATAATATATATATATATATATATATATATATATATATATATATATATATATATATATATATATATATATATATATATATATATATATATATATATATATATATATATATATATATATATATATATATATATATATGTATATAGCAGAATGTTTCTCGCCAATTAGAATTTCCGAGACAAACCCAAATGTTACTAATGTATTATTAATGTACCAATCAAAGGTCATGTTTGGTCAACAGCATAAGTCGCTTAATATTCTCAGGGGGCTTTTATCACGTTCATCTTTATGTGTTAAGCTTCTAGTGTGAAAAGGATGGTATAGATTTCTTCTCTATAGCGTCACGCTAACGTTAATTTGATCATGCTAAGCCGTGAGCTTATCAAATCAATTATTTTTGTTGATCTAAACATATCTGAATACGTTGCTAATAATTTAGTTTTGACAAATTTCATCACCTTTGATAAAATAGAAAGTACATGCTTTACTAAGTTCCGTTGCCGGAACTTCGTTAGCGTTATCTTCAGGCGTATATTTTATACCCTTACGTTGCTTTTGTGACAAAAGGTAGCGTATGTCCTAGCGTTCCCCTGGATGAAATCTATAATTAAAATCTGTTCAGCGGTTTGAGTGTGAAAAGGTAATAGACAAACAGACAGTTACTCTCGAATGTTAGTATGGATAACTTTTACTCTCGGTATATAATCACAGTAAATAAGAATGATAACGTTGATGACCGCACCAATTCAACGAATTCGCGAACTGTGTTCTTGTTTTGATGCGGTTTGAGCGTGACGTGAGCCACTGACGTTTGAGGTTTGATGTTTCTAGAAATGTGGTGAAAGATAAAATTGCATGAAATAGAATCGATTGAATGTTGTATCGAGATAATTTATAAAGGAAAATGAATCGATTTATATAACAATAATTAAGGAGCGAAGAGAAAACTAATCACAATAATTTCATTATTTATTTAGGAATCAAGCGATTCGTTAGAAGAAATTGTATGTCAAAATTCTTAATTTGACGCGCACGTAAATAATTATTTAAAAATCTATGAAACTGTCTAATTTAATATGTCAAGATGGCGCAGCCATGTTTTTTTAATAATTTCTTGACTATAAGCATCCTATGACTTTCAGTCGGATACATATAATAATATTCGTAAAGGAATCGGCAACGATGATGTACAGTTTTAAATACAATTGATCGATTATAATGATTTCATTGTGTCAGTTCCTAAAACGCAAACCGTTCCAATTTACATAAATAAGTAGTAGAGAGTTTATAAAGCTTTTTTTTCAATAATTTCGCAAATTTATGAATTGTATATGATTTAAATGCAAATTAAAATACATTTTTGGCTGATCTTCATATTCTTGTTTATTTTGTGAATTCCGTATTTTAAATATTCCGCAATACAGTATGCGTTAAATGGAATTTAGTCAAACGTCGCCGTACCTACCCATCGCTCGTGAAAAAGACTATAATCCAAGAAACGATCAGAATAGCAGTATTTAAGTATGCTTCCCATAATATGTCCAACACCATGATGTAATCAACAATACAAATACAGAACGGATTATTTGGGCGGATTCAAATTATGTAGGACGTACAGGTGTCCCGGTCCTAAAGGTTGCTCGATTGCTGTCATTTGCATAACACAACATTGTTGTGTTTGTGGTTACTGATTACGGACCATTTCTATAGATGTACCAATGTTTTTTGGTAAACTTTTACGCAGATTTTGGAATGAATAGACAGAGGAACAGAAGTTACTTGCAAATTGAATCCTAAAAAGTTATTTGGGATAAACCTTAAGCAATGCCAGCTATGGCATTTTTCGCATAAACTCAGGAAAAGGGTTAAACTTTTTACTTGTTTACTTATTAAGGTCCGGAAAATGTCTAGTTTTATATATTTAGCGCAATGTGAATCCCAACGCTGAACGATTGCGGCAATGAAAATCAAATGCGAATGTAAATCGTACAGTAAAACTTGGTGGCACTTGCGACGTTTTCTTTAAAGAAGGCACGAGGGCACTTAATGTGCTGTCCTCTCAAAATTGCTTATTTTATATCCAAGTCACGTTTGAACCTAGCAATGCTGCCATCTAGTTATTAAAAACTTTAAAATGAAAAAAAAATATATTGTCACGTCTTTTTTCGTAAAATTCTCCACGTACGGCTAAAGTCATCAATATAGCGCTCGGAATTACCAAACTTACAAGGCCTAGCCCGTAGAACCGAAGGGGGTCGGGACAGAAACTTTCTTGAGCGTCGAAAACGTACCGGAAGATGTAGAGTGGGCAGATGTCCTACAAGGTGGACGGATGACCAGATGAAGGTCGCAGGTAGACGCTAGATGCTTCCAGGTTTCGTCATGGCGATCTTTGGTGAAGGCTTAGTCGCGTACATGATGCCTGACAACTGATGATGTTAATGATGAGTCTCAGGCTAACTAGAAGATCAGCCTGACACGTGACTGACTAAAGATGTGACAAAATTCGTAGCCAGGAATGTACATATTTGAAATCGTTGAAAAGGATAGCTTCAGTTCCTTAGTTTACTTTGCTTAGCCTTTCTACGAGAGGTAAATAAAGTTTATTTATCCTTAAAGTTATCGAGGAAGTAAAATAGCGCCCGTTAGCGACAAAAGTTTCTTCAATATATTTTACCAGCCTTTTTTTAACTTGCACTGTTATTGTATGTAGATATACAAAACACTTGCGGGTATCTGATTGAGCTGAAATCTGGCATACATGTGTAAGTTTGGTGACAAGACAATAATATGGTATCACAAAGTTAGTCTAATGATGGAGGTGGCCATAGGAACACCTCAACTATCTAGTATGCAAGATATCTCCATTGTGTTATTAATATAAAAGCTTGTTTTCAAAAAGATCTTTTTAAATTAAAGGTATTATTTTTGGCTCAAGGTTACCCCGATACCCCGCATGATTCATGTCAAGTCACTCACCTGACACATGAATGACGTAACGAGATATTTGTAACTCCCATGAGTTAAGATAAATAAGATGATTCTATTTCAAAATTGACAAGTGTCAAAGCTGTTTATTTTTGGTTTAACTGCTGCTTTGTGTTTTTTGTGCGCTGTGTCTCCCCACATTATGTTTTTCATCGAAGAGCCCCAAACATTCCCACCATTATAATTCCTCTAAGTCAGTATCAATCATTGCCTCCATAGACGACACTAAGATTCGAATTTTGAGGAATCACGGACAGCACTTTAATTGGCTTCGAGCCCGCAACAAATTTAATTAGAAAGAAAAGAATAAAATAGGAGTAAGATAAAATTAAATTCCAAATTCCGTCCCGAAATTAGAAGCCAACACAGAAGCGATGGCACTTTTTTCCCATTTGCCGTAATACTGAGGCAGGGTACCGAATTATACATTCAAAGGTGGATGCGACACAGACCTGAGTTGTTTTGTAATACAACCGTGTCTATATAAATTACTAGCAGGATTTCCGGGGCTTCGCACCCGGTCGGACACCACTAGCTACCGGGTTTATGTTACTTTTGGATAATATAGCTGTCTAATGGTGGAAGAATTATTACAATCAGTTCAGTAGTTTCAGAGTTAATTGATTACAAACAAACAAAAAATCTTTTCTGTTAATAATATTGGTATGAAAGTATTACAAACCCAACACGTAGACACATGATGTAATGTGATTGGGTCTGGACATATTTTTTTTACCAAAAGTGACTGTTTCACAGAATTCACTCTGTAACAAATGTCGTTGATTATAATAAATTTGTGGTCTGTTATGTCACATGAAATTCTAGGTATGATGAAGGGTAGTTTTTCTAATCATCATCAGCTCAGCCTACACTTGTCCAATACTGAATATAGGCATCCCCATTCGCTTTTCAGCGCAACCGAACCGATGCCACCTGCATCTAACGACTTCCTACGATCTTCACAAGATCGTCGGTCCATTAGGCAGGCTTCAATCTAGCTGCGCTTGCCAATACGTCGTCTTCATCTTGAATCTTTCTGCCCCAACGCCCGTCTGATCTTCGCGCTGTGTTGCCCGCTCATTGCCATTTCACACACACTTATCCTATGAGTTATGTCGAAGACCCTGCTTCTAGTTTGTGTAATAGGGATTTCTAATAGGCTCGTCCCCTAATACATTGGGGCATAACATAGTTGGAAAAATATAGGCCTGCACAGTATACCACTGCCTACCTATCTACTATACTTATCTCTTTTTAAATAAGTACCAACTATTGATTCTTCAGTCTCTTTCAACACGTCAAACTACAAATGGTTTTATAGCCAATCGCGACATTTTACTTTAATTTTCAATTTTTCCAGGATCTTACCGCTTCGTCCACATTCAAAGCACGTCATCCACTAGAAAAAGATAACTAGTTGTCGAGAGCCCGAAATGGATAATTCAGGTCGCCATTGTGTCGTAACATCTAACTTTCGACTTAAAACATTTTCATTGTGTAAATACAATAATAATAAAAAAGTTGGACGATGAATGACGATACAGCCCACTGTAAAAGGGCGTGATAACTTTTTAAAATAACTTTAAAAAAGTGAGAAATTATTTCCGTGTCTTAGGGTGGTGGTAGGTGTGTTTAAAAATGTGGCTTTTACTTAATATCAGCCTATACTGCCCACTGCTGGGCAAAGGCCTTCTCTCACAATTCTAGGTGAGAGAGATTAGGTCATACTCCATCACGTGGACCCAGTGCGGATTGGTGGAGGCAGGTTTGTGGCCACCTGCTGTTGGAACTTTTCAAGCCGCCTTTAAGGCTTGCAACTCGGCTTAACGACTACCACATTAAGTGGTAACCGGGACCAACGACTTAGCGTGCCTTCCGAAGCACGGAGACACTCGAATGTTAAAAGGCCACAAACGGTCACCCATCTCAGGCCGACCGAGTCGAACGCTGCTTAACTTTGGTGATCGGTAAGAACACCGCGGTCGCACAGCGCTACGAGCGGCGTTTACTTGCACATACAATACTATAAAAATGAAATATTGTGGGAAATTTGCCTCATGCGAGGATCGACCGTCACACTTACATCAGTTGGTTTTTTTTATAAAGTAGTAGTTTTGACTAGAATATTTTCCGCTATGAACATGGCATTTTTCAGTAAAAGATAAACATGCCACTATAATAATAAAATTTAGTCATCATCTTATTAAAATAAAATAATGACATACCTACCTTTTCCGCGATTCTATAAATTAAGACAAGGGAAAGACAAAATGTGTCTATTATTTAATGATAAACGGAATAGATTAGTAAGTAAGAAATGTTTTAATCACCATTTAAAATGTGATCGATTGCCAAAATGTATGGGTACGGCAATTTCTACTGCATATTTTGTCGCTACTTTTCGTCACTGTAACTGATTAGTAGTAGACAGTATTCATTACGAATCGTCTTGATAACTCTATTTGCGAAGTTTTTTCCTTTAAATACATAACGCGAAGAAGCTGTTTCTTCAAAAATGATGGTATCATCAAACTTTCAATTTAGTACTGTCGAAACCAGTTGCCTTGCGATCCACGAAGTATCAAACAACTTAAATGATTGATCGCCACTTATGTGAACTAGTAAACACGGTTTTGTGATACATTTTTCTTCTTAAGATAAATTGCTGACTGGTACCTTGGAAGTGATTTGTAAAAAATAAATAACTAAAAATAGATTTATTTTCAATTCCATAAGTAAAATAAATACATTCATTGTTGGAACCTCCTAGTAAGTATTAATATAATACTTGTGGCAGGAGGTACCGCTCTTCACAAAGTGCAATATGGAATAATTACAAACAAAACAATATAATAATATAATTATTAAAATTATTGAACGGAGAATGCGCGTGAAGTCCGATGGAATGTTGTGCGAGGCACAAGGGGGTTTCAGGTCTGGAAGAGGATGTTCGGATCAAGTCTTCGCACTCCGCAACATCGTAGAGAAGCATCTGGCAGTGGGCCGGAAGGTTTTCTGCGGTTTTGTAGATCTGGAGAAGGCATTTGACAGAGTTGTGCGAAAGAGACTTTGGGACATTTTGCCAGAGTATGGTATAGATGGCACTCTGTTGCGAGCCGTCCAGTCCACTTATGTGGACTGCAAGGCATGCGTACGGGTGGGTGGTAACAGGTCACCCTGGTTTGACGTTAAAATCGGCGTCAAGCAGGGTTGCGTGTTGTCCGCTAGACTGTTTATAATATATCTGGACAAAAGTCTTCAAAGACTGAAAGCGATGAATGAAGGTGTACAAATGGGTGACTTAGTGGTAAACCATCTACTTTATGCAGATGACGCGGTTTTAATAGCGCCAACAGCCACTGATCTGCAAACACTAGTCACAGTTATGAAAGACGACTGCATGATCAATGGCTTACACTTGAATGTGAAGAAAACCAAGATTATGGTTTTTGAAAGGGAAGAAACCAGAACGAATGTAAGGATTGTGGTTGGTAACGATGTGCTGGAGCAAGTGAATGAGTTTGTATATCTTGGATGCGCCTTCAGTAAGGATGGGAAATACACCGCTGACATAGAGAGAAGTGTGAGTGCAGGGAACAGAGTGAATGGTGCGATGGGAAAGCTACTCGGGAGCCGGCACTTAAGCCATAAGGCGCAGCTGGCCATACATAACGGAGTTCTTGTCCCAACGCTGTTATAAGGTAGCGAGAGCTGGGTATGTAAGAAGGAGAATGAAAGTAGGATAAATGCGGTAGAAATGCGAGCTCTGCGGAAGATGTACGGAGTGAAGCTGACCGACCGCATTAGCAACAGCATAGTAAAACAGCGAGTAGGTATGAAAGATAGTATCGGTGTAAAGATGAGAAAGGGCATGCTCCGTTGGTTCGGGCATATAGAAAGAATGCCAGAGGAAAGAATGACAAAACAGATATACAATGTGAAAGTGGAAGGATGCAGGTACCGGGGAAGACCTAGACTATCTTACCACGACCAAATAAACCAAGTCTTATCTGATGGAAAAGTCAAGAGTCTCCGTAACCGGCGAGCGTGTATGAGACGAACTATGAGAGTCGAGGAAGCCAGAGAGGTATGTAAGGAAAGAACCTGTTGGAACTCTGTACTCTCTGCCTACCCCGCAAGGGATCTGGCGTGAGGTTATAGATAGATAGATAGATAGAAAACAATATAATTAATCAATTAAAAGGGCAACAGTAGTAATACACATACCGTCACGCCTATATTCCCCAGAGGGGGTGGCAGAGGTGTACTGAGTACACCCACGTTTCGCCGACGATGTAAGGTCCCATGTAATAGGGGGCGAGCCTATTGCCATATACCGGGCACAATTCCAGACTCCGGACTCATACTGGGAATTTTTCGTTAGAAAAACTACATTTGTCCGACCTAGGATTTGAACCCAGGACCTCGTGATCACAAAGCCATGCGCTTTGCCACCAGACCAACAGTAGTAATAAATCATAATAATAAACAATAAAACATACATTGTCATTTAAAATGATTACAAATATTTGTGTGTGTGCGTGTGTGTTTGTGTGTGTGTGTGTGTGTGTGTGTGTGTGTGTGTATGTGTGTGTGTGCGTGTGTGTGTGAGTTTGTGTGTGTGTGGGTGTGCAGGTGTCACATACACATGCAAGTGTTATAAAGCATGTGTTCTAAAGCAGTGGGTCGTATAAGAAGTTGTATTTCATCATAATTCAGATTTAATAACCATTTTACGAGAGTCTTCTTACAGTCATGGATATTCATTTTCCATATATTCAGTTTTTTATTAACTATATTGTAAAGTAGAACAGATTGTCTCATACAGTGACGGGTGGCAAAAACTGTATTGTTAACGGGAGTGGGTATTCTCAGGATTCTTCTACTTTTTAATCATTTTTATCAAATTTTGTAGACTTATGTTTCCTTAAGGTCATATGTAGGATGTATAGTTTTCGGATGGTCAAGATTTGTATCCTTCGGAAGTGAAAATAGTGTATCTAATTTTACCTTCTTGGTCGGACAGAGTGTTGGGTTTTTCCATCGTAAAACTTGCAATATGGTTGACTCTCTTTTAAGTTGATACTTAAGATCGTGAGTGATGTGTGGGTGTACAGCTTAGTGAAAGTCTTTGCTCGCAAATTTTATGATTCCAGATTTGATCCTTTTACGTCTTTGAAGTAGAATAAACGTTAAAAAATCCGCCAGTAATCTTTCAAAATACATTACTTCGAGTAAAGTACCCGCCTAAGTGGCGAGACGTTGAGACGAATTATGTTTAAAGGTCACAAGTTACTTTTGAATAAATAATAGAAGAAGCGTTTTAGATACGGCAATTATCAATATCGCGACTTCATCGATGCTGCATCAATCTTTGGCAACTTAACTCCTAAATCACAGCTGTAAGGTGAAAGCTCTCTTAGCAGTGTGTTGCCAAAGTGCATGTAACTTTCACCAAAATTAGGCAGAGTATAACTCAGCCAGTTAGAGATGGGTGTCCGTTTCTAGCATTTGCATGTTTGAATATCTTAGTGAATCATAAGGCATGTTAAGATATTGACCCCGCTTAGTAGTCGGTAGTCGTTAAGAAAAATTGATAGCCTTATCAGCCTCCACAAATTTGCCTCCACGAATCCGTGCTGGGTTTGCTTGCTGGCAAATGACCTATTCTCTCTCACCTCAATTTGTGAGACAAGGCCTTTGATCAGAAGTGGGACAGTATATACAGATTTACTATCGAAGTCGTGTACTAATAGCTACCTACCTACTGTTTTGATGTTGCATCGAGTAATGGCTTTTAAATGTGTACGGAACCCTGCACCCGCAACATAACCACGTACAATAGCTGCATATAGCTTCTGCTAACTAAAGCTTGAAACTAACGAACGGATATGCAGAGGCAAGAGATTAGTCACAGTACCTAGCTTCTGCTTATATAATGATGCATTTTGTGTTCTTATATAATGATCTATTGTATGTTCTTATATAATGATACATTGCGGCAACAGCAGTTTCTTCAAGAAGAAAGTGTGATGGTATCTGCGACAAGTAACGTCAAAGAAAATATAATTTTACAGTAAACAGGATACTTTTCTATTATTAACCACAGGACTAAGCACGAAAATGTAATCGTGGGGCCTCTATGGTATCTGTGGAAATAACCTCTGCAACCATTCTTTGCCGATGCTTTGTAATAAAGTTTTTGGTCGATATTTAATTTAATAATCTTGTTCATCATCATCATCATCTCAGCCTATACTTGTCCACGGCTGAACATAGGCCTCCCCAATTGCTTTCCAGCGTAACCGGTCCGATGCCACCTGCATCCAACGACTTCCTGCGATTTTCACAAGATCGTCGGTCCATCTGGCAGGCGGTCGTCCCACGCTGCGCTTGCCAATACGTGGTCTCCACTCTAGAATCTTTCTGCCCCAACGCCCGTCCGATCTACGCGCTTTGTGGCCCGCCCATTGCCACTTCAGCTTGCTAATCTTAACGGCTATGTCGGTGACCTTGGTTCTTCTACGAATCTCCTCATTCCTGATTCGATCGCGTAGAGAAACGCCGAGCATAGCTCTCTCCATAGCTCGCTGAGCAACTCTGAGCTTTTTTATGAGACCTATTGTAAGAGACCACGTCTCTGATCCATATATCATCACTGGTAACACACATTGACTAAAAACTTTAGTCTTAAGGCACTGAGGTATTTTGGATGAGAAGATGTTGCGCAGTTTCCCGAACGCTGCCCAGCCGAGTTGGATTCGTCGATTGACCTCTCTCTCAAAGTTGGACCTACCTAACCGGACTACCTGTCCCAGGTATATGTATTCGTCGACAACTTCAAGAGTAGAGTTCCCAACGGTGAGTGCGGTGGGTACGACATGGACGTTAGACATTATTTTTGTTTTGTCCATGTTCATTTTAAGACCCACTTGTTGAGATACTCTGTTGAGGTCACCGAGCATTCGTCCTAGATCTTCCAGCGACTCCGCCACGACCACAATGTCGTCGGCAAATCGAAGGTGAGTGATGTATTCGCCATTGATGTTGATGCCAAGTCCTTGCCATTCCAAGAGCTTGAAGGCGTCCTCTAAGGTGGCCGTAAACAGTTTCGGAGAAATGATGTCTCCCTGCCTTACTCCTCTTTTTATGGGGATCGCCTTCGTGCACTGCCCCTGTACTCGGACTGACATGGTGGCTTTATTATACAAGCACTTCAACACTTCAATGTACCGATAGTCAATGTAGCATCGCTGGAGAGATCTAAGAACCGCCCAAGTCTCGATCGAATCGAAGGCTTTCTCATAGTCCACAAACGCCAAGCATAGTGGCCGATTATACTCCTCGGTCTTCTGTATAATCTGCCGCAGCGTATGTATGTGGTCTATGGTACTAAAGCCTTTTCGGAAACCGGCTTGTTCGGGAGGCTGGAAGTCATCAAGCCTGCGTTCGAGACGATTCGTGATGTCTCTCGAAAACAACTTATAAACATGGCTCAGCAGTGTGATGGGCCTATAATTCTTCAGTAAAGTGTTATCACCTTTCTTGAAAAAGAGTACCACCACAAGGGTGTGGTGGTACTCTTTTTCAAGAAAGGTTCCACGCTTCCGGCGTTTTTCCTTCGAGCAAGACGGAATTAAACAGCCTCTGAAGGACTTTAAGTACCGGCGTTCCGCCCGCTTTCAGAAGCTCTGCGGTAATTCCATCTTCACCCGGCGCTTTGTTGTTTTTAAGTTGTTTGAGACCCATCCTAATCTCGTACAGGCTGATGTCCGGGATATCTTCAGTGTAGTGTCGGGTTAGCTTGGCTCTTGGGTCTTTTACCAAGTCAACAACAGGTTCAGCTACTGAGGTATACAACTGCCTATAGAACCTCTCTATCTCCCTGAGCACCTCTGACCTACTGGCTTTGCCCAATAGACGCGTCTCTTGCAAACACTTTGGAGCCCTTGTTCTGCTCTATGGTCTCCTCAATACGTCTTGTATTGAAGGACCGTAAATCGTGTCGCAAGGACTTCAATATCTGCCCATTGAGCTGCCTATAGGACTTAGCATCATCGGAGGTTTGGAGTGTCATGGTACGTCGCTCAGCCATAAGGTTTCGGGTGTAGTCAGATAGCTTTTGAGGGCTATTTTTACGGTGGGGCTTAAAATGCTTGGACCCGGCCGTATGGACAGTCTCTACCAACCTATTGTTGATTTCGTCCACTGATGCGCTGCTGTCTAGCAATTCGAAGCGGTTTGACAATTCGAGTTGAAAGTTCTCGGGGTTTTGGATATGTGCGTTAGAAGGTCGGAGCGTAGACTTCATCAGACGCGATCATTCCATTTTGACATTAATATTTAATGTGCCTCTGACCATTCGGTGATCACTGCCGGTTTTTACCCTGTGAATCACGGAGACATCATTAAATATTTGTCGCTTGGTGCTCATGATGAAGTCTATCTCATTTTTTGTGGAACCATCAGGGCTCATCCAGGTCCATTTCCTATGAGGCGGATTCCGGAAGAAAGAGTCCCTCCTTCTCCAGATATTCGGCCAGCCTCTGACCCCTGGGGTTGCGTTGCCCATATCCAAATTGCCCCACTCTCAATTCATCATCGCCCTGTTTGCCCAGCCGCGCATTGAAGTCACCCATAACCACTGTAAAGTGTGCTTTGGAAGTATGTATGGCTCTACTAATGTCCTCATACATTACTTCGACGTCATCATCTGAGTATGCCGAGGTCGGTGCGTAGACCTGTATGACCTTCAGCGAATATCTATAATCTTGTTATGGCACTGAAATTATATAACAAAAAGGTTGTAATATACTCAAGTGACCTTGTGAAATAAATTTAAAACATCGTATAGGCAAATTTAGAAAAGTTTACGTCCTGGCAAAGGAGTACATTCTAAAAAGATTAACCGATAGTTGTTTATGTGATGTGTTTTCAGCTTAACTTGTTTATTTATATATTATCTAATATTTGGAGACGTGAATTTCGTCATATTAAAATTTGGGAAAGCTTCGTCGCCCGAAAGGTAAACTTATGAATTCTATGTCCCTATTCGTGTACAAACAGTTTAATACGAAATATACCTGAAAACGATTATTAACCGTCTATAAATTGGCAATGTTATACCTCCAATAAGAGAAATTAGGGGGACGTTCAAAAATTATGATGATTGTTAAGGATCGATGGCATTTTAAATACAAAGACTATTGCTATAAACTATAAGCAGTTTGTCATATTATATCTCCAAAAGGAGACTTACTGAAGGGGTAATTTAAGTGACATTGTTTATGTATAACAATACATTATTAATAACAAAAGTCACTCCTTTACAGAAACATAGTGTTTTTATTGATTTCATTATTAGACATACTTGTATAATAATACTGAAATAGCCCAAACTGGAGCTTATTACACAAATAATTGTGCAAAATTATGAGTACTTGTATTAAAAAAGTTAAATCCAGCAATACCTATTCCTGAACAGGGTTTATAACCAAATAAGCCAAAGTAATATACTAATGGCAATGCCTGTTGTAACTGACAAGCAACAGGACTGTAGATACATTCCAAATATAATATCTTATCCTACCGATGCTGCGGCAGGCAGGTTGTGGGATAATTTGTGTTATGCACAAAGATACTTAAAAGATAATATAAAATACCTGGTCTATCCAGTTAACATTAAACTAATAATTATCTATCAATATTATCAACCCAGACTTCTTGAAGGGTAGCCAGAAAAGATGAATCTTAACAATACAGTCATGAAACCTTTATTGAGATAAGAACCTTTAAGGTCAGCAGTATATATTTTGCATAAAAGGAGAGTTAATATAGTGGATTATCAATATGGAATTATTAACTAGCTAGTCATAGCCAGTAGTAAAAATTTCATAAAACGACCACCGTTGTAACCAATATAGAACAACAATCCTCATCCTGGGTGTGAAAATATTAAGTCACTGTGTACCTATCAGCTCACCAAAAACAACATCACGTTGGACATTGGAAATCTCCTACCAAAGAAAGTGAGGTACAAAAAGCATGATAGGCATTTTACACAAGGACTTGGATTTAAGTTGCAGAAAAGTTCAGAAAAAGAATCAGGAATACAACATGGGTTTTACAAAGAAACCATAATATTGGAGGCTAAAGGTATTCACTGACTTTGGTATGTATCTATGACACTAATAATGCCTTCAACGACAAACATAATTTTATTGGTTTTGTGCAAGTACTTGCACTTTAGACAAGTGAATCTTGTCCTACATATGTTTAACATTATGTATAGAAACATTATTATTAGAAACACTATTGTTTAATAATTGATATATATATAATAAATAAAACAATAAAACAAAAACTTAATGCTAACAATAGACCTTACAGTCATAAAAAATATACTAATAAAATATTTATTAGTACCTATTTAGTTTTCTATCATGTAATGAGTTCAATGGTTTTGGGTTTTTGATTATTTCCTGCATCAATTATAGTGTACTGAATAATATTATAAATTTGAGGCACACACAATGGAAAGCTATACATCAATTCATCATGATGGTTTTACTGTATTTTTGTTTGATCATATGATAATCAATAAATAATATGTAATTAAATAAGATTATTCAAGAAATTAATAACTATAAAAAATAGTTTTGTAATTAGTTTGGAATGTGTACAGTTATTTTGAACACTAGTGATTTTTCTGGTATAGTTATCAAACACAAGCACAAACGGCTACCATTAAAGTAACAAGTTGGGTTTAGAGCACTATATATGTTGTAATACCTCTCATGAAGGCCGATACTATCGACATAAAGGTACGCCTGTTTAACGAAGAAGTGATTCAGTTGTATGACATCCATGCCCCTGTTAAAAAAGTAAGATTAAAGCGACCGCCTGCACCATGGATGACAAGAGGTATCCTCATGGCTATGAGACGAAGAGATCGTGCTTTTCGGAGTTTTAAAAAAGAACGCACTTAAGATAATGGTCCCAGTTTAAAATTGCCAGGAACTGTTGCAACAAGATGATACGCGACGCTAAACGCTGCCATATTCTAAACAATATTACTTCTTCTTCACCCACCAACATTTGGAAATTTCTAGGAACCCTAGGAATTGGTGAAACGCGACATATAGATCTACCAAAGACATTATGTTTGGACGATCTTAACTGTCATTTCTCCACTATCTCCCCGGTAGATCGTCAAACTATACACAATACCCTAGCTTATTTAGGTAGTCTCAAACGTCCCATCATCAACTTCTTCTACTTCTCTCCAGTTGACTCTCGAGAGATAAAAAAAAATCATCCTATCCATTAAATCCAAGGCAGTGGGTTGCGACAAAATTTGCCGTTTCATGATCACTACAGTTCTGGACAATCTTCTTCCTGTCATCACCCACCTTGTCAACTTTTCCTTAGAGTCCGGGACGTTTCCGTCTCTCTGGCGTAAAGCTTTTTTGCGCCCTCTTCCAAAGATCTTAAAACCTTCGCTCCCAAGCCATTTCCGTCCAATATCCATCCTTCCTTTGCTTTCAAAAGTGCTCGAGGTCTGTGTTTATAAACAATTCACCCATTTTATCTACTCTAACAATCTAATTAATCCTTTTCAATCTGGTTTCAGACCTGGCCATAGTACCGTTTCTGCCCTACTCAAAGTGACTGGTGATATACGAAAAGGCATGGAAGAAACCAGAGTCACTGTCCTTGTGTTGATTGATTTCTCCAATGCTTTCAACACCGTTAATCATGATATCCTCCTGTCTATTCTTTCGTATCGCATGTGCTCACGTGAGTCCCTGGATTGGTTTTCCTCTTATCTTCGGGAACGTCAGCAGTCTGTTTTAAGTGACGATTCGTCATCGTCTTGGCGCTGCTTAGAAACTGGCGTCCCCCAGGGCGGTATACTTTCTCCTCTTCTATTTTCAATTTTCATTGATCTCATAACTCATGAAATTCAGAGCGCGTATCATCTTTATGCTGATGACTTACAATTGTATTCACAAAACAGTGCCGACCGAATCTCTGACGCCATCTCCGAACTAAACCGGGATCTGGGTGCAATCAAGAACTGGGCTGACCGGTTTGGAGTTGCAGTAAATCCGTCGAAATGCCAAGCTATTCTTGTGGGTAGTTCTAGAACAATAAGCAAGGTGAACACTGCTTCTCTACCTACACTTGTTTTTGATGGGACAATTATCCCCTTTAGTTCCAGCGTTAAAGACCTCGGTTTACATATTAACAATACTCTCAGTTGGCAAACTCAAATCGCTGCCGTCGGTCAAAAGATCACCGGTATGTTGCGACATCTTTACCGCTTTAAAAATTTGCTCCCCTCCAACACAAAAGCAATGCTTGTGCAGACCTTGATCCTGCCCATATTCGACTATGGTGATGTGTGCTACTTCGACCTGAATGCAGATCATCTCAACAAACTAGACCGGCTCCTTAATAATTGCTTTCAATTCATCTATAACTTGCGTAAATTTGACCACGTATCTGAGCATCGATCGCAATTAAATTGGTTACCTATTCGTCAACGCAGAGTTTTGAGACCGCACCAAACAGATTTTCTACACTCTTCTTTCTTTGTTCAGTCCATTTTGCTATGGAATGCACTACCCCAGGATCTCAGGATGGCGGCCGATCGCTTTTCTTTCAAAGTAAGAGTCCAGGATTATTTGCACAAAATGTTGGTAGAATCATCTCAACTATAATATGTTATATTAATGTATTGTATGTATGTGTATATGTATTGTAAGTATATATAATAAATTAAATTTATTTTTCGCAACTACACTTTTCTCTTCATCAGCAGGTGCGACAGGTTTCGCACCTGCCTCACTTGTTTCTGCATCACCCGAAGGTTGACTGGTAGAAAATGCCTAAGGCATTAAGTCCGCCTTTGTACCACTAGTGCATAAAGAATAAATAAATAAATAAATAAAATAATTTATTTAAAGGTGTTTCAGTAAAAAATATTGGATTGAGATATCATACAAAAATTTGCAATTTTGGTATTCTTATATTTAAATTATGACATCCACATGTTACATGTATCTTATAAATAGGTATCTATATATAAAAAGAAAATAATTGATAATAATATCCATTTGAAAATTTAATGATATTATGTTGACATGCTACGGTGGATGAAATATTGAGTTACAGTATTTGAAAGTATGGATTATCTTAAACAAGAATAATCAAAAGCATATTCTTATCACAGGTATGATAAATATTATGTAGTATCAGCAATAATCTAAGTCCTAAGGAACTTGATATTATTTATTTATAATTAATGGGGGATACATAATAATAAGTTGAGTAGCACTCGATTCTCACGGTTGGACATCTTACGTTTTTTTTAATTATAAATACAGTCACATACAAAGAAGCAAAGGAAGTGTGGTATGAAATGAAAATTTCATGGTATGAAATAATTCAGTTATGAATAGGATTCCCAATATGATACAGTTGTAACCCGTGGTTCAGTTTAGTCGACTGTAACTTATTCGCTTCTTAAGTTATTACTAAATTAGGAGTGTATTTTTTCATAAGTAATGTAATTGGTTCAGGTGTGGGCCGATCGTATTTCCAAAACGAATGTTCGCGGGCGTTATTGCGCAGGAACGAATCGTTAAGTAATACATAAAGATTTATGTAGCCAAGGATTTATTTGTCGGCGCACACTCAGAACATGGAAATGATTCCGGGATAGTTTCGAAATTTAAATTGAATTAATAATAGTGGTATAGTAATAACACTGGGTTAGGTTATGTTTGTTTACCACGCATTAGTACTGCCCTTCGTTCCAGACTCTAAAATTGAGGGGGGGGAGGGCGAGATTATATAGGTAAAGCACATAGCCTTATGTGAGGAATATCTCCAGATAAGATGTGTGTGTGAGTGATGTACGCTGATAGCCGCGAGGCCTTTACAGCTTCACCGGACTTAATTCCATATAAGCTCATTAGTACAAAGGCCTCTAGTACAAAAAATGTTAAATTTTGATATATGTACATCTTTAAAGATTAAAAAATATAACTAACATTAAATATAGCAGAATTTGGATATTAAAAAAAAAGAAAAAAAAATCATAAATTAAATATGTAATGATAGCAAAAACATTCTTATAATCACCAAATTAATTCGTAGCCTTTGTTTGGTACTGTACTCAAAAAGAGATCATTTGACAATAAAAAAAAAAAAAGAACCACATGCCAGTTGGAAAACACATTAGTGGGGAAATAGGTTTCCCTGTTATATTTGTATCATATTGTTATAGATTGGGTACTAACAGACTTTGTTTTCAGGTCTAGTACACAGTAAGAGTTTCTAGCTATCTATCTATCTCCATTTATATTATGACGCCAGATCTCTTGCGGGGTGGGCAGAGAGTGCAAGGTTCCGACGGGTTCTTTCCTTGCATGCCTGCCTGGGTTTCTTCACTCTCAAAGTTCGTCTCATAATGGTTGTCAATGATACAAGAATTATTATAAAGGATTTAATTTTATATAAACAAAACTCTAGATGGGCAATTCCTCAACTCTTGTTATATAGAAGATATCTATAGAAGAAAGATCTCTATAGAAGACATTATAGATGGAGACTGCACTGATATCTGATAAGTAATGATTGATTAATATTACCCGGTATTAATGAATTTTGGACAACAGGTGTGGTATAAAGGTACATAACAGGTGCTTTAAAGGTTTTGTTGGGATGGATCTACACTACATAACATAACATGTTATAGAATTTGATTATATAAATTTATTTTAAATAAGTTAGACAGACTGGTAGTAAGAAACAATATATGTGTATATATTTGTTGTGTTTGTGTTGTATGGCAATACAAAGAACGGGAATGTGCTATAGTACAAATATACTCATGATAAGTTATTTTTTAGAGGTCACGCTCAAAAAAAACAAAAAAAAAAGCTTTTACGTGGTATACTTCAACTTTACCCTTATAGCTCTAAACAGCTGCTAATATAGTTTATATCGAGAACAAAGGACACAGTATAATAAGTGATCAAACGAAATTACCTGAAGTGAAGTTCGATCATTATTATACGAAGTCCTTCGTTCGAAGATATAAGTACCCAACCCGCCCTGCCCGTTGGTAAAGTTGAAATGTACTACTTCTAAAAGGAATGGTTGCAGAGGTTATGTCCACAGATACCATAGAGGCGGCGTTGACTTTTGAAGTATCTGAATGACGCGCGGTTGCCAAGCGACTCGAGAGAGCTGCTAATATAGTTTATATCTTCGAACGAAGGACTTCGTATAATAATGATCGAACTTCACTTCAGGTAAGTTCGTTTGATCACTTATTATTTGACATTGGCGATACACTTTTAAAATGTGGGGTCATTTATTGAAATAAGAACTAATCGTACTGTCACGTTCATGTTTATTTACGGCTGATTTCAATTTTTAACTCAAGGATACATTTGCCTACTAAGGATAGAATTTTGACATATTTTGTGTGGAAAATCTGTCAAACCAAACCATCGTTTTCTATCATTATCATTTGATCGATCGATCGTAAAAAGATTTGTGGAAGCGCGCGACTATCGGTAAAGTGTGGGATATCAATAATCAAATCTTTCGAACGAATGAAATACGTTAAGAATGGTTATTTGCATCAGGTAACGTAATCAAATCGGTTTATATATTTTTCGAAGGGATAACGATTTTTATTAAGTGGAGGTGTTTGAGTTTGTTTTTCTCATTTTCTTTTTATCTTTAGATGTTTACTCTAGTAATTATGATTAAAAACGTAAATGGAGCTTTCGGAACAGTATCGTAAGGTGTCTACACATTAATTTAATGATTCAAAAGACAATAGGTAATACTCCACCACGCGGATTCAGTGCCGATTGGTGGACACAAGCGTGTGACCACCTTAGCATGAGCAGATTGACATAAGCATAACGTTGCTAAAAGAGCGTTAATTTGTAGTGTAAAAAGGATAGCATATCAATTCGATAACATCACGCTAACGTCAATCTGTTCGTGCTAAACTCTCAGACGTTGGAAGTTTATCAAGCATTATCCAACTTCTCTCAACGAATAATGCATTTAGTTGACGAGGATAAACAGCTCAGCGTGTCTTCCTATGCATGAGCACGCTCGAATATGGAAATACCATAAACCCCATCTCAAACAAACATTGCTAGTTAACCACTAATAATACAGCGATTCCGCAGCTCTAGAAGCGTCTACTTTTGTGGGCTGTTTTAAGATTATTTTTGGTAAATGTTGGCATTTAGTATACCTACATAATATTACAGAGTTATAAACATCTCAGGATAGCTCATGTAATTTTTATCGTCCTAGAGCGAAAGCCCAGTTAATGTATCCAATGCCTACTGTTCACTGGTAATATAATAAAAAGCTTTTTAAGAAAGGGGAAACCAACTTCAAAAAGTGAAAAATTATATTTGAAATCAGTGCCGGTTAGTGCAGTCTCTTACTTGGCCCCGACTTCTAATATTTTTTTTTGTTCTTAGAAGTCGGTTTCCCTTTTTAAAAAGTTATTTATTTCACAAATTTAGATGATGAAGGAATTATGGTTACTATTTATATATCTTATATTTCTTAGTTCTTCAGTAAGGTAACCTACAAGATTGATATACTACCCATAATAACGGAATCTAATCATTCGTGCTGTTTGCCGTTAAGAAGTTCCCTGGTGTATCATAAAGGTCGAAGGTTCAATACCGATTTTATTAAAATGGGTCTACCTCAAAGCTCTACGAAACCGGCCGCAAAAAGAATCATCAATATCATTTATTAAATAAAGACGTTATAAAAAAACAGACAAATCGTAAAAAAGGAGTTTTTTGAAGTTGGTTAATATTCTGATTAGTTCTATGGTTAGTTACCTATAGGATTAACATTATAATAACTTCTTCCCCGTTCCCTGGTGTATCTTCAATGTCCAAGGTCCAATACCGATGAAATTAAAATGGGACCACTTCGGAGCTACACTGAACCCAGTGCGAAAAAACATCATCAAAATAGGTCGACATTTGATGAAAATATCGGTCAACATATATAGAAAAAAAGCACACAGACGAACATAGAACCTCCACCTTTTTGAAGTCGGTAGACGGAAGTTTAAAAATGAATAAAAAGAACACTTCAATAAGTAACATCTACCTACATACCTACCCGGATATCATAGCTAGGGTGAAAATTCGGAACACCGAAGATATCGACCGGCCAACTAACGAGCCGCACCCCCCTCAATGTCATTTTGCGCTAGATGTCTTTTTAATGCACTAAATTAATATTGTTATGGAGATGTTACTTATTGATTTTTTAGTACCAGTGAACAGTAGGCTACCGCTCCAGGATGACTAAAATTTCACCCTATATACTTACAGAAATCTTAAGATCAGACTTTTCAAAAACAGCGAGAAGGCGACAATTATAAATTATCATTTTTAACACACGGCGCCCCTGCAAAAATATCTTCGGCAAAAGTAAGTGTACTATGTACATCCTTGTCTTTCTTTTTGAGAGAAAATGTTACGCCCCTACAAAAACTAAATCATCCACGATCGCGCCTCTCCCCTTCCTAATTTGACGTCTAACTTTCCTTTAGCACCCAAAGGCTATGAAACCAAAAATCTTCATAAAATTACCCTAAAAGCTAAATATAATAGGGCAAATAATAGTCTTTATTCCATTAAATGTACATAATCCTATTCAGAACTTCACTGGAACGAGTTACTCCTCTATTCAAGATGACATTGAAATGAATACAAAAACCTAATTTGGCACCATAAAGATGTTTCTTTGTAGATCCCATGGAGATTAATTCAAGTCTTTCAGATTTTGTGAGCGTATTATGGCGACATTAGATTTGATTAGAGGTGTATCTATAACTTTATGGTGACGTCAGTGTAATTATAAGAATTTTTGAGTTAGGTTAGGTTAGGTTAGCTAGCTAGTGTAGCTGAGAAATTGAAAGACGAGAAATTACTGATTTTAACAAAGGGAAGAGTTTAATTAATTTAATTGTATTGCTTTTTGTGATTCATTTTTATGCATCATTAATCTCCGCCTCATTAGTGTAGTGTATTAATGGCTTGGCTTTCACGAGGTTCTGGGTTCGTATTTTAGGTCAGAGAAATTGTGATTTCAAAAATTCTTAGTCACACTCCGGAGTCTGGCATTATTCCCGGTAACTTGGTGGCAATAGGATCGTATTGATTTTGATATGTACATACATAAAAAAAACTCTGCCACTTCCGTTAAAGAATATAGGCGTGATAATGTGTTTTATAAATATTTACTTCATCGTCATTTTCTTTAACAATTTCCATTTAAGAAGCCAATATTATGACGTAACGTGTCGGTATATGTAAGACAATGTTATTAATCCTAGAAAATATTCAAATAACTTTAAACAGCGACGTGATGAAAATTGTTTTAACGGAGAAATACAAAATAAATTTGATTTAGTTTAGACTATTAAAAATTCCGATGAGGGTTCAGTGTTAGATTTTATAATAAAATTATAGACAGTACTTATCTTGTCTTTTATTTATATGTTAATTTATTTTTCCCCCTTGAAATTGTTTGTATATGATTTATTCAGTTCCTCATCTCTGGAAACTCACAGGTTCGCTAAAAGAGGAGTTGAGTCAAGTAAAGTTTATCTTTGTAAGTCACTTGTGCATATAACAATTGCTTTTGTACTTTATCCAAAAATAATAATTATATAGAAACTTTATAAACACGTTTATTATAATATATGTCGCATCCGGCTTATGAGTACATACACACAAACTTCATAGTGACGTATATAGAGCCTAGGTGCGTAGGAGATAACTAATAAAACGGGGATCATTCTGTATTCATGCTCATTCCGTTGCTGTTCGCCGCTGGAGAAGTTAACCTTAAGCCTAGGTACTGTGTTGTGTATCATGAGTGAGTTGTGTATTTTCCACCGTGCCCGCATTAATGATCTAGTTAACGGTTGAAAATTCATTTTCTCGCCCGAATTCCTGATTTTGCCTACAATGAGTGATCACCTACATTTAGTGATCAGGAAAGTAATAATCCGGCGTTATATATTAGAATGTCACTTAAATGATAAAAATGATTTAATAGCTTCGGTCTAGCGTTACTGAAATATGTTTAACTTGTTTACCATTTTTTTTTTTTTGCAAATTACTAACATGTACCCCATTCACCTACCATAGAATGACCTACTCAGAAGAGATAAGCCAATGTAGTATATAATTCATACTCCATGCTTTTGACAGCACTATAACACATTATTACTAACTGTGTGTTGGCAACCCAACACTTAGTTGGTATTTTTTTTATCACTCAATAAATTTGGCTCTCGTCTGGGAAACCATCGTGTACGCAGCAGGCTTTTTATTTCCATTCAATACGTTAATCTTCCTGCATTCTATATACCTACCGTCCACAAAATAAAATTACATTTTTTTCCCAGCATTTCGGTTTTAAAAGAGTTGCCATGTTGTCTCGAGTCTTTCGTTGTCCACATTAATGACGTTTGGGAGTGGTGGTAGAATCTTTGTTAATTCATTCACGATATTATGGTTTACTTACGTGAAATAAAATATACTGATGTTGTCTGTGATAATGTAATCGATAAATCTATACAAGAACTGAAGTCGAAACTTATTTCTATCATATTCATATTTAAAATAAAACGTAGCCCCACTCTTAATGCCTGTGTCGTGGGTGCGTTTACAAAAACAAAATTTACATACACAAACACTTAAGCCGAAACAAACATTTGTGGGTCACGCAAAGATTTGTCCTATCAGAGAGTCGAACCCGCGACTACTCGATCCAGTGGGCTGAACGGGTTAAGTTCTTAACCACTGGACCAAGCTGTTGCAATTAATTGCTTTCTACGTCTTCTCTAACTGCTATGCGATGTTATTGTTCTGTTTAATTTAAACCTTTTCCCTAACCTTTTATCTACCTAATTCGTGTTTGCATATACAACTTTTCACTAATCTAATTAAAATAACTGCTAGTTTGGTTCTGAAAGCTTTGTGAAAATATTTGAACAAAACATTTTGTTTTGTCATTACTAGTTGCAACTTTGTTTCTATATAAGAAATATATGTTTAGATCTATGTGTCTCTTGACATCAATCTCAACATATATACAAGGTGTATCGTAAGTAATGCAAGACTTCAGACATCCCAATTAGATAAATGCTTCACTAATTCAATACGAAATGTAATTTTCCCAATTTAAAATTTTTAATTCCTTTTTTAAGCTCTTTTATACCACAATTAAGAATAAAACTTATAGGCGTATGTGTTTGCATAATGAGAAATCGTTTAAGAAATGCATTTGAAATCACCGTATTGCTTTGAATCAAGAATAAAACAGGTTTATTTTAGCTCAATAAAGGAATTACAGCAGTTTTTGCAAATTTAACAAAACAATATGTTACATCTTGCATGTTGAGACTGATGTCAAGTTACAAACGAAATAGTATTTGTTTTGAATAAATTTGAATTTATTGAACATGCATATTGTCTTATCGCAGAGGATTCCAAAATAGCTTTGTTGATTTGTGAAATAGACTAAATTAAGAACGGTAGAACGTTCGCCTTATACTTAGGAGGTCCTTCAATTCAGGATGACTGGATTTGGATCCTTTTAATACGAGTCCACCTCGTCTCGTCAACTTTTCTAGGCTTTCCGCGCCGTCGTTTCCCGCTATTGGGATCCTTAAAGTGGTTTATAAAAGAGTCTTTACTGACCTACTGGTGGCCAAAAGGCTTCTTTCAGAAATCGAGATAAAATAGATAGATGCTGTGGGAACTTTTGTCAAAATCGTATGTTACATAAGTTACCTAAACATCATATTATCCTGAATGGAATAATAAACTAACTGAAAAAGCAAGAAGCAGAGAATCATGACTTAGTTTGAAATTAGTGCTAATTCATCTAACCAAATGACAGACGGCTTGGTTCAGTGGTTAAGAGATTGGTTTGCTCCACTCACTGGATTGAGTAGTCTTGGGTTCAATTTCGGCACGTTATAAATCTTTGTGTGACCCACTAATATTTGTTTCGGTCTGGGTGTTTGTGCATGTGAATTTTGTGTTTGTAAACGCACCCATGACACAGGAATGAGTCCTAGTGAAGGGTAATGTTTTCTTGGAAAAAAAAGTTTGTTTACGATTCTATTAAGGCAGTGTATGGCAGATATGGTGAACGTAATAAGTTTGGATTACTTTCTGAATTGATGGCTTAGCATGGACAGATTGTTAAATGTTACCGTATCGGTGTCGCGAAAGTGGGCTGTCACGTTTATATTTATTTAATAAATTTGTAGTGTAAAGAGGATGGCATATCAATTCGGTCACGTTATTTGGTTGCTGCTAAGCTCTCTGGTTCTAAACACAATCGGAATCGGTCGACCAAGAATTCAAACAAGTGTGACAAATCAAAGAGATACTCATCGTTAAAACAAAGCGGTACGGTTACTGAGAAATTCGATTCTCTACTGAGAGATTCGATATTTACTCGAGCCACGCAGACAAAAGGCGTTGAAAATGTGTAGGGTCGGTTTCAGCCGACATTTAATAGAAATCATCTAATTTTATTTTCAAAGTCGTTTTTATATTTTAACTTTGTTTTATATAAAAGTATTGTTATGGAAATGCGGTTGAAATATAGCAGCAGTTCAGTACCTGCTTTTGGTTTGGCAAAGTATAATTTTTTATATCCATTTTAAGTCCCGAATAAAAAAGGAACCGTCGCTATGCGGGATATGAAATGAAATAATGATATAGAACACTGTTACCCGCGACTTCATTAGCGTTATTTTTTTTATGAAACAAGTAGCCATCTGCAAAAGGCCCCCGATTTAATCTATTACTTTGCCAAATTTTTAGGCATGAATTCAATCGATCAACCCAGCAGTTTTTGGCTAAGGAAAAGGCATAGGTGATGAATTCACTCGTGTAAAATCCTATTTTGGTTTTCCCTTTGGTGTGCTGAAGATCACTGATCACTGAAGAGTGACTGATGTTTTGAATTTTGGCTTTAAAAGTGCAATATATTTCAAGGGGT
Source organism: Phalera bucephala (assembly GCA_905147815.2). NCBI lineage: Eukaryota > Metazoa > Arthropoda > Insecta > Lepidoptera > Notodontidae > Phalera > Phalera bucephala. The sequence goes on from LR990616.1 coordinate 36,238,676, forward strand.
GAAATGGTAACAGACAATCATCACCTTCACTTCAAGCTGCAGCTCCACCCACTGCAGGGCATAAGCTTCCTCCCTCTTAGGCATATATCCCTATTCTGAGCCAATCTTAGCCAGGCGTTACATACGGATTTAACCACATCGTCGATCTATCTTTGTACAGACAAACAGCTTTCGCTTTTATAATAAGGTATAAGTAGCTTTTATAATAAGGTATAAGTTTTTTAGTGTAGGGTTACATCTAACCAAAAGAAAAATTTAAGCTCAGTATAGGATAGGAGTAAATTAAAGGTATCACAATCCAAAACAATACAAAAGTCCATCCATATCCAAGTTGTAACAAAAGTTCAAAAAGTCCACCAGTCATATCAACAACTCGCGATATAAAAATAGTGCGTAGTGTAAGAATAGTGAACAAATTAATCTTAAATATCAGTGTTTATAATCGCATGAATTGAAAACTTCTGTCATAACAAAAAAAAAAGAAGAAAAACGGGAAGTGAAGACATACGGCGGCATAAAAATTTGAATCGGAAGTTACTCTGAAGCAGCTATATAACCATATTCACTAGGCGTTATTCTGGTTGTAATATTCTATTATTATTTTAATATTTACCGCTTGCCGAAATGACTACTAACCCTCAGTCTTGGGGATGCTGCACAGCGGAAAATATTGATGAAACCGAGCAATTTATCAATTGTATTGCTTGCAAAAAGGCATTTCATTTTCTATGTTTATCTATACCAGACATAGGCAAGAAATCTGGAACGTATCACAAGTGGAGGTGCCCTGCTTGCATGAGTCAGACTCCGAAATCCACAAAAAAAGACAGCACCCCAATTCGTAATGTCTCCCACACCCGAGGAAACAAAAGACCCGCCTTGAATTCTCCACCAGGATCAACTGCTCTTACCGGGGAGGAAGTACGTTTCATTGTAAAGGATGTAATTAAAGCAGAGTTTAGCTCTATGTTCACTAAGCTAAGCACCCGAATGGTAGACATCCTCAATAAGGAATTGGGACCAATTAAGGAGGACATTATTGAACTTAAGGAATCTATGACCTTCATAAACAAAAGGTTCGAGGAGATTGAGTCTGAGCATCAAACAGCTACCAAAAATATGAAATTGTTACAAGAGGAAAACTCTAAATTGAAGTGCGCAGCGGAAAACTTGACCTAACGTCTTAACTACTTGGAGCAGCATTTACGTGCCAACAATTTCGAGATCCAATGTGTACCGGAAAATAAACATGAAAACTTATACACAATTGTTAAACAATTAGGTTCAGCGGTTGGTTCTGAGTTCAAGGATGGTGACATCTTGCATTCGACTCGCGTAGCCAAACTCACTTCAACCAGTAATCGTCCACGATCTATTGTAGTTCAGCTTGGCTCTCCACGGATCCGTGACCAGCTCTTGGCCGCTGTGATTAAATTTAACAAAACAAACCCTCATAGCAAACTCGACAGCACACATCTTGGACTTACCGGCAACAAATGCCCAATTTATGTTGCCGAACATTTATCCCCATCGAATAAAGCTCTACACTCGGCTGCTAGACTCAAGGCCAAAGAGAAAGGCTATAAATATGTTTGGGTGAGGAGTGGCAAGATCTTCGTGAGGAAAAGTGACGAGTCAGAATACATATTAATAAGAAATATGGACGCTTTACATAAAATAGTATAAACTTCTTTATTTTTTCTTCTTTTTAATGTTTTGCACGCTACTTTTACTTTTGTTTTAAAATTCAGTAGTTTAAATATATACTATCAGAACAGCCGTGGCTTGAGAACAAAAACCGATACTTTATCACCAGGTCTGGAAGAGGATGTTCGGATCAAGTCTTCTCACTCCGCAACATCGTAGAGAAGCATCTGGCAGTGGGCCGGAAGGTTTTCTGCGGTTTTGTAGATCTGGAGAAGGCATTTGACAGAGTTGTGCGAAAGAGACTTTGGGACATTTTGCCAGAGTATGGTATAGATGGCACTCTGTTGCGAGCCGTCCAGTCCACTTATGTGGACTGCAAGGCATGCGTACGGGTGGGTGGTAACAGGTCACCCTGGTTTGACGTTAAAATCGGCGTCAAGCAGGGTTGCGTGTTGTCCGCTAGACTGTTTATAATATATCTGGTCAAAAGTCTTCAAAGACTGAAAGCGATGAATGAAGGTGTACAAATGGGTGACTTAGCGGTAAACCATCTACTTTATGCAGATGACGCGGTTTTAATAGCGCCAACAGCCACTGATCTGCAAACACTTGTCACAGTTATGAAAAACGACTGCATGATCAATGGCTTACACTTGAATGTGAAGAAAACCAAGATTATGGTTTTTGAAAGGGAAGAAACCAGAACGAATGTAAGGATTGTGGTTGGTAACGATGTGCTGGAGCAAGTGAATGAGTTTGTTTATCTTGGATGCGCCTTCAGTAAGGATGGGAAATACACCGCTGACATAGAGAGAAGAGTGAGTGCAGGAAACAGAGTGAATGGTGCAATAGGAAAGCTACTCGGGAGCCGGCACTTAAGCCATAAGGCGCAGCTGGCCATACATAACGGAGTTCTTGTCCCAACGCTGTTATATGGTAGCGAGAGCTGGGTATGTAAGAAGGAGAATGAAAGTAGGATAAATGCGGTAGAAATGCGAGCTCTGCGGAAGATGTGCGGAGTGAAGCTGACCGACCGCATTAGCAACAGCATAGTAAGACAGCGAGTAGGTATGAAAGATAGTATCGGTGTAAAGATGAGAAAGGGCATGCTCCGTTGGTTCGGGCATATAGAAAGAATGCCAGAGGAAAGAATGACAAAACGGATATACAATGTGAAAGTGGAAGGATGCAGGTACTGGGGAAGACCTAGACTATCTTACCACGACCAAATAAACAGAGTCTTATCTGATGGAAAAGTCAAGAGTCTCCGTAACCGGCGAGCGTGTATGAGACGAACTATGAGAGTCGAGGAAGCCAGAGAGGTATGTAAGGAAAGAACCTGTTGGAACTCTGTACTCTCTGCCTACCCCGCAAGGGATCTGGCGTGAGGTTATAGATAGATAGATAGATAGATAGATACTTTATCACGTAATATTAGTTGTAACAACTATGACATAATCATACTATCGGAAACTTGATTAAGTAGTTCAGTACGCAGCGGGGAGTTATTCGACGATAGATACGTGGTCTATAGGAGGGATAGAGAAAATGCAATTCAAAATTGTGGTAAGGAAGGAGGTGGAGTGCTGGTCGGTATTAAGAAAACTATAAAATCGAAACGAGTTTCGGCTTGGGAAAGTACGTGTGAGGACCTGTGGGTGTTAGTGGATGTACCTGTACATTGTAGTTATCGTCGGATAGCTCTATGTGCAGTGTATCTGCCACCACCTGTACGTCGAATATGCTTGGAACATTATTTAGACCACTGTAACGCAGTTTTCGAGCACATAGTAGACGCGTACGTCTGCATAGTAGGAGATTTAAATTTAAGTAATATTGATTGGAATTCGAACTCTGCTCATGGTTCGGGGTCAAGTATATGTGAAAGTCTGATTGACTTTACATCTGTCAACAAGCTCACACAATATAATCATGTAAATAATTATAACGGTCGCATACTTGATGTTGTACTGTCCACCATATCCACTTGTAGTGTAAATGAAAGTATAAATTCGCTGACTAAAATTGACAAACAGCATCCACCTTTAGATATAACTATCTCTTTGGACAATGAATCCAAACTGCCGTTCAATAGCGATAACATAAGACCCAACTTTTATAAAGCCGATTATGAGTCAATTTGTAATTTTTTAGGTGAACATGACTGGAATAAATTATTTGATGGACAAAGTGATGTAAATGAAATGCTGGAAATTTTATTTAAATCTATTAATGTCGCTATTCAGAGATTTGTGCCGGTTAGTAAAAGAAAAAAGCAAAAATATCCGCCATGGTTTAATCGCAAATTAATTATAATGTTAAACGAAAAAAATAAAATTCGGAAACGCTTTAATATTTATAAGAACCCGTTAGATACTATTGAGTTAAAAATAATTGGCAAGCGGTGTAACGCTCAAGCGATAGTTTGTTATAATAACTATATCAAGACATTGGAAGAAAATATTACGATGAACCCGAAAATGTTTTGGTCATATGTGAAAAGCAAACGCGGGGGTTCTGGTACATATCCAACTGCGATGTCGGATAGAACGACTACTACCTCTAACGGTACACAAATTTGTGAGTTGTTTGCAACTTACTTTTCATCTGTTTACAGATCTGACAATGAGCACAATTATGAAATGAATTCTAAATACTTAAATTCACTGGAAAATTATAGCCAATGTTTGACAATTCCCAAGATTGACCATAACTCGCTACTAAAAACACAAAAAAATGTTGACTGTACTAAAGGGGCAGGGCCGGATGGTATACCACCAATCTTTGTAGCAAAAACTGCGACTGAATTAGTACACCCACTCAAACTCATCTTGAATACATCACTAAATTCTGGTATATTTCCTGCAAGCTGGAAAACGGCAAAGGTAGTACCTATACATAAATCCGACAGTGATAAAAATGTACGTAATTATAGGCCTATATCAATCTTGTCATGTATTTCTAAAGTCTTTAAGTCTATAATTTGCCCGTATATCCAGAATCATCTCAGATTATACCTCACCAACCAACAGCATGGATTTGTTCCTTTTCGATCCACAAGTACTAATCTAGTTCATTTCACTGAAACTCTGGTCAAAACAATCGACTCGGGCTATCAAGCTGACGTTATTAGATTTTAGCAAGGCCTTTGACAAAATTTCGCACAAAATACTCGTTTCCAAATTACGCGCCTACGGTATAGCAGGATCTTTGCTTAAATGGCTAAATTCGTATTTAATGGACAGATCCATCTTTATAGTAGTAAACGGTTTTCAATCTACACTCCGTAGCATAGCATCTGGTGTCCCCCAGGGTTCACATTTCGGACCAATTCTTTTTAACTTCTTTATCAATGATATTCCCAGTTGTTTCCTATCTTCCGAAGTCTTCATGTTTGCGGATGATTTAAAGTTTCTCAGAACGATCAAATCGTATGAAGATACCACACTGCTTCAGAAGGATCTAAATAGGCTAATCAAATGATGCAATGATAATAAAATGCATTTAAATCCAAAAAAATGCTATCATACGAAATTCTCACGAAATCATAATTTAATCCAATTTGAGTACCGTATTGGCATTGATAAAATTACAGACACTTTCACGTCACATTTAGATCACATTATTAAAAAAGGGTCAACAATGTTAGGATTTGTAATAAGAACATGTAAGCCATTTCGCAGTAGTAAAATAAAAATCTTGCTCTATAACAGCTTAGTCCGAAGTATTTTAGAGTACTGCAGCGTAGTCTGGCGGCCACACTATGCTACACATTCATTGCGCCTGGAGCGCGTACAGAAACGCTTTTTATGGCACTTATTATTCTCCCTGGGAAAATCTAATAAGATACGTTCTTACAGGGAAAGATTGCTTTATTTTAACATGGATTCCTTATCCAAACGCAGAAGCATTAACGATGCAAAATTTGCAAGTAAAATTTTAAGTAACAAAATTGATTGTCCCCAATTGCTGGCGCTTTTTAAGTTTCGGGTTCCTTATAGAATTCCTCGCAGGCCAATTACACCACTTTGCCCACCACTAAGGAGAACAGTTTTGGGAGCTAACTCCCCTTATGCAAAATACTGTAAAGTATTAAACGCGAATAGTGATCAAATCTACTTACATTTCGACTCTCTAGGCAAATTGAGTAAATCTTTGCATTATAGCTTGTCTGACGTTTAGTCACAACTTACTTGGTTATATTTGTCATTTATATGTATAGCTATTGTTTTTCTCCTTACTTTTTATCTTTAATTTAGTTATATAAACTTTAGAGTCTAGTTAGTTTCTGTACCTATTATGTTTAATTTATTATTAGTTTCGCTGTGCAAGCGGTGTTTGCCTATAAGTAATTGTTACACTTAGTTCTTATTTAACACATGTTTTTCTACTGTCCCAATAGTGTAAACAATTGTTGGTGAACCTAATAAAGAAAATAAAAATAAAAAAATAAAAATAAGTAGGATAAGGATATATGTATAAAGGTAAATTTCGTACAAGTGAGGCCAAGCTGAATTTAATTTTGTCCTATTGCACAAAATTTATTGCACGCGAATTATTGTTTAAGACTACTCTATAAATAGTTCAATTCACGAAGACGCGACTACCTTTTAATAAGCTTTTATTTAACTAGCACTGTTTATATGTCTCTCTCTGTTCGTCTTTTCGGTTTTGATATTATTTGTTAGTATTTTAGTATTTATTTGATTGAACTTAGATATCTATCTATCTATCTATCTATAACCTCACGCCAGATCCCTTGCGAGGTAGGCAGAGAGTATAGAGTTCCAACAGGTTCTTTCCTTACATACCTCTCTGGCTTCCTCGACTCTCATAGTTCGTCTCATACACGCTCGCCGGTTACGGAGACTCTTGACTTTTCCATCAGATAAGACTCGGTTTATTTGGTCGTGGTAAGATAGTCTAGGTCTTCCCCGGTACCTGCATCCTTCCACTTTCACATTGTATATCTGTTTTGTCATTCTTTCCTCTGGCATTCTTTCTATATGCCCGAACCAACGGAGCATGCCCTTTCTCATCTTTACACCGATACTATCTTTCATACCTACTCGCTGTCTTACTATGCTGTTGCTAATGCGGTCGGTCAGCTTCACTCCGCACATCTTCCGCAGAGCTCGCATTTCTACCGCATTTATCCTACTTTCATTCTCCTTCTTACATACCCAGCTCTCGCTACCATATAACAGCGTTGGGACAAGAACTCCGTTATGTATGGCCAGCTGCGCCTTATGGCTTAAGTGCCGGCTCCCGAGTAGCTTTCCCATCGCACCATTCACTCTGTTCCCTGCACTCACTCTTCTCTCTATGTCAGCGGTGTATTTCCCATCCTTACTGAAGGCGCATCCAAGATATACAAACTCATTCACTTGCTCCAGCACATCGTTACCAACCACAATCCTTACATTCGTTCTGGTTTCTTCCCTTTCAAAAACCATAATCTTGGTTTTCTTCACATTCAAGTGTAAGCCATTGATCATGCAGTCATCTTTCATAACTGTGACTAGTGTTTGCAGATCAGTGGCTGTTGGCGCTATTAAAACCGCGTCATCTGCATAAAGTAGATGGTTTACCACTAAGTCACCCATTTGTACACCTTCATTCATCGCTTTCAGTCTTTGAAGACTTTTGTTTGAACTTAGGTAATTAAATTAAAAACACGAACTAAGCAAAAACGACGGAAACAAAGTGTATATTTTTTTCTTTTTAAACGTCATAATATGACAAGTGCACAATATTCATAATAGATGGCGTTCAGTGTTGCAATTAATCATTTCAACATCCTCTTCTTAATTGCAAATCCATAGCCATGGAACAGTCATCAGTCTTCTTTGGAGAAATAGGTTTTGTAAGTATGTCAGCAACCATATCTTGAGTCCCAACATAGCAGAGTTGAATTTCCTTATCAGCAACTCTTTCTCGGAGAAAATGATGTCTCAAATCAATATGTTTGCTGCGAGCACAGTAAGAATCAATACCTGTAAATTTGATTGCGCTTTGATTATCACAATAAATTATGGTAGGCACATCTGTAAGCTTCCAATTTAGTTCCGACTCTAAATGCCTTAGCCACATAGCCTCCTGTGTGGCCGTAGCTAGTGCCATATATTCAGCCTCCATGGTTGATAAGGCAACTGTGTTCTGTCGTTTAGAACACCATGAGACTGAAGCACCCTGAAACAAAAAAGTGTAGCCAGAGCATGATCTCCAGCTGTTAATGTCAGAAGCCCAATCTGAATCACAGTAGCCAAACACTCTTCTTTCATCTTTATTTTGGCTCAATTTTAATTTATAATCCTTAGTTCCTTTTATGTAGCGTAGCACTCTTTTAACTGCTAACCAGTGTTGTATTTCTGGTTTGTTGTTGAAACTACTCAATTTGTTTACAACAAAACAGATATCTGGTCTTGTGCCTTGTGATAGGTAAAGCAAACTCCCAATAGCTTCTTGATAAGGTACATTACTAATAATATTATTTTGATCTCCTGTGCTGATCAATTTGGAGCTAAGATCACAGGGCGAATGGACTGGATTACAATCTGTCCTATTGAATCTCTGTAGGATTTTTTCTATATAAGCAGTCTGATCAATATAAATTTGGTCTCTGGCCGCGTTTTGACTTATCCTCCAGCCAATAAAATAATTGACAGGTCCAAGCGATTTCATTTCAAATTTACTTTTAAGTTGTAGCTTGATTTCTTTACCTTTCTCTTCATTATTATAAAAATTAATAAATCATCAACATATATCAATATAAAGATGATGCTTCCATTAACATTTCTATGGTAAATACATGGATCAACAGATGTACTTTTCAATCCCAACTGTTTGAGAACAGAAGTAAGTTTCAAAATCCATTGGCGACTCGCCTGTTTTAAGCCACAAATATACTTATTTAATCTGCAAACTTCTTGTCCGTGTTCATAGCCAGGTGGTTGATTCATATATATTTCAGCATCTATATCTCCCTGCAAAAATGCTGTAACTGCATCCATTTGATCTATATATAAGTTTTCTTTTACAGCTAATGCAAACAAATATCTTATTGAAGTATGCCGTACTACCGGATCAAAAATTTCATTATATTCAATCTTGCTTTGTATCGTACAACTTCACCATTTGCATCTATTTTCATTTTGTAAACCCATTTGCAAGGGATTATTCTTTTGTCTTCAGGTAGAGTTACCAATGTCCATGTATTATTCCTAAGGAGCGATTCATACTCGCTATCCATAGCTTCTTTCCACTCTTTTGCTTTTGGGCTTGAAAAAGCGTCTTCCAAAGTCTCTGGTTCCTTTAATAATGCTGATGAACTTGTTGGTTTCTCTTCGTAACAAAAATAAGTAGTAGGTTTGATATGTACAGTAGTTATGGGTGACTTCAATGCGCGACTGGGCAAACGGGGCGATGATGAGTTGAGAGTGGGGCAATTTCGATATGGGCAGCGCAACCCCAAGGGTCAGAGGCTGGCCGAATTTCTGGAGAAGGAGGGACTCTTTATGATGAACTCTTTCTTCCAGAAGCCGTCTCATAGGGAATGGACCTGGATGAGCCCTGATGGTTTTACAAAAACTGAGATAGACTTCATTATGAGCACCAAGCGACAAATATTTAATGATGTCTCCGTAATTCACAGGGTAAAAACCGGCAGTGATCACCGGCAGTGATCACCGAATAGTCAGAGGCACATTAAATTTTAATGTCAAAATGAAAAGATCGCGCCTGATGAAGTCTACGCTCCGACCTTCTAATGCACATATCCAAAACCCCGAGAACTTTCAACTCGAATTGTCAAACCGCTTCGAATTGCTAGACAGCAGCGCATCAGTGGACGAAATCAACAACAAGCTGGTAGAGACTGTCCATACGGTCGGGTCCAAGCATTTTAAGCCCCACCGTAAACATAGGCCTCAAAAGCTATCAGACTACACCCGAAACCTTATGGCTGAGCGACGTACCATGACACTCCAAACCTCCGATGATGCTAAGTCCTATAGGCACTCAATGGACAGATATTGAAGTCCTTGCGACACGATTTACGGTTCTTCAATACCAGACGTATTGAGGAGACCATAGAGCAGAACAAGGGCTCCAAAGTGTTTGCAAGAGACGCGTCTATTGGGCAAAGCCAGTTGACGAAGCTGAAGACGGAGGACGGAAACTTAACGTCGAATAGGTCAGAGGTGCTCAGGGAGATAGAGAGGTTCTATGGGAAGTTGTATACCTCAGTAGCTGAACCTGTTGTTGACTTGGTAAAAGACCCAAGAGCCAAGCTAACCAGACACTACACTGAAGATATCCCGGACATCAGCCTGTACGAGATTAGGATGGGTCTCAAACAACTTAAAAACAACAAAGCGCCGGGTGAAGATGGAATTACCGCAGAGCTTCTGAAAGCGGGCGGATCGCCGGTACCTAAAGTCCTTCAGAGGCTGTTTAATTCCATCTTGCTCGAAGGAAAAACGCCAGAAGCATGGAACAGGGGTGTGGTGGTACTCTTTTTCAAGAAAGGTGATAACACTTTATTAAAGAATTATAGGCCCATCACACTGCTGAGCCATGTTTACAAGTTGTTTTCGAGAGTCATCACGAATCGTCTCGAACGCAGGCTTGATGATTTCCAGCCTCCCGAATAAGCCGGTTTCCGGAAAGGCTTTAGTACCATAGACCACATACATACGCTGCGGCAAATTATACACAAGACCGAGGAGTATAATCGGCCACTATGCTTGGCGTTTGTGGACTATGAGAAAGCCTTCGATTCGATCGAGACTTGGGCGGTTCTTAGATCTCTCCAGCGAAGCCGCCTTGACTATCGGTACATCTAAGTGTTGAAGTGCTTGTATAATAACGCCACCATGTCAGTCCGAGTACAAGGGCAGTGCACGAAGGCGATCTCCATAAAAAGAGGAGTAAGACAGGGAGACGTCATTTCTCCGGAACTGTTTACGACCCCCATAGAGGACGCTTTCAAGCTCTTGGAATGGCGAGGACTTGGCATCAACATCAATGGCGAATACATCACTCACCTTCGATTTGCCGACGACATTGTGGTCATGGCGGAGTCGCTGGAAGATCTAGGACGAATGCTCGGCGACCTCAACAGAGTATCTCAACAAGTGGGTCTTAAAATGAACATGGACAAAACGAAAATAATGTTTAACGACCATGTCGTACCCACCGCACTCACCGTTGGGAACTCTACTCTTGAAGTTGTCGACGAATACATTTACCTGGGACAGGCAGTCCGGTTAGGTAGGTCCAAGTTTGAGAGAGAGGTCAATCGACGAATCCAGCTCGGCTGGACAATCTGTAGCCTTTAGTGTATTCGCAACAACCCACAAATATCATCTTAGTAGCTTTTGAATCCCATTTTCGTCTGCTTTCTTTTGGTACATGAACCATTGCGTGACAACCAAATATTTTCATGTTATTTAAATTTGGTCTTTTACCTGTCCACATTTCATATGGTGTCTCGTAGTCCAAAGCTTTTGTTGGTGAACGATTTGTTATATATGCCGCTAAAATATTTTCTGTAGTCTGGAATTCAAAATTAGGCATTTAGCTCCCTCTACTAATGTGCGATTCATACGCTCTGCCATACCATTTTGTTGTGGCGTATATGGATTACTTGTTTGGTGCTGGATACCAGATTTACACAAAAACAATTTAAACTCATTGTTTATATATTCTTTTCCATTATCTGAGCGCAATGTCTTTATTTTCTTATTAGTTTCATTTTCTACTCAATTCTTAAATTCTTTAAACTTTTCTAAAGTTTCAGACTTGCTCTTCATGAAATAGACAGATACTTTCCTACTGTAATCATCGATGAAATTAACATAATATCTGGCACCTCCAATAGAACTTGTCTCCATCGGACCACAAAAATCTGAGTGAATTAATTGGAGCAATTCTGAAGCCCTAGTACCCGTATTTTTAAATGGTTGTCTACTCATTTTTCCCTCTAAGCAAGTTGTGCAAACTTGATTACTTTTTTTCGATAATTCAACCCCTTCTGCACTATCAGTTATTTTCTGTAAGTCTGTGAAATTGAGATGGCCCATTCTTAGATGCCATAAATTTATATCTCGCTCATCTGTTGTTGATAGTAATGCCGGTGCTTCAGAAACATTGTTCAATATATACATGTTATTGCGATGCAATGCTGTCAATATTAACTTATTATTTTGATATATCTGACAACCATCTCTCTCAAATTTCACTTCACAGCCATTATTTACCATTTGACTTACAGAAAGTAAATTAACTGTTAGTGTGGGTACATATAAAACATCTCTGACCTGTATTGTCCGTATTATGCCATCTGAGTCTCTAATCTGAAAATCCACCTTGCCACTGCCTTTTACTGCTACTGTTTTATTGTCTGCAACCTTAATATTGTTGATAGTTGATGGGGATACATCAAACATCCAATTCTTGTTCTTGCACCTATGCAGTGATGCTCCGGAATCAACATACCAGCAACTTCCATCCAATGCAGCAGCAACTGGAAAAGCAGCATAATAACCATTATTAGAATTGTCATTGTTTGACGGACCCTTTTTTTTTCTTTAAAGTAGCAATCCCTACTCATGTCACCATACTTGTTACATACAAAGCACCGTGGCCCTTTGGGTTTGGGGCCCTTTCCTCTGAAATTGGTTATTAGGATTTTTTGGCATTGACTTTGACGTAATATTTTGTTTATTATATGACTTGGCATAGTAAGCAGCTGAATCTGATACCTTAACTTCTTGTAACAACTTAGTTTTTACATAATCTGCAGTAATATTCACACCGGAGCTCTCTAAGGCTATTATCATTGGCTTGTAGTAATCAGGGAGGCCAGCGAGCAGCAACGTACCCAGCCACTCGTCTCCTACTACAAAATTAATATTTCTTAACTTGTGAGCTGTTAACATTACCTTATTGATATATTCCTCGAGCAATTGTCCAAGTTAGTGGTGATCAAATCTCTCAATAAACCTACTTTTCTACTAAGCCCTGAGTCATCAAACACTTTTTCAAGTTTGGTCCAAACCTGTTTCGCTGTTGTAGCCTCTTGTACATGGACGTAATTAACTGGGTCTACCAACAGTATTATTTTCAATTTTGCTTTCGTATTTTTCTTGCTATCAGATACATAGCCTGGGTCAGATTTAACCTCCTGCCACAATTCTTCATGTTCGAGGTAGTTTTTCACGGCAAACTTCCAACTTTGGTAATTTTCTCTTCCAATTAGCATCTCAATTGTACCCATAGATATTTGTGATGCCATTTTATTAAGTACTTTTCTCAAAAAAATTAAGCTGAAATTGCTGGGGAAAAAATAAAGGAACTCGCCGGCAATGGCCGGTTTTGAGGTTATCTAACTTCAATCTAATTGAATCACTGCACTTATGTTTCGAATTACTTTTCTAATATACTATCGGACATATATAGCCCATAACCTGATATTATTTGTTAGTATTTTAGTATTTATTTGATTGAACTTAGGTAATTAAATTAAAAACACGAGCTGAGCAAAAACGACGGAAACAAAGTGTATATTTTTTTTTCTTTTTAAACGTCATAATATGACAAATGCACAATATTCATAATAGATGGCGTTCAGTGTTGCAATTAATCATTTCAACAGGAAAACAGTAAATTTTGAGATCCATTTTTCAAGCTGCATGTGCTGTGCATTAAGTATGTTCGTTCGGTGACAATAAAATAATATGGTACTATTGAGCTAGTCTGATGATGGAGTCGGAAGGTGGCCATCAGAACATGTGAACTTTACAACAAAACCACCTCATGATTAGGCTTGTTTGATTGGTATTTAAAGGTACTATATGACCAGATGGTGTTCAGGGTCTTATAATTAAACCGCTAAGTGCCCAATGGAATCACTCAACTACTCCATATAACCTCGTCGTGTTTGGGCTCGTGGGATATGTCTTGAGGAGTACCGCCGGCCCGAACGGCGGCCAAGGTCTGACGATGGAGCCGGAAGGAGGCCATAGAAACTCCTCAACTAAGCAAGATATCTTCATTGTGTTTTTGCTATAAAACCTTGTGTTTAAAAAGATCTTAGATTAAATAACATTATATTATAATACATTGTTTGCTTTCTTCTTATCACTTACACTGCAATTGTGCAATGTTCTATTAGTGTTCTATTGTTGTGTTATTGTTGTATATAGTTCTATTGTTACACATGTAACGATAATGTAACAAAAGAACTTGGATACTAACAGAACATTACCCTCTTGCATTGTAAGCGATTTAGGAGAACGGGAGGGGGCGTGGATTGAACGATCTATAGAGTTCCAATTATGTGAACAAATATTTGGGAATAATAATTCCATATCGCGCAGATTAGTTTATTTTCGATCGCTTCCAGATACTCAAATTGCTTGCTGTGTTTTGTTATGATATTGCCAGTTATTAACAGGTAGAAGTTTAATATTTTATTCCTATTATTAATAACATGTTATTGATATATATATTAAATAATTTTAATCAATTTTATTACATAATGATGGTTTTACATTTATATCATCAAGCCAGATCCCTCGTGGGGTAGGTGCGTGCAGATTACATAGTTTCAAAAGGTTCTTGCCTTAGTTAACCCTGCGTCCTCCACTCTCATAGTTCGTCTCATACACGCTCGGTGGTTACGAAGACTCTTGACTTGCCCTTCAGAAATGACACGGTCTATTTAGTCATGGTTAGATAATCTAAGCCTTTCCCGGTAACTGTTCTCTATAGAATTGTATATATTTGTTTTGTCACTCTTTCTTCCGACATTCTTACTATATGTCCGAACCAACGGAGAATACCCTTTCTCATCTATACACCGATACTATATTTCATACCTTTCATATGCTTTCTTACTACACTGTTTCGAATACGGTCGGTCAGCTTGACTCCACACATTATCCGCAGAGTTCGCATTTCGATCGCATTTATCCTGCTTTCATTCTCCTTCTTACATACCCAGCTCTCGCTACCATATAACAGCGTTGGGACAAGAACTCCGTTATGTATGGCCAGCTGTGCCTTATGGCTTAAGTGCCGGCTCCCGAGTAGCTTTTCCATCGCACCATTCACTCTGTTCCCTGCACTCACTCTTCTCTCTATGTCAGCGGTGTATTTCCCATCCTTACTGAAGGCGCATCCAAGATATACAAACTAATTCACTTCGCTCCAGCACATCGTTACCAACCACAATCCTTACATTCGTTCTGGTTTCTTCCCTTTCAAAAACCATAATCTTGGTTTTCTTCACATTCAAGTGTAAGCCATTGATCATGCAGTCGTCTTTCATAACTGTGACTAGTGTTTGCAGATCAGTGGCTGTTGGCGCTATTAAAACCGCGCCATCTGCATAAAGTAGATGGTTTACCACTAAGTCACCCATTTGTCCACCTTCATTCATCGCTTTCAGTCTTTGAAGACTTTTATCCAGATATATTATAAACAGTCTAGCGGACAACACGCAACCCTGCTTGACGCCGATTTTAACATCAAACCAGGGTGACCTGTTACCACCCACCCGTACGCATGCCTTGCAGTCCACATAAGTGGTCTGGACGGCTCGCAACAGAGTGCCATCTATACCATACTCTGGCAAAATGTCCCGAAGTCTCTTTCGCACAACTCTGTCAAATGCCTTCTCCAGATCTACAAAACGCAGAAAACCTTCCGGCCCACTGCCAGATGCTTCTCTACGATGTTGCGGAGTGAGAAGACCTGATCCGAACATCCTCTTCCAGACCTGAAAACCCCTTGTGCCTCGCACAACATTCCATCGCACACTTCACGCGCATTCTCCGTTCAATAATTTTACCGTAAACCTTGGCTGCCAAGCTGATCAAACTGATGGCTCTGTAATTGGCGCAGTCATATTGTGAACACTTGCCTTTATACAAGGGTACTATGACTGCGCGGCGCCAATCTGTAGGGACCCTACCGGTCCTCCAGCAAAAGTTTGCAAGGGCCCGGAAAGCGTCCCGGACGCAAGTTCCACCATATTTGATCATCTCGGCAGATATCATGTCTACTCCCGCAGCTTTACCATTTTTCATACTTCCTATCGCCCATTCAACTTCTTCCATAGTGATGTCCACCGTTGATTCTGGTGCCGCAATCTCGCCTTTGGGCACGTCTGCGGCATCAGCATCCGGGTCATCTCCATACATTTCTCCAAAATATTCACTCCACCGGTTTAGCACAGCTTGTGTGTCTGCAAGAATGTCACCATCTTTAGATTTTATCCTTTCCATTCTGGAGCCTGACGAATCACCTCGAGCCTTTCTCACCTTGCTCCAAAAGAGTTTGGTGTTGTTCTCGAAGTTCTTCGCCAGCCTCTCCTCCTCAATCATACTGGCTCTTTAACGCTTTTCTTTTACTAAAGTTTTAGTGGCATTCTTGCATTGCCGGTATATTTCTTTCCTCATCTCTGTCATACTGGCATTCAGGTTCAAAGAAGATACATAGTCCTGCCACGCTTTCTTCTTACTTTCTACGGAGCTTTGCAACTCCGCATCCCACCATGCATCACCTTTTGCTGTAATATGCTTCTTTGAGCAACCACATACTTCTTTCGCGGATTCCACCAAACTCTCTTTCAGGCTATTCCAGCATTCATCTACATTTGAGTCCGAAGAGCCTGCTGTCAAAAGCTTGTCCCGGACTCTGTCTTCATACATTCTCCTCACGCTCTCATCTTGCAACTTTTCAACCTTTATTCTTTCAAGGTCTCCGAAGGGGATACGCTCTCGCCAGTGCCTCCACTTCCTGAACAGACCACTAAACCGCGCAACTACGAGATAGTGGTCTGATTCCAGAGTGGGGCCTCTATACGCACGCGTATCTTGTAGTTTGCTTCGGAGACGGTTATCAACCAGGATCAGATCTATCATGCTTTTTTGTTCATTCCTTCTCCACGTATACATATGTATGTCCTTGTGCTGGAATATCGTGTTAGACACAAGAAGACCCCTTTCCAAACAAACATCTACAATGAGCTTACCTGCATCGTTCACTCTCTTATCACCATAAAAACCCAGAGCAGCGTCGCAAATTGGCCGCTCTGCACCCCACGACTCGCCATCTCGGGCTCGGCGTGATGGGTGGCGGCCCCCATCGCCGCTTCCACCTATATTCGTACCGACGGGGGCGGGCCGGTACGCGTCGCCTCGGGGGGACGCCCTAGCCCGCACTGTGGTACGTCTTCGGTCCAAAATTGCAGCCATAATGACTGGCAGGGGTCGCGACGAGCACGCTCTTGGACAGACCCCCAAAGTTTAGTAGAAAGCTCGCTTGTTAAAGATAAGGTCTTGGTTTCCAACCCCGACTCGCAGCTTTAAGTTATTCAAAACCTAAATAATATGAAACTGTCATGTATCATAAAATTATCAATGTAAAAGGGGGCAAGCCTATACCATGATTTTTCAATACCTTAATTCTCGTAGTTATTCTTATTTATGTATCCTATTTAACATTTAAAAAACAAAAACAAACGACTGTGCCAACTTTGAGGAGTAATAGATGATACCTTCGAAGAGTAATAAAAACCTATTTGGGAAATACGTATTCACCGAAATAAATTGTTGCCACAAAACGTAAAAATATTGTGCCTCTAAAAATATAATGTGCGAAAAAGCTTTGTTCTAATGGCACGCGCGAATAATAAAATAAATAATTTAAGTCTATTTTATTGGACTTAACAAATCCCGCCGTATATATTTTATTAAGGAATATATCTATCTATAACCTCACGCCAGATCCCTTGCGGGGTATTTATTAAGGAATATATCTTTTCTTAAATTAATTATTCAAGTTTGGTATACAGTATTCGATTCTTCAAACATTTAATAACATATGAAAGAAATAAGATAAACTTAAATAATTAACTATCATTTATTGACAGCACTTTCTTAAATGACAGCGCCTTGTTCTAGCCATGACATATTTTGTTTTAAAATTTCATCCCACACATTTTATTAGCATTAACGACTCTAATAAGTCGACTTGGTTACAGAACCTAGTCAATTTTAATAAATTGTATGGACGTAGCAAGTTGTAAAAAAGTGTGGAAAATGGAGGGAGGCCCTTGCCTATATATTTTCCTACTTCCTTGCCTTAATATTTATGTTTACATTTGAACAATAGATCCTACAGAATCCAAAAGCCACGGGACACATTCCGATTGGTGTCGATTTATACGTCCGTAACCTTTGATAATATCAATAAAAGGTTAACCAAAATGTCAGAATTCCAATTAAGCTAACAGCTCAGATGAAAATTACTTCGTAGAAATTCGAGATAGATAGGCCTGGTAGGTATACACGGGTAGATACGTAATGTTTCTGGAATGATACGACATTATGAATAATTCATAAATGTATTATTCGTGCATATATATATAGACTGATCTTCTTCGGCGGCTTATAAAATGTTTGCCGCCGAAGAAGATCAGTCAGTTTTTACCATCTGTCAAGTGTCACATCCCTCTCCAAGATGCGGGAGTATACAAGTTTGATTGTGAATGTGGTCTCTCTTACATAGGACAAACAAAAAGACCAGTAAAAACTCGGGTTAAAGAACACATAGCTGACCTAAAACACCGTCGCTCAAAGAAGTCTGCGGTCTGTGAACATGTCCTTGACCGCACCCGCCATAACATCAGATTTGATAGACCACAAATCCTCGTGAAAGAACACCGATTCCTACTAAGGATGGTTTGCGAGGCTATTGAAATTAAAAAACATCTTAATTTCAATAGAGAAGATGGCTGGGTGCTTCCATCGTCTTGGGATCCAGTAATTAGTATAATCAAATCCAAAATCAAGCATAACACTGCAAGACCTCAAGACACCGTGAGCTCATTCTGCGTAGATCGGACAAACAAAAACAAAAATATTTAAGAAGTTTGAGGGTACCCCGGAACAACTATGACTTTTGGACGTCTAACACCTCAGTCCTTCCCGTGACCATGGGTGCTGCAAAGCATTCGAAATGTCGGGAACTTAAAAATCAAAATAAACCGCGATAAAATCCGAAAAAATAGTTTTATATCAAATAACTACCGTATTAAATCACGGTTTAGGCTTGACTCTTACGTTGATAATTTTAAGATCAGTTCAGCGACTATCACCTGTTGATACATGACGGACTCATATTGTTTAGATTTTGAGAAACTCAAAGCTGAGATTTGAATTATTTAAGTTTAACTTAACTTATCTTTTATATGTTATTAAATGTTTGAAGAATCGAATACTGCATACCAGACTTCAATAATTAATATAACAAAAATATATTGCTTTATAAAATATATACGGCAGGACTTGTTAAGCCCCACTGTACATCTTTTGTGGTATACAAACTGAGTTTAAATTCTTACCTATGAGTAAAGTTCCATAAAAATACCTTTTAAAAGCCGACATTAACATTCATTCCTGTGCCAATAAATCGAGTAAGCAATTCGAATCTACTTAACTATATACAGTAAACTTCTCAGCATTTCTTTCCTTTGACGAGTTTCATTCATAAAAGTGTGGCGATGGAATGAAATGAGGTTTTTATATATATATATATATATTTGTTATATGTATTGTATGATCTAATATATATTTGTTCCACTGACTTTTTACTTCCTGTGAATTTGCACCTGCTTCAATCGTTTCTGCATCACCCTAAGGTAGAAATTGACTGGTAGAAAATGCCTCAGGCATTAAGTCCGCCTTTGTACCAATTATGCAAAAAGTATTAAATAAATAAATAAATTAAATCAGAGGGCTTGGCACTAACAGATTTACGATAGTATAACTTTGTTGTGAAAGCATGCTGTCACGTTTATCTTTTATTGTAAATTTGTAGTGTAAAAAGGATGACATATCAACTCCATAGCATTACACTTCCGTTAATCTGTTCGTGCTAAACCCTCGGTTTTCGATAAATCAATTATGATAGATGAAAAAAATAGGAAGTGCAAGAATGTAGGTACCGGGGAAAACTACATTACTATGACCAAATAGACCGAGTTATATCTGAAGGGCAAGTCAAGAGTCTCCGTAACGGGCGAGCGTGTATGAGAGGAGCTATGAGAGTGAAGGAAGCCAGAAAGGTATGTAAGGAAAGAACCTGTTGGAACTATTTACTTTCTACCTACCCTGGAAAGGATCTGGCGTGATGATATAGATCTTTTCTTATCTTGTTGTTGGCTTTGCGGACTGAGAGGACCTCAAGCGCACTTGGACCCGATGGGATCTTTTGTGCTGTCCTTGCCCTGATGCTCTTACGTACCTGGAGATCTACCTATTCCCTGTACTAAATTGTAGATTCCAGCAGCGAGCAAGAGCCGAAATTCCTCTGAATTTGGATAGGCCACTCCCAGTAGTTTTATTCGCCGCGCCGCCAGTGCGTCGCAGTTGCAGAGGACGTGCTTCAAGGTTTCAGTTTCTGTACCACAGTTCCTGCATACCACGTCGCTGGATAGGTTCATCTTGTGTAGATGTTCTTTTGTGCCATAATGCCCTGTATATGTTCTAATTAGTTGAAGTTTATTGTATTTTAGTAGTCTTTTGCTATCGCTGTCATTCCATGCGGAGATAAAATCCTTGGAGTGTCTCAGCCCTATGTTTCTTTCCCATTCTATCCTGTGTTTTTCTTTGGCATATTTGTGCAGCATGCCTCTGTAGGCGCCATCTGGTATTCCTATGAACGGTTCGGGACCGAAAAGTTTTTCCATTGATCCCTTTCTGGCTAAGCCATCCGCATGCTCATTGCCATCAACCCCCATGTGTCCAGGGACTCAGACCAATCTGACCATGTTGCGCGCTCCACATCTATCAAGAAAGTTTGCACACTCTTCTGCCAGTACCAAGTTTAGCTCATAGGAGGGGGCTTCCCTCAAATCCATCGTGGACTGTTACTACATATGTTGATGCTCTTGCCTGTAATTCGTTTTTTCAATATCTCCTTTGCATAAAGATTAATCGCATAGGTTTCTGCTTGGAATATCGACGCAAATCTGCCCATGCTCTAAAATAGACTGTATCCTTCTGTATATATACCGGCTCATGTACCAGACTTGGTTTTGGATCCGTCAATATACCCCATATACCTCAGTATATATGATATAGATAAACCGATAAAAAAATACCGTCTCGATTATTTTCCCTAAGCGGGGATAGCAAAGGTGTAGAGTACTGGTACTTAATACACCTCTGCTACCGTAAGTAAATAAGTAGTAAGTAGGTACCTAGGTATCTACATATCACCGATGATGTAAGATCCCAATTATGAAGCAAAATCAAAGATTTTTTACAAAACTTTGTACTAGCTTCATGGTCCCAATATGATAAGGGATGTACCTATTGCTATTACACCGCACATTATTCTTGACTCCTGATTGGTACTAGAATTTTTTGTTAGAAAAACAACACTCCGAACTAGGATTCAAACCCAGGACACCGTAATCGCCAAGTGTACTGTATGCCACTAAATCAATGAACCAGTTAAAAATCAATTTAACTTATAGGATAAGTTTCTTGTCAGTCTATCTGTCCAAAGCAACAGTGTAAAAAATTAAGATTCTAAGTCAATGGAATCAAAAGAATATCTCAAAAAACTATATATAGCCATTTAAAGGCACTCATCAAAACCTATTTTTTTGATTAAGAGACCTGCTTCTCCTCATAATAATAATAAAATAAGCCTATACATATAAAGGTAACAGAGATAAAGGCATACTCCACCACGCGGACTCAGTGCGGTGCGGTGGAGGCACCTGCTGTTGAAACTTATCAAGTTGTTAATAAAGGCTTCCAACTTGGCTCGCCACGCCTGACATCCACATTAATATTTTTAGGATATTCCCAAAGAAACCGAATATTTCAAATATAACTTTCGGAATATATTAAAATAAATTTTAGTAAGTTGTTATGTAAAATAGGTTTTATTTTAACATCCTCAGACATTCATTATCGTATGAAATATAATTGGCAAATGTATCGTATAACATATAAAATCCATTATTTTGTTACCTCATTAAATTTGTACCGACGAATGTCTGCCATTACCGTACACCATTAGGGGTAGAAATAGACATGTCTCCTATTATCACGGTATTATTTACCCCCGGGGCATACTCTGCGACAGGTATTTCATATTT
The DNA here is from genome assembly GCA_905147815.2 of Phalera bucephala. Classification (NCBI taxonomy): domain Eukaryota; kingdom Metazoa; phylum Arthropoda; class Insecta; order Lepidoptera; family Notodontidae; genus Phalera; species Phalera bucephala. The sequence continues at coordinate 36,260,511 of LR990616.1, forward strand.
CGATAGGTATTCGACATACCCGAATGTTCTAATTTTCTGAAACTCCATTTAATTTTCCAGTAGAGTCATAAGAAGCAATTCACTATTGAATTTCTGTGAACATGTAAGTAATTATTATTATATTATATCAATAATTTAATAAAATCTAAAGATGCTGACATTCTTGCAGACACAAGTGCAGTGAATATTTTGGAGAAATGTATGGAGATGCCCCGGATACTGATGCCGCAGACGTGCCCAAAGGAGAGTTTGCGGCACTAGAATCAACAGAGGACATCACTATGAAAGAAGTTGAATAGGCGATAGGAAGTATGAAAAACGGTAAAGCTGCAGGAGTAGACATGATATCTGCCGAGATGATCAAATATGGTGGAACTTGCGTCCGGGACGCTTTCCGGGCCCTTACAAACCTTTGCTGGAGGACCGGTAGAGTCCCTACTGATTGGCGCCGCGCAGTCATAGTACCCTTGTATAAAGGCAAGGGTTCACAATATGTCTGCGCCAATTACAGAGCCATCAGTTTGATCAGCTTGGCAGCCAAGGTGTACGGTAAAATATTGAACGGAGAATGCGCGTGAAGTCCGATGGAATGTTGTGCGAGGCACAAGGGGGTTTCAGGTCCGGAAGAGGATGTTCGGATCAGGTCTTCTCCCTCCGCAACATCGTAGAGAAGCATGTGGCAGTGGGCCGGAAGGTTTTCTGCAGTTTTGTAGATCTGGAGAAGGCATTTGACAGAGTTGTGCGAAAGAGACTTTGGGACATTTTGCCAGAGTATGGTATAGATGGCACTCTATTGCGAGCCGTACAGTCCACTTATGTGGACTGCAAGGCATGCGTACGGTTGGGTGGTAACAGGTCACCCTGGTTTGACGTTAAAATCGGCGTCAAGCAGGGTTGCGTGTTGTCCGCTAGACTGTTTATAATATATCTTGATAAAAGTCTTCAAAGACTGAAAGCGATGAATGAAGGTGTACAATTGGGTGACTCAGTGGTAAACCATCTACTTTATGCAGATGACGCGGTTTTAATAGCATCAACAGCCACTGATCTGCAAACACTAGTCACAGTTATGAAAGACGACTGCATGAACAATGGCTTACACTTGAATGTAAAGAAAACTAAGATTATGGTTTTTGAAAGGGAAGAAACCAGAACGAATGTAAGGATTGTGGTTGGTAACGATGTGCTGGAACAAGTGAATGAGTTTGTATATCTTGGATGCGCCTTCAGTAATGATGGGAAATACACCACCGACATAAAGAGAAGAGTGAGTGCAAGGAACAGAGTGAATGGTGCGATGGGAAAGCTACTTGGGAGCCGGCACTTAAGCATATATAACGGAGTTCTTGTCCCAACACTGTTATATGGTAGCGAGAGCTGGGTATGTAAGAAGGAGAATGAAAGTAGGATAAATGCGGCACAAATGCGAGCTCTGCGGAAGATGTGCGGAGTGAAGCTGACCGACCACATTAGCAACAGCGTAGTAAGAAAGCGAGTTTATCTGTTTTGTCATACTTTCCTCTGGCATTCTTTCTATATGCCCGAACCAACGGAGCATGCCCTTTCTCATCTTTACACCCATACTATCTTTCATACCTACTCACTTTCTTACTACGCTACGCGCGAATACGCGATTACGGTCGATCAGCTTCTCTCCGCACATCTTCCGCAGAGCTCGCATTTCATACCCAGCTCTCGCTGTCATATAACAGCGTCAGGACAAGCACTTCGTTATGTATAGCCAGCCGCGCCTTTTGGCTTAAGCGCCGGCGTCCAAGTAGCTTTCCCGTCGCTCCATTCACTCTGTTCTCTGCACTTACTCTTCTCTCTATGTCAGCGGTATATTTCCCATCATTAGTGAAAGCACACCCAAGATATACAAACTCATTCACTTACTCCAGCACATCGTTACCAACCACAATCCTTCCATTCGTTCTGGTTTGTTTCCATTGAAAAACCATAATCTTGGTTTTCTTTACGAATGTAAATATATGTAAGGCATTGTTCATGCAGTCGTCTTTCGTAACTGTGACTAGTGTTTCCAGATCCGTAGCTGTTGGCGCTATTAAAACCATATAGGCGCTGTAAATCTGCATAGTACCTCTGAACTCTGTACTCTCTGCCTACCCCGCAAGGGATCTGGCGTGATGATATAGATAGCTAGAAGAACCTGTGCCATTGTTGGGCACGGGCCTCCTCTTAAACTGAGACGGTATAGGCCATAGTCCACCACCCTGGCCCAGTGCGGGTTGGTGAACTTCACACACCTTCAAGAAACTCTTAGGCATGTAGGTTTCCTCACGGTGTATTCCTTCACCGTTAAAACAAATGATAGTTATTTTTTTAATTCGCGCATGCTTTCGAGAAGACACGAGGTGCGTGCCTGGGTTTGAACCTGAGACCTCTGCCTTTGCAGTCCAATGGTCTAACCCCTAGACTGCTGGTCTTTGAGGAGCATTGGTATTTTGTCAACTCGTTCCTTTCGGAATGTTTACATCGTTTCTTCTGACAGGTGTTTACAGCTCTATAGTATATACTGGTAACTGGAGCTTTAATGTGAGTTTTATGATAGCTCAGTTTAATTATTTTATCACATTTTATGATTATGAGCTTCGATTGATTAGATTTATATCAACGATAAAACTTAATAGTATTCGTGGTACTATGTATGGATTTCGGTTATTTTAGTTTGTCAATGGATTTATTTATTCTTTTCTATTTTTTTTATTGTACACATATATACACAATGAATCATTACATAGGATATTTTATGTACAAAGGTGTGCTTAACTCAAAATTGAGTTTTCTTACAGCTAACCTGAGCGATAGAGAGATGAAAAGTAGAGAGGACAGTAACAAGTGTACAATGGAATAAAAGTATACATAAATACACAACACATTACATACACATATAAGTCAACAAAATAATATAAATTAATATACCTACATAATATATATAAATAATTATATATAATAGTATATACATACGTATATAAATATATGATTCATGATGAAAGGAAATGCTCTTTAATTTTCCTCTTGAATACGTCCAGTGAGACGCTATCGCGTATAGAGTGTGGAAGTGAATTCCACAGCTGCACCGCGCGAACAGTGCAAATTGTTCAGGAATCTTGCCATGGTATAGCGTATTTAGAAAATATGTATTTGTTCCTTATCGCGCGATTATTATTAAGTATTTCTAACTATTTTGTCATAAGGATGATTCAAAATTTAGCTATTAATCATTTAATTGATAAAAAATACCGAATAAGGATATTCTATTGGCCTGAAATGGTTTTATTCCTAGTCACTTTATGCAACAACCATAGAAATATTAGTGACTATTTTATAAATCTTAAGGTTTCGACACCACGAAGGACTCAAGTCAAACGTAAAATTATTTTATATCGTTTAAAGAAAACATAGCACCCACACTAAGTATTATTCCTGTATCTTGAGTGCCTTTACAAACATGAAATGAACGTACACAAACACTTAGACCGAAACAAATATTTTTAGGAGCATGCCCCGGCACAGGAAAAGCCTTTGATCAAACCGACGACTACTCCATCCAGTTAGCGGAGCGACTTAAGCTCTCAACCACTGCACCAAGCCGTCTGTCAAAGAAATATTCTAGAAATCTAATAACCAATAACTAACTGGCACTATTCCCAACAAACAATCCCTCTTACAACAGATTCCTCTAAAACAGTAACACGTTTAGCAGTAAATATAAACGAACTATTGCTGTAGTATTTTCATTGATAAAATAAATAATCCCAGCCGAGTCCGAGCTGTGCCGATTTGTGTACCAGACACAATAACGAGTTCTATTCTTGCCCAATCTTAGAGGCCCAACTGTGAATGACGTTATGGAGTAATCATTTTGTCTTGTTCATACTAATTATCACCTTCTATTAGCCTTCTTACTCATTCTTTTTTTTGGTGAAAAAACGTAGCCGTACGCTGAAAGTTATTCTTGCGTCGTGGGTGCATTTACAAACATACAATTCTTAGGTATACAGAAACGCCGAGTCACACAAAAATTTCTTTCGTGCGTTTGAACACTCGATTAGTAGATGCAATGGGCGGATCGGCTTAAGCTGTTAACCACTAAGGTAAACCGTCCATTAAAGAATGTATTAATAATATACTAGAAATGCCTTTTCCAACAGTTGAAAAAAATAGGTTAGCAAAAATAGGTATATAGTTTAAAAAAATACTAGAAATATGATTACTAATAGTCATTAGTCAGTTGACTGCCACTATTTCTAACAAACAATTCATCTTTCCAGAGACTACTTTAAAGCATAGGTTTAGCTTTAACTATAAATATTCCATTAATGCAGTTTATCCAGTAATAAAATAAACAAGAGCAGCAGAGTCCGCGTGCTGTGCCGACTTGTGTACCAGACTCAAAAATATGTGCTATTATTGCCCAATCCCATAGGCCCAACTGTGAATAATTTGTCTCGTTCATTGTTATTACCACGTTTCATTAGCTTAGTTCCTTGTCTGCTTGATTGTTTGTGAGTCTGTTACGTACAATTCCTCTAATAGATACAAAAAAAATCGAAGATCTACAGATTTAAAAACGTTAAATATAGCTCAGAAGTAAATGATAATGCACATCATAAAAAACGACACACACATACATACACATAGGTACACACGAACATGCACAACACACACACGCACGTATGCACGCATGCATGCAAAAGACTAAAACGCAAAAAAAATATCCCTAATTTTACTGTAGTACCTACCACATTCATAAAAATAATTATTTGGTAACTATAGTTCTATTGTCAAATCATTCGCATTTTACAGGTCAAGATAATTGAAGCTCGTATTTTTGTATGAATATAATGGGATATAGCAAAAACGCAATTGCAGTTGTTTACTCGAGTCCAAATATAGAGATTCACATTTGTAGGGTTCCGTACCTCAATTGCTAAAAACGGAATAATTATCGGATCACTTTGTTACCCAATTGTCAAAATTCTCTCATCAAAACCCAGACCAAGATTCATAAAATTTTGTAAGAAGCAAGCACTTGTGTAAAGAATGTAAAGAATAAATACATGTAAAGAAAAGCACCCGAAAATTTGTCTTTTATAGCAAAGTGCGCATTAATAACATAAAAAAATTTACTCTTCGATTCATGGACCACACTAGTGTTACCATACAACCGCGTAAGTTGTATCGATAAAAACATTTTGTTTATGGGTCGTAAAATCAAATATTTTATACATCAGATATTTGATACAAAAAATATCCCTGTATCTCATAATGACTATTATAGACGCGTATAGAAATATGATTTTTAAATACCTATCTTTCGTTTCGACTCGTCATTGGAAAACAGAATAACCTTTATTCTGGTGTGGATATATGAACATATCGTACAGATACTGAATAGTTCCGTCTTTTAGCACTTCGTTTTATATATACAACTAGCTGTTCGGGATAAACAGAATTCTAAGCAAGTTTTGCATTTCAGCTAACAAGGCGTTGCGAACATTTTTCTGTTGTTTGTTTTTATGATGCAATAAAGTAACAAGTACCTTTACTAAAAATCTTATAAAAAAATGTAAACCGACTACAAAAAGCATAAAAAAATATTTTAAGTCAGTGCCAAGTAACCGACTGCACTGACCGGTACCGACACCAAATTTTTTTTTTTTGCTTTTTGAAGTCGATTTTTATTTTATAACTTTAAGTGACGAGTGAATTATTTACTAATATTTATATACCTATATTATATTATTTTGCTGAGGTACAGTAAGGTACCTACAGGATTGATATAATAACCATGATAACGGAATCTTTACATTCGAGCTGTTCGCCGTTAAGGAGTCCCCTGGTGTATCTTCCAAGTCCAAAGTTCAATACCGATTTCATTAAAATGGGACCACCTTGATACTATCCTAAACCCAACGCAAAAATAATCATCAAAATCAGTTCATAGATAAAGACGTTATAAAAAAAACATACAACGAATTGTCAACCTCCTCCTTTTTTGAAGTCGGTTAATATTCTGATTAGTTCTAAGGCACCTATGGGATTGAAGTAATACCCATAATATCTCAATCTACGCATTCGAATTTTTAGTCCTTAAGGAGTTCCCTGGTGTATCTTCAAAGTCCAGGGTCCAATATCGATGAAATTAAAATGAGATCACCTTGAAGCTATACTGAATCCAATGCAAAAAGGATCATCAAAATCGATTCATAATTGGCGGAATGATAGCGTAACATACAAACAAAAAAAACATACAGTCGAATTGAGAACCTCCTCCTTTTTCGAAGTCGGTTAAAAAGATATAAAACAATAATCATTGTCACACCTATATGTCTTAAGTGGGACACATTCACTCATTTCTCGCAAAGATGTACTATGTACACCCACATTTTGTCGACGATCCCAATGTAAAAGGTCCTCAATTTAATACTCTGTATTGCCATTATAGGGGGCGTAATTTCATACTCGAGGCGCTCGTAGTGCTATGTGACCGCGGTGTTCTTAGTGATCACCAAGGTTAAGCAGAGTTCGGCTTGGTCGGTCAGAGATGGGTGACCGTTTGTGGCATTTTCATATTCGAACGTCTCCCTACTTCGGAAGGCACACTAAGGCGTTGGTTTTGGTTACCACGTAATGTGGAAGTCGTTAAGCCAACTTGGAAGCCTTATAGGCGACTTGATAAGTTCCAACAGCAGGTAGCCACATCCTGCCTCCACCAATCCGCACTGAGTCCGCGTGATGAACTATGACCTAATCTTTCTCACCTCGATTTGTGAAGAGAAGGCCTTTGCACAACAGTGGGACAGTGTAAATGGTATTATTATATATTACTAATTAATAAAATCATACTCGCACCGCTACTATATTTTTCAACAGGAATGCCCAAACAACATTGTCCGACCGACCTATCATTAGAATATAGGACGCCGTGACTGTAAGCTATAGAGTAAGATCAGCGAGCTAAGCACAAACCGATGGACGTTAACGTAACGTTGCCGAGTTGATATGCCATCCTTTTCATACTAAAAATTACCTAAATAGATGAACGTGACAGCATGATTTTTCGACTCGTTACGATAACGTCTTGGTTGTTGTGCTAAACCCTTAGTCTTACTTCACTAAAATTATTTTAGAAAGCACATACAATACTTAATGCCTTTACTACTGGGATAATAGTCGTGTTTTTACTCTCTAAGGCCCACTTGCACGAATTAAGGTTAGCGTCACCTATTAACTAACTCCAGGTTATCATGTTAAGTTGAAGGCAATTTAACGTTATAACCCCGAGTTAGTCAATAAGTAACGCTAACTCCGGATCGTGCAAGTGGGCCTTAGTCGTTATTTTTAACTGTCTATGACTCTAAGGACTAAATTTACCTAATGGTAAACACCGTCACACCTATATTCTTCAAGCGGGGGTGACAGAGGTGTACTGTGTGCACTCACTTTTCGCCGACGTTGTTAGTTAAATTTATTAGATCATTCTTGTAGTATTTTTTTGTCATGTTCTTACGCTATACTACTACTACTATTCTACTTTTGCCTCACTTTATAATAGATCAGCACAACCAAACTAATACGAATCATATAGACACAAACTAATAACCGAATTTGCAATGGGTCCCAAATAATAAAGATCCGTATCCGAGTTCCAAAATTACAATTTTAGTCACAAATACGATGAAGTTGGGTAGTAAAATTCAGATCAGGGCAAATTTGTCAGTTCTGCTGTAACCTGCTTGGAAATTGAGTCCATCAATGAATCTTACTATACCAGTGATATGTCTGTAACAATTAAAAAATAATATGAAAAGATCTTTTTAGAACAAGTTAAAATAAATAAAATAGTTTATTTCTCACCGCTAAAACCATTGTACTACATTGCATATTCAGGTATTAACAATATAGGCAGACAAAATTAATTCTATAATATATCTAACGCATTACATTACAATGCGTGTGGTGGTTATGGAGGATTAAACGAAGATTTTAGACCCTAACTCCTGAACTAGACGGAAGCCTGTAATTTAGGAGATACTGTTTAGCCATAAACATTATTTTATGGTAGCTCCTTAATTTCTTTGCATGTCACTGCAAGTTGACAAGTTCCTATGGCCTCCTTTCGACTTCATCAGCAGACTTTGGACACTATCTGTAGCTAAAAATCCAAACAGCCCAAACACGGCAGGGTTATGTTGAATATTTGGGTGGTTCCATTGGACTCTATCATCAGACCATATTATTGCATTGCCACCGAACTCACATATTGAATTTCAGTTCAATCGGATACCCGCAAACGCTTGAGAAAATGGGTCAAAAAATTTGAACCGGAAAGCCAAACATACAGACCGACGTATAAATCTGTCGTATCGTATTACCTTAAATTATGCGCTATTTACAAAGGAACACATCACAGAACAATTTAATTATTTTAATCCTAGTCCCTAAACACGTTTTTTATGATTTTTTATCACAAGTATCTCCCAGAAACTCGTTAACCCTTTCGAATGGTTTGCCTTTATCAGCAAACCGGATTTATCCCAGCAGGTCGTTAATCAGATCCGGTTGGAACATCTGTCAACCATTCCTGACCCATTTCTATGCTGATTTTGGGCAAATATAAACGGAATAATGTTAGTACATTTTACATAATGGATAGATTATTTTCATTGTGTTACGTTTCTACAAAATGGAAATGAAAAATTTACCTAAATGTTTTTTTACAATTACTGCCTTATTGGTCTCGTCATACACAGTGCGAGTGGCAATCACGAGGTTCTAGGTTTAAAACCTAGGTCAGACAAAGTAGAAAACATCTCAATTACTGTCCGGTGTCTGGAATTGTGCCCAGTATAACGCACCCTACTACATTGGCACTTAACATTGTGTACGTGAGTATACACAGAACATCCCTACCACCTCGGTAGAATAATATAGGCGTAATTTAGTGTTTATTTTTTACAAATATTTTCTTGAGTAAATAAAGTCATAAAATATTAGATACTTTTATGTTAGAATATAACCGTCCTTTTCTATGGATATCCTTCCAAGGAATGTCTGTTTAATATTTTTATATCAGATATCATTTTTATCATTACAAAAGTAACTTAAAAAGACATAATATACGTATATTTATATGGGTATATTTTAATTTTACCTGCTGAAAATTATTCTACCAAATAAATTAACAACGGTAAGTTTCTGCACATGACTATATCAAAAGGAATTTCAAACTTTGAATTAGAAAATGGTTCCTTGAAACAACCTTTTCCATGAACGCATTTCAAGCATACAAAAACTACAAAACAGAGAGACAAAGTTAAACCGACAAAATTAAAAAGTCGAGGATTAAGGTAAATACAATGGAACGCGAGTACACCTCCTTTGATATAACTATTTGTACAAACGGTTGGGCTAGCACGATTAATCTCCATAATATTTTACCATCGAGATATAATATTGTTTCGTTTATCCGTTTAATAAACTTGTAGCGGGAGTGAGATGGCGTGTAATCTCATAGCTTGTGTATAAGACAACAAAATCTTTAAATTGCTCTTCTTCCCTTGCAATTTCTTTTGTTAAAAGTAACATTACAGTTTGTCCGATGGAGTCCAGGTTTAAGTACACTAATCCCCGGTCTGTAATTAAAATCTTTAATGATTTAAAATTAAAAGTAACTGAAGACTTATGGGGAATATCAGTAAAAGTGTGTAAATCCATTATACATACAATCGCGCCACACTTAGCTGTTATTTTTAATATGTGCGTAGGTCAAGGAGTATTCCCGAAATTAATGAAATTTAGTAAGGTAATACCATTGTTCAAATCGGGCGATAGTAAATATGCCAACAACTATAGGCCAATTTCTGTCATGCCAGTGCTCAGTAAAGTGTTCGAAAAGATAATGCTAGATCATGTTAATGCAAACAACATCCTTCACGATCAGCAATTTGGCTTAACTAAAGGGCGTTGTACTACTAACGCCGGTGTAACTCTAATAAAGCATATCTTCGATGCCTGGGACTCACAGGACGCCGTTGGTATTTAAGACCTTTCCAAAGCATTTGACTTTGTGAATCATGAAACACTGCTGCTGAAATTGGAGCACTATGGAATACATGGTAAAGCACTTGATCTTACCTAGAGGTCAGACAACAGTGTGTGCAAATAAATCAAACTAAATATCTAGGGTCTTTAGTTAAATTGGGCATTCCACAGGGATCGATACTGAGTCCGATCCTATTTTTAGTTAACATAAATGATCTACCTGAAGTAATTAAAAAACGAGCGAAGATAGTGTTATTTGCTGACGATATCTCTTTGAATTTTAAAGTAGGTAGACATGTTAATAACTTTGACGAAGTAAGTGACGCTATTCTTCAACTACATAACTGATTTACATCCAACAATTTAGTGCTAAATAACAAGAAAACTAAATATATAAGGTTTTCTTTGCCAAATGTAAAAAGTAATGTCCATGATATTATACTGAACAATGACAAACTTGAGTTCATCAATGATATTAGGGATTACGCTTGACTCCGAGTTACAATGGGATCCTCATATTGAGAATTTAGGTAAACGGCTTAGCTCCGCTGCCTATGCCGTAAGGAAGATCAGACAACTAACTGATGTGAACACCACGAGGATAGTCTACTTCAGCTACTTTCATAGTGTCATGTCTTACGGTATATTATTGTGGGGCAGGGCAGCTGACATAGAGTCTGTTTTTTATCTTGCAAAAAAAGGGTTATTTTGGCCATAACTTGAGTAGTCGCGACTCTTTAAGACAACTTTTCAAAGAAGCTAATATCATGACGGTCCTATGTCAATATATATATGAAAAAAAACACCGTGACGCCTATATTCCCCAGAGGGGGTGGCAGAGGTGTACTGAGTACACCCACGTTTCGCCGACGATGTTAGGTCCCATGTAATAGGGGGCGAGCCTATTGCCATATACCGGGCACAATTCCAGACTCCGGACTTTTTACGGCGCTTTGCCACCCGACCAACGAGGCAGTCTTATATTTTTATGAAAACATTATGTACACTAGAAAAACTTTAGGTCTTTTTAAACAGCTAGTCGATAGGCATTGCTGTAACACACGACATAGCAATAAATTAGATCATCCGCAGTTTCGTCGGCCAAAAATTCACACGTCTTTCATGGGGTCAAAAATTCACACGTCAACATAGTATGTTAGATTTTATAACAAAATTCCAATTGACGTCACTAAACTTAGTGAAAATAAGTTCAAAGCTTGTGTAAAACGAACACTTTGTAAGTAAGCCTATTATTCAATAGAAGATTATTTAAAAGATTATTCACATGCAATGGCTCATTAACACAAACCAGCTGGGTGAGTTCTACAGTGAGGTACGTAAGCTGATTGGTTCATCTTACCAAGCTCGGGTGCCTTTAAAGTCTCTAGACGGTAGTCACATGTTGACAAGCAAGGAGGATATACCAAACCGCTGGGCGGAGCACTTCAACATTCTGCTAAATGTGGATCGATCAGCTGATCTGCAAAGTATCGGTTTAATGCCTCAGCTCCCTCTCGCCTTTGAGCTGGACGAGACTATATTGCGTGACGAGGTTGTTACTGCCATCAGACAGCAACAAAACAAACGGGTGGCTGGCATTGACCTTATACCGGGAGAGCTGATAAGATACGGCGGAGAGGAGTTGCACACGTTAGTGTGGGAGCTATTTGTTCGCATGTGGGAGGAGGAGCGCGTTCCGGATACCTTTAAAGTATCGCGCATAAGTGCTCTTTACAAGCACAAGGGTGACCGATCTGACTGCAACTCCTACCGCGGTATTTCGCTCCTTTCAGCCCCCGGAAAGGTCTTTGCTAGAGTTTTCTTAAACCGCCTAAAGAACTTGTCTGAAAAGATTCTGCCTGAAACCCAGTTTGGCTTCCGACCGAACCGAGGGACATGCGAAGCTATATTCTCTGTGCGTCAACTGCAAGAAAAGAGCAGGGAACGGGGCTGTCAGCTGTACCTTTGCTTTGTTGACCTGGAGAAGGCTTTCGACAGTGTGCCTCGGGAAGCTCTATAGTTGGTGCTAGGTAAGCTCGGGTGCACGGAAAAGTTTGTGAGACTTCTTAGACTCCTGCATGACGACATGCAATGCTGCGTTGCCGTAGACGGTGAACAGACAGACTTCTTCCCCGTTACCTGTGGGGTGAAGCAAGGATGTGTCTTAGCGCCTACTCTGTTCGCCTTATACTTTGCGGTGGTAGTTAGAGAGGTCTTACACACTGTTTCTCAGGGAGTCCGCATCCGTTTCCGCACAGACGGCAGCCTTTTCAACTTGGCTAGACTTAAGGCTCGCACTAAAGTCTCTTACGCACTGATCACTGAGATCATGTATGCTGATGACTTGTGCTTCCTATCAGAATCCCTAGACGGCCTGCAACAGCTGATGTCCGCATTCAACCAAGCCTGCCGTAAGTTCGGCTTAAAGATCAGTGTCAATAAGACGGAGGTGATGTCCCTGGACATTCACGGTCACGAGACACTGACCATAAAACTTGGTGAGGATGTGCTAAAGCAGGTGGATAGATTTCGCTATCTGGGGAACACTGTAACATCCAAGTGTGACTTTGATGCTGAGATCAATAGCAGGGTGGATACCGCAGCTGCGGCATTCGGCAAGCTATGTGCCAAGGTCTTCTGCTCGCATAACCTTAAGTTGCCCACTAAGATATCGGGTATATGGCAACCGTGCTGCCAAACCTCCTATACTCCTCTGAGACGTGGTGTGTATACCGCCGCCACATTCGCACTCTGGATCGCTTCCACCTTAAATGCCTCCGTACCATCATGAGGATCAGATGGTCCGATAGAGTGCGAAATACCGAAGTTCTGCGACGAGCCAATGTTGGTGGCATTGAGGCCTATTTAATGCGTCGACAGCTTCGGTGGTGCGGTCACGTATCTCGTATGGTGGAGGAAAGAGTGGCGAAGCGGATCTTCTACTCTGAACTGGAGAAGGGCAAGCGGAATCATGGCGGTCCCTTCCTCCGGTACAAGGATGTCCAAAAGCGACATATGAAGAGATGCAACATAGAGCCCTCTCGTTGGGAACGTTTGGCAGCACAGCGGCCAGAATAGCGCAGGATGGTGAACAGCCAAGTACACGAGTTCGAGGCTCAGCGTAAAGCTGACCTTGACGCCAAACGCAATCAGTTAAAGGCCCGCCCACCTGCTGCCATATCATACAACTATGAGAACGGCGTACTCACGTGCCCTCAGTGTGCACGGAGTTTCGCCGCGAAGATAGGCTACATAAGCCATCTTCAAGCGCATCAGCGGCATTACTCCGACTAGGGGTCAAAGTGGTCGCCATGGCCAAAATCGGTCGGATCAATCATATCATTTAAAAGATAAAAATGCTTGGATAGATACTATTCCAGCTCCACTTGAGTCATGACAACCTATTCAACTGCTATTAGTTAACATTTCCTCTCTTCCTTCTATTAATTTAACATAATGTCATTTATTTTGTGTACTTTTTTTTTGTAATGAGGGAACCATGTATCCATTTTCATAAATAGTAAAATTTGCGTTTTTTACTTCGACTCACCTAATGACCTACCTACATTGTTCTCCCATACCCCACAACAAAATGTAGATGAAAAAGTTTGTAAAATATTTATTTTAAAAGAGTTATCGTGGAGTTTCTTGCCTTTCCTCTCCACAGGAATGACATTCCGAAGTGGCGGTAGAGTTTTTGTTACTTTTCTGACATAAATACTGTAATATAATAGTTTACATGAATAAAAAAAAATTTTCTGATTCTATTATAAGTGCTTACCACGCTGCTTCAATAGTGAATTATGAAGTTAAATTAATGCAGTTCGTTGAGTTCGAGTGAAATTGTAAATCTGAAATGGAGAACCGGTTACAATGGATTAAGTAGGTACATACATCAAAGTTTAATGTACGAAATATACTGAGAATTAACCGGTGCTGTTTAATGTAAGATAAATGTTTAACCACGTATTGTAGCTGTTTAAAATTTATATGCATTTTTTTCTAACATAAGTTAAAGTGTTGAGGATTTTATAACACTCTTTTCTTTACTCGGATTAAATAGCAGACAGGTTGATTTAAAAACAAAAATAATATCGTCTATGTAGTTCAAAATGACTTATTAAAAAAAGATTTCGCAGAATATCGAAAAATGTGTATTTGCTGTTCAATTTGGAATAAATTGATTTATTTATTTAATTCTTTTATATTTATATATATTTTTTTTATATTTTATTTTGCGTTCCACAATGTTGATTGGATGGTAACATTGATCAGCTTAAAAGCTAGGTAACAATCATGGACCCTGTCGGGCACAGCAAAGTGTTTAGGAGAGAGGAAGACTAGTAGGAATTTTAGTTTGAAAGTATTAAATATTATTAAATTTTTATATTGAAATACTTAGCTACGAACTGTTATTGTTGGTAGGAAGTCAGTAGTGATAGATTTTTTAATAGATATATTATGTCATTTATATTAGTTTTTTTTTATAAATATATTATTATTATATATGTATCTCGCTGAGATTCACGGGCTTTACCCGGACCTTTGAAAGGCTTGCATGGGGACATGGGTCCAACACGTAGAGGCCCTTTGCGAGAAGTTAATGTTATGTAAGCCACCTGCTGAGATCACTTGCTGAAAATGAAGAAACATAACCAGCGAACTGACCCCGGCAGGTGCAAGGACTATTGTAAATTATGGAAAGAAACAAGGACTATGTAAATGAGGTTTGATGGACATAAACTGGACTATTTCAAAGGGGACGGACACCGGCCATAATTAGTGATACCTAATTACCCGTGGCTGGCGGTAACTCGCCGCTTACTAGATGGGCCCTCAAACGGTCGTCCTAGGACAACTGAGGGCAACACCGGTGTGAGCGGCTCAGGGGTGTAGAGAGGTGTGCTGCGCTTTCTCCGAAGTTACTCGCGGCGTTATGCCCCTTATAACCACCACCCCTGGAGTACATCGACGTAGGAACGCATTATCTTCCTACGTCGATATAGCTCTCACGGCTCCTCTCTGGACGGCCAATTAAGGCTAGCCAGAGCCGAGAGTCCTGCAGGCACCCTTCGGTTTCCACTCGACCGACGAAGACACGCCAAGTTAGGGGCCCTGTTCGACTCTCTGAAGCACTCGGGTCCGTGGTGTCGTTACTCACCAACAGCTCGCCACAAGCTGCCCTGCGGGCTTATTATTATTATTATTAATGTATCTTATTATTATTATTATTATAAATGTATATTATTATTATTATTATAAATATCTATTATTATTATTATAAATGTCTATTATTATTATTATAAAATGTCTATTATATTAAGTTATCTTTTATGCCAGCGTAAATTATATTTATTATTATAATAATATAGTTTAGTCTACGTCACACGCATTTTAAAATATTCTGGTGTTATAGGTAGTGAATTTATTTGCGATGAGCATTTCTTTGTCATTCATATATTCGTCAACTGTGTAAAATGCTTTTGTGATTAGTAATTCTTTTGTTTTATTCATAAATTTACTAAAGTTAGGTTAAATTTTTATTGGGTCAGGTAGTTTATTGTATATCTTTATAGACATCACGTATGGGCTATTTGAGTGCAGTGTTATCCGAGAAGCGGGTTGAACCAGTCTGTTTCCATGTCTCAAGGATCGGTTTTTGTATGTGTCTGCTCGTGTTGTGAAAAAAAGTGCTATGCTTCCTGACAAATTTGCATATTTCAAATATGTAAATACACGGTAATGTTAATATTTTATGTTTTTGGAACAGAGGTTTGCAACTATCGGTTTGTTTGATATTACCAAGGATGCGTATTAGCTTCTTTTGTAGAATAAAAAGTGTAGTTGCATTTGTATACTTTATTGTATACAGTACATTTACAGTTGTAATTTTACAGGTGATATACAAAGGCGAGCTTATCTCAAAATATGAGTTCTCTTCCAGCAAACCTTTAAGTGTTGAGAGATGAGAATGTTAATAAGAGGGCAGTTATACAATCACACATTCAAACATACAATAAAATAAACATAAATATATATAAATAAAATACATACTATACAAAACCAAAAATATAAAATTTATAAAATAAATATACATAAAAATACACATAGTATATTATATTATAAATATATTTAAATATTAGAGTATTGTTTTTTTCTTGATACTATGTGCTATTAAAACATTTTAAAGACCTATATGGTTTTCATAATATTTTGATAGTGCATATATATATATATATATATACAAGTTGTAACATAATAAACGCCGACCTGAAAGTAGTTTGTTCTAAATCGGTAACTGAATTGATTCCAACAATTTTTAATGAATGTTTTGAATTTTTTTTAAATTTGCATAAATTGTTTTTCTCCTTCAGTGCGCTATAAAAAACTAGATTTATTCTTAATTCATAGTAATAAGGAGATGTCAAATGCATTCCTAAAACTTATTTCTCAAAACGCACACCTCCACGTCGAAGTTTCATTGTTAATTGGGATATAAATGTTCTTAAAAGAAGGGTCAAAAGCTTTAAATTTGGAAATTTGGTTTTCGTTTTGAATTTAAGTAGCAATTCTCTAATCGGGTTCTCTGAGGTCTTGCGTTTATTATGTTACACCTTGTATATATACTTATCTATTTCGAATTGCAATTTAATATTTTGCAATTGTTTTTGTTTTATACACTCCGCAACCTTACTCGATTTTAGTTCTAGGTAATGGACTAGTGCGAGCTCTTTATCCCTCCGAGCTCTCATGGTCTCTTCTGAGAGTTTGCGTATCTGGTTCACTAAAAGTAGTAATGTATAATGAATACGACATCTTTATCTATCACACGTCCAACACGATCTGAACGGATGGGTAGGAACCAGGCGGCAAACTTGCGACGCTGCTCTGGGTCCTTATGGTGATAAGAGAGTGAACGATGCAGGTAAGCTCATTGTAGATGTTTGTTTGGAAAGGGGTCTTCTTGTGTCTAACACGATATTCCAGCACAAGGACATACATATGTATACGTGGAGAAGGAATGAACAAAAAGCTTGATAGATCTGATCCTGGTTGATAACCGTCTCCGAAGCAAACTACAAGATACGCGTGCGTATAGAGGCCCCACTCTGGAATCAGACCACTATCTCGTAGTTGCGCGGTTTAGTGGTTTGTTCAGGAAGTGGAGGCACTGGCGAGAGCGTATCCCCTTCGGAGACCTTGAAAGAATAAAGGTTGAAAAGTTGCAAGATGAGAGCGTGAGGAGAATGTATAAAGACAGAGTCCGGGACAAGCTTTTGACAGCAGGCTCTTCGGACTCAAATGTAGATGAATCCTGGAATAGCCTGAGAGAGAGTTTGGTGGAATCCGCGAAAGAAGTATGTGGTTGCTCAAAGAAGCATATTACAGCAAAATGTGATGCATGGTGGGATGCGGAGTTGCAAAGCTCCGTAGAAAGTAAGAAGAAAGCGTAGCAGGATTATGTATCTTCTTTGAACCTGAATGCCAGTATGACAGAGATGAGGAAAGAAATATACCGGCAATGCAAGAATGCCACTAAAACTTTAGTGAAAGAAAAGCGTGAAAGAGCCAGTATGATTGAGGAGGAGAGGCTGGCGAAGAACTTCGAGAACAACACCAAACTCTTTTGGAGCAAGGTGAGAAAGGCTCGAGGTGATTCGTCAGGCTCCAGAATGGAAAGGATAAAATCTAAAGATGGTGACATTCTTGCAGACACACAAGCTGTGCTAAACCGGTGGAGTGAATATTTTGGAGAAATATATGCAGATGACCCGGATGCTGATGCCACAGACGTGCCCAAAGGCGAGATTGCGGCACCAGAATCAACGGAGGACATCACTATGGAAGAAGTTGAATAGGCGATAGGAAGTATGAAAAACGGTAAAGCTGCGGGAGTAGACATGATATCTGCTGAGATGATCAAATATGGTAGAACTTGCGTCCGGGACTGTAGTGTTTGTATCTATACAATAGATATAATACATTGTCTCATGTACACCAGTAGAGGGGGTAGCCGTCAATCTGGCATTCCGGTGCTAGACGCGGTGCGGGTTGGACGTGCGCCTGCGCTCGGGCTGAGTGTAGTAGTGAGCCAGTGAAACCCAAATACATATAGATAGTTCCTTGTCGTGATAGGGATCACTACAAGTGGCGACGAGGATAAAGGTCAGTGCATAACATTCATTTATTTATATAAAGGAAAGGAGGGTGACTATAAAAAGTGGTTAATTTGTAAGCAATCTGTTGAAGTTATTACCATATCATATTACACTTTGTTTACTGGATGAACTCAATAGTTAAATAACAAAATTAAACTGTTACGCCGTTATGGAATGTTGTTACGTAAAATAATTCCAATGAGTCATTGCTACATATTAGAATAAATAACGTAAAAGGAACCATTATTTACCTTCCTTATCTTTTAACAAAAGTTAAATTAATAGAACAGGTATGATCGAGTTACCGATGGTAATATTATTGTTAAAGGTATCGTTGTTTTCAATTCTACAAAATCACAACAAAATTGCATTGAACGTTATATTTTTACAATTTTTCTGGTACCCACTTATACTCTTTATACATAGCTAGATAAAATGCGGAATGTTTGTTTCGAAGACTGAATAGTGATTTGATTTTTCGATAATAGGATTTATAAGTGTTAAATCAAATGCATTTTAATAACTATTTAACTAACTACCTTCATTTGTTAAATGTAATATATTTTACTGTGGCACAGTGAGTAATACAGAAACATAGGTTTCTTATTCGATTGAGAATCCTTATGGTGCAGGTTTAAATTCCAATATATTGGAAATACCTGAAAATAATGACTGCGTCGTTTTGTTTGTTGTCGTTCGTTTGTGCTCGCGGGCCCTGGTTTCGAGTCCTGGGTGGGACAGCTGTGGGCGTAGCGGTATTCATTTATTTTTATTTTGGATATACCTACAATAAATAAAATAATTTTAAATTTTCATTCTATTGAAAGTAAACTTTAATTTTGGATTTCCATTAAATTGGAAGTACGGTATAACAATAAGAAGTTCATTAAATTAAATTTATAACATTTTGGACTTCTTTTAAAAAAAGAGGTAGTTGACTTTCATTAAATTGAAGGTATTTTGACGTCCATTCAATTGGATGTATTTTCAGAAGGTACTTAAATGTACTTTACGTAGTTGACTTTCATTAAATTGAAGGTATTTTGACGTCCATTCAATTGGGTGTATTTTCAGTAAGTACTTCATTGTACTGTACGTGGTTGACTTTCATTAAATTGAAGGTATTCAGACGTCCATTCAATTGGATGTATTTTCAGTAGGTACTTAAATGTACTTTACGTAGTGACTTTCATTAAATTGAAGGTATTTTGACGTCCATTCAATTGGGTGTATTTTCAGGTCGCCCCAATACGATCAATCATGGCAAATCAGCTACCACCACCTGAAAAATTAGATATCGAGGGTGACAGTACATCAGTTGGCTTGAGATGGGAAAAATGGAAACGGTCCCTTCAAATATATCTTGAAGCCGCTGATATCACAATACCAGCTAAAAAGAGAGCTACATTGTTAGTCCTGGGTGGAGATACACTGCAGGAAATATTTTATAATTTGCCCGGAGCAAACGTGGAACCTACAGAGAATATTAATATTTTTGAAATAGCTATCAGTAAACTAGATGACTACTTCCTCCCCAAACAAAACAAGACCTTTGAACGGCATATTTTTCGTCTTATTAAGCAAGACGAAGGAGAATGTTTTGAAAAATTTCTTATTAAGCTAAGAGATCAGGCAGCGAAATGTAAGTTTGAAAAACCAAATGAGCACATAATTGACCAAATTCTAGAAAAATCTTTGTCTTCGGAGTTAAGGAAAAAAATGTTAACAATGGGTGATGAAATTACATTAGACAAAGTGATAACTGTAGCTAATACCTTAGAAATCGTAAACTACCAGCTGAACAGTTACGAACAAAAAGAAAAGTATAAGACAAATGAAGTTAATTCAATAAAAAGTAGAAATAAAGATAATTCAGGATGGACTAAACAAGAAAAAGAGTCTAATGGAGAGAAAAGGACAACAAGGTGTACTAGATGTGGAAATCCTGGACATCTCTCTCAAGATTTTCCTTGCCCAGCGAAAGACAAGAAATGTAACGGCTGTGGAAAATTAGGCCATTACCAAAGATGTTGCAGAAGTAAATCATTTCAACAAAAACGAAAATTCGCGCAAACTCTAGAAAAAGGAAAAATAAAGAACAAGCGGCAACGGAAGGAAACTACAGTAAATTCTCTGGAAGATGAAGAAGTACAATACATATTTAATTTAAACGACGACGCAACAATCAAATGCGAAATAGGAGGAGTAAATTTAGAAATGTTGATTGATTCAGGATGCAAATTAAATTTAATATCTTATAAAACTTGGGAATATTTAAAGAAAAAAAAGATAATGTGTCACAAACAAGTAAAAGAGCCAAATAAAATATTACTAGCATATGGAAGTAAGACACCTTTACAAATTAAAGGTTCTTTTGAAGCAGTAATAAAAGCAAACGGAAAAATTGAACGCGCCACTATTTACGTTATTGAAGATGGATCACGGAACCTACTTGGTAAAGACACTGCATTACGATTGGGCGTTCTGAAGGTAGGCGTGGAGGTAAATCAAGTTGAGCAGGAATCAAATAAACCTTTCCCGAGATTTAAAGATACTTTAATTGAGATTCCCATTGACTCATCAGTAAAACCAGTTATGCAACCATACCGGAGAATACCAATACCATTAGAGGAAAAGATAAATAAGAAAATTAAAGAATTACTAAATTTAGATATAATAGAAGAGGTTCATGAACCTTCATCATAGGTTTCACCTATAGTTCCAATCCTTAAGGACGATGGTGATGTACGGTTATGTGTTGATATGCGACGCGCCAATGCAGCTATTTTGAGAGAAAACCACCCATTACCCTGTATGGAACATTTATTACCAAAAATAAAAAAGGCACAATATTTTTCTAAACTGGATATAAAAAATGCATTTCATCAAATAGAACTACACCCGGATTCAAGATATTTGACCACTTTTATAACATCTAATGGCCTTTACAGATATAAAAGGCTTATGTTCGGTGTCACATGTGCTCCAGAATTCTTTCAAAAAATTATGGAGAAAATGCTAATAAAGTGCGAAGGAGTTACAAATTTTATCGATGACATATTAATCTGGGGAAGCAACGAGAAAGAACATGACTTGCGACTTTCCAAAGTGACGCAGGTATTGAAGCAAAACAATGTTTTGTTAAATCAAGAGAAATGTATTTACAAAGTACATACAATACACTTTTGGGGACATGAACTAAAACCGGAAGGAGTAAAACCGCTGCCTAAATACATAAAGAGTATAACTGAATTTAGAGTGCCAAAAACAATAGAAGAGATACAAAGTTTTTTAGGTTTGGTAAATTACATAAATAAATGGATCCCGAATTTAGCCACGACGACAGAACCTCTAAAACAAATACTAAGACAGAAGCTAGGAAAAAAAGCAAATATACAAGAATATTGGAGGGACGAACACAATGTAGCATTTGAAAAGTTAAAAGAGATGCTATCTAAAATAAAAACGTTGGGATATTACGATGTCAACGATAAGACGCAAGTAATAGCAGACGCAAGTCCTGTAGGACTAGGAGCAGTCTTAGTGCAGATTGATAATAAAGGACCAAGAATTATTGCATATGGGAATCGAACACTCAGTGAAAGTGAAAGGAGATATAGCCAAACTGAAAAAGAGGCCCTTGCTCTGGTATGGGCTATTGAACATTTTAATACATTTCTTTTTGGTAAAGAATTTGATTTAATAACGGATCATAAGCCATTGGAATTTCTGTTCAATCCAAAATCAAAACCATGCGCCCGGGTCGAAAGGTGGGTTTTGCGACTTCAGGCGTATCGGTATAAAATAAAATATAAACCGGGTAAGACCAATATTGCGGACCCACTATCGCGGCTATGTAAATACTCAGATCGGTCAATTCAGTTATCGGATGAAAATCATGTTCATCAGATAGTCGAACTCGCGAGACCTTGTGCAACTTCAATGCAACAAATAATTAAGGAATCAGAAAGCGATCAGGAAATCACCAATGTTAAGAAAGGAATTTATAGTTACCAATGGGATGAGTCTGTAAAAACATAAAATATTTTCGGATGAATTGTGTTTTTATGAGAATATCCTTATGAGAGGAAACAGGATAGTTATTCCACAGAATCTCAGGAAGCAGGTTTTACTAGCAGCCCATGAGGGCCACCCAGGAATTGTTGCAATGAAGAGTCGCCTTCGTTCTAAGGTTTGGTGGCCTAGAATAGATAAGGACGTCGAGTTGATGGTAAAGAGCTGCAAAGGATGCACCTTGGTTAGCTTACCATATCCTCCAGCACCAATGAAACGTCGAGAACTTCCATCTGAACCTTGGGTTGATATTGCGATGGACCTTTTGGGCCCATTACCAAATCATGACTATATCCTAGTAATTATTGACTATTACAGTCGCTATAAAGAAATCAAAATCATCAAGACCATAACAAGTTCGCAAATTATTAAAATTCTAAAAGAACTCTTTAGTCGGCTGGGCTATCCGCTATCGATCACTGCTGATAACGGCCGACAATTTGTCAGTGAAGAGTTTAAGGATTTTTGTCGTGGTTGTAATATTAAGCTTTTTAATACGGTGCCATATTGGCCACAAATGAATGGAGAAGTGGAGCGCCAAAACAAAGACATAGTAAAACGACTCAAAATAAGTTCTAGTGGAAAACGAGATATGAGAGACACACTATATGAATACCTAATGATGTACAACTCCACTCCTCATTCAGTTACTGGAAAGACGCCGGCAGAACTTTTTTTCAAAAGAATGAACAGAGACAAAATTCCCATGTTGAAAGATATAAACGCGACGGAAAATGACACTGAGGTTCGAGACCGAGACAAGATCCAAAAAGGAAAGGGAAAGGAGTATGGAGACCGGAAAAGTAGAGCAGAAAACCCAGAACTGATAGAAGGTGAGAAGGTGTACGTAAAAGAAATGGAAAAGCCTAATAAGCTCTCAACTACTTTCAACCCTACACCACATGTAGTGGAAAAATCAGTAAGAGGGGATATCACAATAAGGAATGAAGAAACTGGACAAAGACTACGAAGAAATGTGATTCATCTTAAACGTGTGGAAGGACAATGGAAATCAGTAGAAGACGAGACCAGTAGAAATGAGGATCAGACAACCAAAGAAACTAATATATTATAATTTAATAATATGGGAATAGGACTATGTATTTAATGTTACGATTAAAGTCGATTGGTTGTATAAGTAAAATGTCAAAAATAATTATGTATGATTATTAAGGAACATTGATTAAATTTACAATAAAAATAAATTTGTTAAAAAGGAAGGGATGTAGTGTTTGTATCTATACAATAGATATAAACACATTGTCTCATGTACACCAGTAGAGGGGGTAGCCGTCAATCTGGCATTCCGGTGCTAGACGCGGTGCGGGTTGGACGTGCGCCTGCGCTCGGGCTGAGTGTAGTAGTGAGCCAGTGAAACCCAAATACATATAGATAGTTCCTTGTCGTGATAGGGATCACTACAGGGACGCTTTCCGGGCCCTTGCAAACCTTTGCTGGAGGACCGGTAGAGTCTCTACAGATTGGCGCCGCGCAGACATAGTACCCTTGTATAAAGGCAAGGGTTCACAATATGACTGCGCCAATTACAGAGCCATCAGTTTGATCAGCTTGGCAGCCAAGGTGTACGGTAAAATTATTGAACGGAGAATGCGCGTGAAGTCCGATGGAATGTTGTGCGAGGCACAAGGGGTTTTCAGGTCTGGAAGAGGATGTTCGGATCAAGTCTTCTCACTCCGCAACATTGTAGAGAAGCATCTGGCAGTGGGGCGGAAGGTTTTCTGCTGTTTTGTAGATCTGGAGAAGGCATTTGACAGAGTTGTGCGAAAGAGACTTTGGGACATTTCGCCAGAGTATGGTATAGATGGCACTCTGTTGAGAGCCGTCCAGTCCACTTATGTGGACTGCAAGGCATGCGTACGGGTGGGTGGTAACAGGTCACCCTGGTTTGACTTTAAAATCGGCATCAAGCAGGGTTGCGTGTTGTCCGCTAGACTGTTTATAATATATCTGGACAAAAGTCTTCAAAGACTGAAAGCAATGAATGAAGGTGTACATATGGGTGACTTAGTGGTAAACCATCTACTTAATGCAGATGACGCGGTTTTAATAGCGCCAACAGCCACTGATCTGCAAACACTAGTCACAGTTATGAAAGACGACTACATGATCAATGGCTTACACTTGAATTTGAAGAAAACCAAGATTATAGTTTTTGAAAGGGAAGAAACCAAAACGAATGTAAGGATTGTGGTTGGTAACGATGTGCTGGAGCAAGTGAATAAGTTTGTATATCTTGGATGCGCCTTCAGTAAGGATGGGAAATACACCGCTGACATAGAAAGAAGAGTGAGTGCAGGGAACAGAGTGAATGGTGCGATGGGAAAGCTACTCGGGAGCCGGCACTTAAGCCATAAGGCGCAGCTGGCCATACATAACGGAGTTCTTGTCCCAACGCTGTTATATGGTAGCGAGAGCTGGGTATGTAAGAAGGAGAATCAAAGTAGGATAAATGCGGTAGAAATGCGAGCTCTGCGGAAGATGTGCGGAGTGAAGCTGACCGACCGCATTAGCAACAGCATAGTAAGACAGCGAGTAGGTATGAAAGATAGTATCGGTGTAAAGATGAGAAAGGGCATGCTCTGTTTGTTCGGGCATATAGAAAGAATGCCAGAGGAAAGAATGACAAAACAGATATACAATGTGAAAGTGGAAGGATGCAGGTACCGGGGAAGACCTAGACTATCTTACCACGACCAAATAAACAGAGTCTTATCTGATGGAAAAGTCAAGAGTCTCCGTAACCGGCGAGCGTGTTTGACACGAACTATGAGAGTCGAGGAAGCCAGAGGTATGTAAGGAAAGAACCTGTTGGAACTCTGTACTCTCTGCCTACCCCGCAAGGGATCTGGCGTGAGATTATATATAGATAGATAGATAGATATAGACGTCCAACACTACGATTGTCGTTATCATCATCAATTATTATGTAGCACCTTACAAAGATGCTACACGATCCAGAGCATCATCCGGTGGAATGTGGGCCTTACCATCACGTGTATGCAAATAATAATGATTATTACAAAGTTTGAATTAGTAAACTATTATATCAAAATTCGATAACAAACCTTAAGGTTATTTTGCCTTATAAGAGCATTCCGCTTCCTCGCCGTTTTTTTGAATTCTCTCACTTGGGGTGAAGCTAGTCACGAAGCCGCATCACTCCTGTCATAGCACTAAACTCGTGCGCTATAGATCTCCATGCTTCTTCTTTTAGTTTATTATTAGCCGCATTTGTTGCTTCTGTAGTGAGCACCTTACGTTTAGAAACCAGTTTATCCTTACCAAGAGGTCTAGACTTCCTGTACGGGGATTGAACTACACGGTCCAATGTGGGGAACAGCTTAAGCTATTTAACTACTGGACTAACGGCCGTTCTCAATAACGTGAGAACGGCCGTCCGTACAGGATAAATCTTTGTGTGACCCACAAATATCTATTTCGGTCTGTGTGTTCGAGTATGTGACTTTCACGTTTGTAAACGCACCCACGACGAAAGAATAATTTCTACTGTGTGGTACTTCTAAAGTGTGGTGCTACACTTTTTACAAGTTTTTTTTTTGAAAATCATAGTTAAGCTGCCTCGTTGACGTAGTAGCTAATAATACGCTCAGCGATCACGAGGTCCTGGGTTCGAATTCTAGGTTGGATAAAAATGTAACTTTTCCATTTATCTGTCTATCTATATCATCACGCCAGATCCTTTGCGGGGTAGACAGAAAGTACAGAGTTTCAACAGGTTCTTTCCTAACATGCCCCTATGGCGTCCTCCACTCTCATAGTTCGTCTCATACACGCTCGCCGGTTACGGAGGCTCTTGACTTGCCGTTCAGAAAAGACACGGTCTATTTGGTCATGGTAAGATATTCTAGGTCTTCCCCGGTACCTGCATCCCTCCACTTTCACGTTGTATATCTGTTTGTCATTCATTATTCTGAAATCTAGTTTTTCAAATATAAAATTCCCAGTATCAGTCTGAAGTCTGGCTGTGTGTCCGGCACATTGTCAATAGGCTTGACCCCTTATTACATGGGACCCATCATATAACGGAAAAACCTACACCTCTGCTAACTACTCTGACAGTGTTTATTATATCTTATTATTTGAAAATCACAGTTATTGGAATTTCAAGCAGCTATTTTCAAGTTAGTAACCTTTTACTTTTGTCTATAGACATACTCTATAATTGCTTAAGTGTGTTTAATTGTGAAGCGATCACAGATGGCAGCTGTCAAATGACAAATAACAGATAGTCGATGTAAGAGTGCGGACGGTGCTGCTTTGTCATTCGACTGGCAACGGTGCGAGTGGTCGGACGTATCACAGAGCAGCTAACCTCAATGCATTCCATCTGACAGTATTAAACTCCAACTGTTGTGCGCATCATCGGATATTTTTCTACCAAAGTTTTCAAGGAAGATTAGTATACTGGACAAGATCCTAGTGTTATTTCAAGATTTCCTTCATATTCGGCCATCATACGGACGACTATGAAAACGAGAATAAACCCACCTGTCACCGTTACCAGCATTGAAACAGCCATCCGAAAACCTAATCGCCGACATATATTTTTATATACATAGTTAAAATGTATTACTCCAGGTTACCAAGGTTACCAAAGTAACTTGCCTGTGACCGCTGTCTGTTTTAAACCTAGTGTTTTTTTTTGTAAAAGTGTCACCAACATATTCCTAGTCAACTTGTACAGACTTCCTGGTAACAGGAGTCTGCATGCCGATCCAACTCAGCAAAGCGATCACCCTGGTGTGGTTCTACGGGGAGTCAATTACATTCAAGGTACCGTACAAGTCACTTGTAGCTTTACAAAATTGTGCTGTTTTTAGTTATCAACAAGGTTAAGTAGCGTTCGGCTCGTCAGTTTGAGATGGATGACTGTATGTAGCAATAACATTGAAGTCTTATTAAATCAATGGTTCTGACTGCCGATTAATGTGGTAGTCGTTAAGCATAGTTGGATTATTGATGACTAGGCATAACCCACGGCTTCGCACGCGTTTCTTTTGTAATTTGACATAGGTAGGTAGGACTTTTTTTGGATAGCATTATTCCAAGACTGAAACGACACCTCTATATTTAGTTTCTTTTAAATCCGTTTAGCTGTGTTAATATGGAGATAGAAAAACAACTATCCCCCAGGAACCTTGCATTTTCCGAGCTAAAAAGTAGTCTTAAACAATCTCTGAAATTTCCTCCATTCTTTAGTGATAGTCTATTTAAAATCGGTTTTGCCGTTCTGGATATTGTCACGGACAAACGAACATTTATTTTTATTGGGCCCGTATGTGCTTAAAATTTCTTCTTTATATTAAAATCACAAATCCCAAATTATCCATGTGAGACGTGCCGGGATCGTACCTGCGACTATTTGACAAAGTAAGTTTACGTTTTATCGCTTAAATCGAGTCGTCTTTGTTTTGCAAAAGTTTTAATAAAGTCAGTTTAAAAATGAGTAAATTTTCGTTGTAGAACAATTTCAACAGGTCGCCAGGCTTCCATTGCCCTGTGAAGAGGTAGAGGGAAATCGAAGGATTGCCAGGCTTTTCTTTAGCCAAAATATGATTAATATCTTTTAGCCTTCATGCAGGCTGGTAAAAACCCATCAAATCCATGTTGGTGTGATTTTATATACCACTCAGACGGATCGTATCGGCATGATCTAGTGTTTAAACATAGTTACCTATTTCATATTATTATTTCACGGTTAAATACTGTAATACCTATATATACCTATGGAACTATATCATAACGTCAGATCCCTTGCGGGGTAGGCAGATAGTACAGAGTTTCAACAGGTTCTTTCCTTACAGATCTTTCTGTCTTCCTCCACTCTCATAGAAAGAAGAAAGAAAGAAAAATATTTTTATTTTCTGGAGAAACCAGGGCCACACACAAGATTACAAAATGTTATTAATAATAAAAGCAATAATAATACTATTTTAGTCTCTTTCCAGGCAGATGGAAAAGTACCTGATAAAAGAGATTTATTGAAGATTATAGACAACGGAGATGATAATCTATCAGCTAGTCTATTCAGAAATACTGGCGGTATATTATCAAGACCTGCGCCCTTAGCCAAATCTAGGTTTAGAAGTGCTACTCTACTCACGCAATCGTCACTTGGAAGACCATAGTCTTTTAAAGGAGTACTAGATACAGAGTTGACATAGACTGATAAGAATTGCGATGCAAAAAGATTAGCTATAACTTCAGCATTATCGGAACAACAAGTACCATCGGACTTAACTGCAGGATAAACACTTGTGCCTCCTCTTTTCATTTTAACATAACTCAAGTGAAATTTGGGATTATGTTTAATAATAACTTCAATCTGAGCAATGTAAGAGTTATAGCAAGTTTTTGATAATTCGTCACATCTTTCCTAAGTACGGACAACTGCAATTTGTCTATAGGGTTTTTATATTTTTTTACTGTAATCCTTAATTTATTCTTTTACTTTAATATCTTTATTAATGACCTAGAAAATCACGGAGGATATTTATTGTTTCTACGTCTAGTTTTAGGTACATGGTTTCCAATTAAGGTATTTATAATTTTATAAAATGAGGTTAGAATACCGTCAACAGAAAGCTGAGAACATAGGGCACTATTCCAATCAACAGATTCCAGTTCAGCAGCTATATCATTGTAGTCAGCCTTGAAGTAATTTAACCTTTCCAAACTATTATACTTGAGAAAGTGAACAGTATCATTAAAAAGAGGTGTAATTCTATCGGCGGATGGTAAGTATCAATTTTTGATAAAATTTCAGACATAGGAGAGACGAGGATACTGTATGGTAAGTTCGATAGAAAGAGGTCAAGAATTTTACGATTGGCATTCGATATATTATTAAGTTGTTTGAATGCGTTAGTAGCAATAAAATCAATGAACAGCCGTTCATTATTACAGGAGGTATAGGTAGGGTAGTCAATTACCGAGCCACTGTTGTTAAGCCATTGTATTGAACTTAGATTAAAGTCGCCCATGAACAGACAATAATTTTCGTTTTCTAGTACTCTATTAGCATTGTTTATGAAGTGTTCTAATACATTACAATTCAAAGGAGAAGGCAAGTTCACTGCACAAATACAAAAATCAACACTGAAATTACCTATACATAAATTAATCTTAACAAAAAGATCCTCACACTCACTATCATATTCGTATATACGTTTGGATTTTATTTTATTAGAAACGGCTACTAGAACACCGTCACCCTCGCATTTGCTATTAAATGCCGTGGAAGAACGATCTCGTCTATACAGAGTATAACGATTGTTAATGATTTTTGAGTCGAAAACACTGTCGTTCAGCCATGTCTCAGTGAACACAATATTATCATAATCACTAATAGCCAAATTAACATAAATATCATTTAGAAAAATAAACAAATATCATTAAGCTTAGACTTTATTACTCTTACATTTTGGTAATAAATCTTTAAATAACTGGATTTAAGTTATTCAATCCCAATGCTACTTATATTATCAACAAAAACTAATGTACTAAAACTAGTCAAGTTTGCAAAAAGAGTCCAGATCCCTTATATATTATAAGTCTGAGTCGTCTGATTTCCGCATAAATATTTTGCCATTACGAACCCACACGTACTTGTAATTCTTCTCCTTTGCTTTTTGTCTTGTCCCGGTGATAGTGTAATAAAGTTTTGTTATTTTTTCCCGCGACAAGTCTAGTCTAGCTTAAGTTGTTTTGGAACATTGAATGATTTATCAAAATCGACTCTTTTTTTCTTTCCTCAGAAAACGTTAGATTTTTCGAAAATATGAGTATACAGAGTTATGATCCTTAGTACAGGCTACAACTATCCAAAATTTCATTAAAACCATCAAACAGGTTTGGCGTAAAGAGTCTTTTTTAGAAATTTAATGTTTCGCTTATTTTTGTATTTTCTGAAAAAAAAAACCCTTTGATTTTCCGGCATAAATACTATTCAATATGTGTCCAACATTTTAAGATACCCACCCGCGCGCAAAGTTTCATTAAAATGCGCCCGGTAGTTTTTATGTTATGATGGTTCGTACTCTTGGACAGATAGACAGACAGACACGAAAGCCGAAAATTGTAGAATTGGCTTCTACATCAATAGAATGATACCCATGGGTTGCTATTTCCAAAAAATATACACAGACATGACTTCCTTACAGTTTAACTTTATGTAGTATGCAGAGATATAGATGCTTTAAATACGTAGCAAGTTATAACATATAAATTTAATTCAAAATATATAATTTTATATATTTTTTTCTAGCAAAAATACAACAATAATATCTTGCTCACGTGAGGAGTTCCTATAGCTTCCTTCCGGCTCTATCATAAGACCCTGCACCGAGTCTAAAGTACTCGTCAAGACAAATCCAACGTGCCCAAACAGATATATTGAGTTGTTGGGTGGTTTCATTGGCCTCCTTTCGGTTTCATCATCACACACAGAATACTATCTGGTTGTATAGTACTTGTCAATACCAATCAACCAAGTCTAAGCACGAGGGGGCAGTCTAAGCACATTTTACATTTCACATGCCCACCTTCCGACTCCATCATCGGACCAGCTCCATGATTGAATACCGAACTTACATACATGTGTCAATTTTCAACTGAATCGGAGATTATTTTCGATCGGAAATTGCTTTTACAGCTTCATAGAAATGAGGCTATATCCAAGTACCCGATAGAATAAGTTTTAATTATTGTTACAAACTAGTTATGATGTTCTTACCCGCCGCGTGGTTCCTGGCTTAGAATTGGACCAACCCATCTCATCCCATCGGGTGTCGTACAAGGCGACTAAGGGATGGTAGATGGCGCTAGGCGTCCTGTTTACATTAGCTCCGTATAAAATTTATCTTTAAAAAACTTTATAATAATTTTATAGATAAATTATGTTATGCCACCTCTAATAATTGTTATAATGTGTAATTATCGTCTATTGTTGGTGAAAATATTAGTTACAGTGAAACCAAAATAAACAGTGAGTTAAATATACAGACTGAAGTGCAGTGTTTACAATTAAAAACTTACAAAAGAACCTCAAAATTATAAACAATTTACTACATAATCAGTATATCTACATTGCTAACAATATAATCAGTGGAATAAGAGCATATGAACAATGAACACAATAAAAAGTATTGAAGTGAAAATTAACCGTCAGCCACTCGTTTTGAACAGCTGACGAATACACCCGATCGTGCCCGTTTGTTTATCAGAAGTATCGGTACTTTGAAACTATTGGCAATTTTTACTTACACACGTTAAGTCTCAACAACGCATTGTGTAAAGCGCTGCGGTACGAGTGTAGGAACAGCCTGCCAGGGGTGGTCTTTTTACGGATTAAACATGTCAACCAAAACATCTATATCATATACGGGACGTCTCTAGACCATTAAAAGTCGGATTTACTTAAATGCTCCACATAGAACAAAAATTACGATCTACAATACGGGAACGTCGCTGAGATATTGTGGTATTTCAAAGGATTCTAAGCTTGAGTGGATATGCCATATCTGTCATAGCAATAATACAAAAGGAGATAATTCTTACACCCCTGCGCGACTCAGTACTGTGACTTGATTAATTCGCCGGACAACGAATATCATAGCCGTGACCATGTAACTCAGCGCACAAACAAACCAATTCCATCGCCATCTTCTTTATCTATTGACCCTACAATCCTCTCGGCAATAAGGCTTGAAATACGTTTGGCTGTCAACGATGTAATACAAGATACTATAAAAACTTTGATAACGCAGTAATGACTGTTCTTAAAATGAACATGGACAAAACAAAAATAATGTTTAATGTCCATGTCGTACCCACCGCACTCACCGTTGGGAACTCTACTCTTGAAGTTGTCGACGAATACATTTACCTGGGACAGGTAGTCCGGTTAGGTAGGTCCAAGTTTGAGAGAGAGGTCAATCGACGAATCCAACTCGGCTGGGCAACGTTCGGGAAACTGCGCCACATCTAATCCAAAATACCTCAGTGCCTCAAGACTAAAGTTTTTAGTCAATGTGTGTTACCAGTGATGATATACAGATCAGAGACGAGGTCTCTTACAATAGGTCTCATAAAAAAGCTCAGAGTTGCTCAGCGAGCTATGGAAACAGCTATGCTCGGCGTTTCTCTACGTGATCGAATCAGGAATGAGGAGATTCGTGGAAGAACCAACGTCACCCTCAGGATTAGCAAGCTGAAGTGGCAATGGGCAGCCACATAGCGCGAAGATCGGACGGGCGTTGGGGCAGAAAGATTCTAGAGTGGAGACTACGTCTTGGCAATCGCAGCGTAGGACGACCGCCTGCCAGATGGACCGACGATCTTGTGAAAATCGCAGGAAGTCGTTGGATGCAGGTGGCATCGGACCGGTTACACTGTAAAGCGATTGGGGAGGCCTATGTTCAGCAGTGGACAAGTATAGGCTGAGATAATGATGATGATGATGATGTTGTTCTTATGGTTTTGAAACGCAAACCTCCTAGTGTTCATCACTATTGTATTAGTTTGTGATAGTTAAACTATCTTATTGATATAGTAGTGTATGTTCCCTTTAGTGATCTCGAGGTCCTAGGTTAAATTTCTAGGACGGATAATAGTGGTTGAATTTTATAAACAAAAATATCAATAGCAGTCCGGACTACGCATATCGATGTAAAATCGATAAATCGAAAAATCAATTTTCCTGTCAAATAATCACTCTTTTAGATCGATCTAAAACTTTGAATTGATTCAGTGATCGATTCCGAAAGTCGTCGAATCGGATCGATTTATGATTCAATTATGAAAAAATTGTATACTATATTATATAAACATGAGTTTACTCTAAGTCAGTTTTATCTTTTGATGACTCTTAATTGAAAACAAGAATCAAAAAAAATATAGTTTCATTCAATCTGCACATTAATAAGAATAGACATCGGATATATCGAGAAATGATCTTTTATTCCTTGAATTATTCGAGTATGTTCGATTCGAATTGATGATCAAAAATAGATTTTTTATAGAATTATAGGCTTCGGCCTATATAAGGTTGTCAGGTTAATTGAAAGTCCAGTAGATTTCTGTCCAATAGTTATTAATGAAGGTAGAAGAAAGTACAGTGAAGATAGAATAAAATACAGAACAGAATGAGTTTAACACAACACAAGCACTGAAGCAAAAGAAAGCAAAGATGGATATACTAGTGAGAATAAAATATTAGAAATTATTTAACGAAAATATATGAATGTCTTTCACTTAAGATTTGCGCGTGCATTCGCCGTGGTATACCATTCCCGACTAGCGCTTGTGACCGAGCGATGGCGGATCGCGGCTCGCGGGCGCACAGCCGGTTTTGCGAGGGGCGGCACGCGCGTGCGCGTGCGCTTCGGGATAGGCAGCGGCATTCATATGATGCCACAGAATGAACGACCTGTCTAGTCTGGAGTCCAGACTCGTGCATAAAATTATGGCAGATGGATGGATGGTCGATGAAACTAGTAGCTAGTCTGTACATGACTAAAACCACCTTTTGGAGAATGTAGGCGTGTGTGTATTTCATTTTTCAGTAAAATTTAATAGCTGCCTCGTTGTTCTAGTGGCAAATAATGCGCTTTGCGATCACGAGGCCCCGGATTCAAATCTTAGGTCGGAGAAATGTAGTTTTTCTATAGAAAACATCCCAATTCCAGTCCGGAGTTTGGAGTTGTGCTGGATATGCGGCAATAGGCTCGCCCTCTATTACATGGGACCTAAGATCGACGAAAGGTGGGTATACATAATTCACCTCTGTCACCCCCGCTTGGGTTACATAGGTGTGACGATGTGTAAAACTAAATACCTTTTAAAAAAGCTTTGAAAATGAAATATATAATTCACATCGCTTATAATGAAAACACAGCTATGCAGTCCAACAGAAATTGTGAATCTATTATTTATATTATCTCTTCAAATAGAACATGGAAATTAAAAGTTCTCGGAATACCTAGAATATTATTTTAAGGCTTCTGATGATAATATTTATTCAGGGTTTGAAAAGTATATTTTTAAGCTTAAGATAGATTGGTGCCGAAAAAGCTTTATAAATGAATACCCGAGTTTTTCAGAAGTTGACTTATGAAAGCCCACGCATACTTATGTATGTTATACATAGACTTAGGGCCAAATTATTTCTCTGATTTTTTTAAATAGTTTTTATCTATTTAAAAGATAATTTCACTTGTAGCATTAAATCCTAAATGTAAACTCCACTTACAAAAATCACTTAACTAATAACCTTCAATAAGAAAAAAATAATATTGGCTATTGCACATATATTTTAAAACGATTTGAAGATTTTTTAAAGTTTATTTGAACAAAGTTCATCGATCTCCTAATAATTACGTTTTCGTTGTTCAATAAGTCTAGAAATTTAAATTTGGCTAACCGGAATGCCCCAACCCGAATTTGTAGATTGCTAAATCTGGCTATCATCACGCCAGATCTCTTGCGGCGTGGAGAAAGAGTTCAAGTAAAAGGTATTCTTTTATATTAAAAAAAATATTACTGTACTATACACCACATGCTTTTGCATGTCTTTTCGCAGAATCTGGTAAACGCTTTAATAATGTCCCGAACTAACACCATATTTCCAAAATATCCATATTAGCAAAATAAATAATAAGAATACAGTCAAGAGTCTCCGTAACCGGCGTGCGTATATAAGACGAACTATGAGAGTGGAGGAAACCAGAGATTTCTGTAAGGAAAGAACCTGTCGGAACGCTGAACTCTCTGCTTACCCCGCAAGGGACAAATTTCACGCCAGAGCATGATGATATAGATAGATAAATAGAACTAATAAGAATTAAAAAAAAGTATTATGTCTGGTTTTTAAAGGTAAGAACCGGTTATAATTATTTTAAGTAACGCAAACGGATCACTAAACTTGATCCACTCAAGTGTACGCCAACTTGAAGATCACTGCGTCAAATGGCAATAAATTAAAATCAGTATTTCGATCACGTCTTATCTTGACGACACCATAAAACGTATGAAATGGTCGCTATCACCTCCCCTTACAATCTGTATAATAAAGGCAGTTACAAAATTTATGGGTCTCCTCGAACAACGGCAATTAAATATGCACACTATGTGCTTGGAACAGAACAATCACATGTATATTTTTAATTTTTTTTCCAGAACGTGTCTTTGCTCCTGGTCAAGAACAGGGTCACCTACTGGATCCAACTATAGCTAAAAAATATTCAGGAGACCCCAAATCTATAAAAAGCCGTTTAGGCGGAGAAGAATTACAAAAGCTATCTCACCGAAATGTTATGTATATAAAGATAAAGAATATTTGATATTGAAATAGTTGAAATATTTATATTTCTGAGCAGTTTCTTGCCAATTTAATCAAGGTTAACTAAAAATAGTAGGTTATTTTATTAGACCTGCTAATGTTGCACGTCTTATTAATCCAGGTCAGACGAAAATGTTTAGGTATGTCACAATAAGATTTCATCCATAATATCTTGAATGTAAGGAATGAACCGGTTGGCTCTCTGCCTACCCCGCAAAAGATTTGCTGTGATGATGATATAGAGATGATGATATAGATAAATATCCTGACTTGTTTCCCTGAAGACGTATGGTTTGGCTACCTATCATGAGGTCTGGGTTGGGTTTCGTCGAGAATTGTAATAATTGCCGAAAAAGATACGGTGCATTCATTTCTGCCCTTGACTTAGGGGTGATAGGATCTTTTTATCAGTAAGAAGGTTCGTTCGTTCGTTAATTATCTCGTGATCTACAATCTTACATTTTTGACCACAACTCCTAAAATCAACATTCAACCATATTTCAGCACGCTTATATCATTGCTCTAAGCAATTCTTGTCCGAAATGATCCACAAATATCATTCGGCAGTCTTAGCTGAAGATTTATCACCTGCTCATCAAAGTGATGTAAGCTTGCCTCTCTCAGTTGCCTATTCTTTATGTTCGACAGCTGGTTCATTGTTTACTTCAGCGTTACTCAGTCGTTACTCTTGTTAGTTAGTTTATTGTCCTGTGCCTGTTCCAATGAGATCGTTTGTTTCCCTTTGTTTCAAATGTTGCTAGGCTATAATCCCGCTGTATTCGGAAGGATTTAATATAAATTATTACATTTGCGATAACCCCCATGAACTAGATTAATTTTCGTAAAATTTTAATATAATTATCACGGATATATATTTAACGGATAAGATTTAGCGCAGAGGTTAAGAGTTTAAGCTACTCTGCCCAATTTGTCTAATAGTCACGGGTTTAATTCCCGCACGCGCACGGGACGAATCTTTGTGTGATCCACAAATATTTGTTTCGGTCTGGGTACTTGTGTATGTGCATTTTCGTGTTTGTTAACGCACCCACGACACTCGAATAAATCCTTGTGTAGAAAAAAAAGAAATATAATAATAATCCAGCAAAAGCAAAGGGCAAAGGCTTTCTCTCACAAATCAAATTCAAATTCATTTGTTTGTTAGTACACAAATTGGTATAAAATAAATGAGGTAACACTGCATTACCGTAGTGGTGTCAAGGTAAGAGAGATTAGGTTATACTCCACCACGCGCACACAGTGCGGATGGATTGTTCACCTACTGTCTGAACCTATCAAGCCAAAGAAAAAATCTTTAGGCATTTGAAAATTCACTGTACGCAAATTACAATAAACTTAAATCTAAAAGGTAGGTCTACAAATTTCGGAAAACACAAGCTATGTTTTTTAATTAAGACACCTCACTTACCAATATATATGTAAATGTAATAGCGGTCTTCCAATGTTCTTGCGCCATACATTTTTTTCTTTACGCCAGCGACACCTGTCATTAGGTAGTCTTAACTTTGTAGCGATGTGTAGGGTCTCAACAAAACCCCAATATTTCCTTCTTCAGGGAAGGTTCTTTGTTCTGAATCTTCTTCAGCCGGAAGACATCCACTGCAGGACAAAGGTATTTCCCAACGTTCCCAATATTTACAAGTACAAATTAACATAAATGTTTATTCAGCAGGTGTGGCAGTGGCAGCCAGCGTATTCACAATCACAGCCATGTCAGTGGATCGATGGCTATCCATCTCCCCCGAGCCTCGGCTTCGGCCACCATGCAGGAGCCAAGCAGTTCTGCTCTTACTGATGCTGTGGTTTGCAGCACTGCTGATATTCATACCACTGCTGATGGTAGCCACTGTGACAAAAGAATCCGTGCCTGTAATTGCTAAGGCTTTCAAAAATATATCGGTATGCCTAATTTTTAACTTTATTCTTATAAAGTCAGAGTCTAAAATAAATTTTTTGTATAGGTCAATGGAAAAAGGCCTTACAAACGTCAATATTATTACATTTTTCACCGGATCGGAACGTGACCACCATAGACGATATCATGGAGCGTGCTATGTTTGGCATCACAATGACTAAACGAGTTAGAAATAGGTACGGAAATCCCTAGAAGAATCAAACTAGTAAACATAAGTTGAGATGGGTAGAATACATAGCAAAAGGGCAGGCTAAGTAGCTCTTTGAGCAAGAAAAGGATATCACATTCACAGTGTATATAGGCTACAACCCAAAACTGCAAAAAACCTCCAAAAATGACTAGCAGTTTCGCACTGACTGTCAGCATCAATTTTTCATTTTGAACATAAATCACAACTGAAATGTATAAATTGTTACAACGACCCGTATCATCTTTAACTTCCGCGATGACAGCAGTGACCTTAAAGTCAGTTTTGCAAACCACAAAATCTCCGGCAGGATAAATTCTACTAACTGCGACTTACCAGAGGGCTTAGACGTGTTTAAGTACATTTTTTGTGTGAAAAGGATGGCATAGAACTCATGAGCGTCACGCTAACGTCTCGTTTTTTCATATTCTCCCTCTTATACGGTGATGCTATAAAGATCCTACAGCCAACAGCATCCTCATTTACACACTCCCTCACGCACTCGCATACAGGCTCATAGTCATACCCTTATATAGACAATAAATAAACGGTGTAATTTTTGTCGTCCTATAACGAAAGCCCAACTAATGTATCTAATACCTACAGCCTACTGCATGCCTTCTGGTAATAAAAAAAATAATACAAAAGAATACTTCAATAAGTGACATCTACCTACTGACCTATCCGAATATCATAGCTAGGATGAAAATTCGCGGACAATAGCGTAGATCATTCACACACACAAAAAAGTAAAATTTCCATAACAATAGTAATTTAGTGCGTTAAAAGACACTGCGGCTTGTCAGCTGATCGGTAGATACTCCGGGTATCTACCGATCAGCTGACAAGCCGCGGATATTGTTATGTAAATTTTACTGAATGATCTACGCTATTGTCCGCGGGCCTTTACAGCCTCACCGGACATGTATATTTTACTTAATGAAGTGCTGAACTTTTTTTTAGTAATAGTAGGCATTGGATACATCACCAGGGCCTTCGCTCCAGGACGACTAAAATTACATGGTGTATATGATTATAATTATTATGATTAAAAGCCAGTTATTCCCGAAGGATTCCAGTTTGTTACGAACTGGTAATTAAAAGTTGCTTTAATAATAATTACTAACTAACAACAGTTAAGCACGAACATAACTTGCTAAAATATTTACAGTATGTTTTCCAGCATAAAATATTCAATCTGTAATTAATGTTGGTAACTTATTTACATAATTATCGTTTAATTCGCACTGAGTCTTCATGAAGTTACGCAATCTCCTTCACGAC
Organism: Phalera bucephala; assembly: GCA_905147815.2. NCBI lineage: Eukaryota > Metazoa > Arthropoda > Insecta > Lepidoptera > Notodontidae > Phalera > Phalera bucephala. The sequence continues at coordinate 36,299,603 of LR990616.1, forward strand.
GTTGTATTAAACTTGTTAATATTCAACTTTCAGGTAAATGGTTGGTATTTGAATACACCTATATATAGTATTATTTGTATTCGCTCGAGGCTGTACCCAGCTGAATTTATTCAGTACGCATTCATTCTATTACATATTTCAATTGTTTCGGGTTCGAAACCGCTGGGAATATTGATTTGGTTTTCATTAAGTGTGGACAAAGTATTACTTTTTTGTGTGGTCGCAACGATTCGTTTATAAACTCAAATGAAAATTAACATACATACTAAACTTCAGACCGATTCAAATAATGTTAATGTGATCCCTATAATATTTTTCGGTGCTGGTATTGAACTTAGAACTATTCGATTCAGTAAGCAGCCTGGACGTTGGCAACTCGACCATTATTTGCAGATCTGTCTAATCTCTGCTGCTCACCGAAAAACGACCTTGAAATAAGAGCACAGATATGGGTGTTGTCTTACTTCCAATTAATTCAACTATAACCAACGGGAGGGCGCGTTAACATGCTATAGTATGCTTAAACTGGCGTAATACTCAAACTCAAATCATTTATTTTGTATAAGCCCTGCTTAAAAATAGTCAATTTAAATTGTTTTTAAATCTAATTTAACTAATAATCTACCATCGGATCGGAAAGCGGTCTCCACTGAGAAGATCCGGCGAAGAAACTCAGCGGGCTTGTCTTATTTAACTTAATTCTCTTTCTCTTTTTTCCTTTCTATTTTTTAATTGTGTGGATAAAATGTTTAGGTTACAATTAAATAGTTTACGATCTAGCTCCAGTGTGATGCCGTACGACCGAGATATGAGACTAATGATGTTATTTATAAAGAGTGTCTAAAGGATTCCAGATGGGCCAGTCCCCACAAGCAGCACCCGTTCACGAGTATGACTACTGGAACAGCCGTCACTCCCCTCGACCATATTGGAGGGAAGGGAGTGAGCCGCGCTGGTCAGCCACCGCAAGCAAAGACATTATAGTGAGCATGAGCAAACCAGAACCCTAAGGACGGTGGTCAGATTGGGTCTACAAAGCAGCAATAAAAGGATTTGAGGGTATTAATGAATAATTTAGAACTAATTTCAACAGTTGCTAGTTCCATGGAGGTATATATAGATGCGTTTTTGGCTGTATTTGGTTTTTTTTTATCATCACTGCAGATCCCTTGCGGGGTAGGCAGAGGGTACAAATTTTCAACAGGTTCTTTCTTTACATACCTCTCTGGCTTCCTCCTCTCTCATAGTTCGTGTCATACACGCTCACCGGCTACGGAGACTCTTGACTTGTATTTTGTTCTATCTATCTATCTATCTATCTATCTATAACCTCACGCCAGATCCCTTGCGGGGTAGGCAGAGAGTACAGAGTTCCAACAGGTTCTTTCCTTACATACCTCTCTGGCTTCCTCGACTCTCATAGTTCGTCTCATACACGCTCGCCGGTTACGGAGATTCTTGACTTTTCCATCAGATAAGACTCGGTTTATTTGGTCGTGGTAAGATAGTCTAGGTCTTCCCCGGTAAAGATATATTATAAACAGTCTAGCGGACAACACGCAACCCTGCTTGACGCCGATTTTAACGTCAAACCAGGGTGACCTGTTACCACCCACCCGTACGCATGCCTTGCAGTCCACATAAGTGGACTGGACGGCTCGCAACAGAGTGCCATCTATACCATACTCTGGCAAAATGTCCCAAAGCCTCTTTCGCACAACTCTGTCAAATGCCTTCTCCAGATCTACAAAACCGCAGAAAACCTTCCGCCCCACTGCCAGATGCTTCTCTACGATGTTGCGGAGTGAGAAGACTTGATCCGAACATCCTCTTCCAGACCTGAAACCCCCTTGTGCCTCGCACAACATTCCATCGGACTTCACGCGCATTCTCCGTTCAATAATTTTACCGTACACCTTGGCTGCCAAGCTGATCAAACTGATGGCTCTGTAATTGGCGCAGTCATATTGTGAACCCTTGCCTTTATACAAGGGTACTATGACTGCGCGGCGCCAATCTGTAGGGACTCTACTGGTCCTCCAGCAAAGGTTTGCAAGGACCCGGAAAGCGTCCCGGACGCAAGTTCGACCATATTTGATAATCTCGGCAGATATCATGTCTATTCCCGCAGCTTTACCGTTTTTCATACTTCCTATCGCCCATTCAACTTCTTCCATAGTGATGTCCTCCGTTGATTCTGGTGCCGCAATCTCGCCTTTAGGCACGTCTGCGACATCAGCATCCGGGTCATCTCCATACATTTCTCCAAAATATTCACTCCACCGGTTTAGCACAGCTTGTGTGTCTGCAAGAATGTCACCATCTTTAGATTTTATCCTTTCCATTCTGGAGCCTGACGAATCACCTCGAGCCTTTCTCACCTTGCTCCAAAAGAGTTTGGTGTTGTTCTCGAAGTTCTTCGCCAGCCTCTCCTCCTCAATCATACTGGCTCTTTCACGCTTTTCTTTCACTAAAGTTTTAGTGGCATTCTTGCATTGCCGGTATATTTCTTTCCTCATCTCTGTCATACTGGCATTCAGGTTCAAAGAAGATACATAGTCCTGCCACGCTTTCTTCTTACTTTCTACGGAGCTTTGCAACTCCGCATCCTACCATGCATCACCTTTTGCTGTAATATGCTTCTTTGAGCAACCACATACTTCTTTCGCGGATTCCACCAAACTCTCTTTCAGGCTATTCCAGCATTCATCTACATTTGAGTCCGAAGAGCCTGCTGTCAAATGCTTATCCCGGACTCTGTCTTCATTCATTCTCCTCACGCTCTCATCTTGCAACTTTTCAACCTTTATTCTTTCAAGGTCTCGGAAGGGGATACGCTCTCGCCAGTGCCTCCACTTCCTGAACAGACCACTAAACCGCGCAACTACGAGATAGTGGTCTGAATCCAGAGTGGGGCCTCTATACGCACGCGCATCTTGTAGTTTGCTTCGGAGACGGTTATCAACCAGGATCAGATCTATCATGCTTTTTAGTTCATTCCTTCTCCACGTATACATATGTACGTCCTTGTGCTGGAATATCCAAACAGACATCTACAATGAGCTTACCTGCATCGTTCACTCTCTTATCACCATAAGGACCCAGAGCAGCGTCGCAAGTTTGCCTCCTGGTTCCCACCCATCCGTTCAGATCGCCACACAAAATCACCTTTTCGTTAGCCTCAGCCAGATCCAGAACTTCCCTGACATTATCCCAAAACTTCTCAAGGTCTTGGGGTGTCGACGAGCTTACGGGAGCATATGCTGCGACCAAAAACACTGTAGTGACACCTAGTTTTAAACAGACTCAGAGAAGTCTCGCATCGCACAGGCCATAATCTCTCACTCCAGAGGCCAGGCGACGGGACAGCAAGATACCCACCCCCATGCTGGCACGACCGCTCTGCGGTACCCCAGACCACAGAGTCATCGTTCCATCAGGAAGATCACAGGTTTCACTGCCCCTCCGCTTAGTCTCTGTTACACACAGAGCATCCAGGCGTCTCTCTTTCATCACATCAATCACCTCATGCATCTTATCTTCCATACCACCTCTTACATTCCAAGTGCCTATTCGGCACTCTGCATCCCACGACTCGCCAGTTCGGGTCCGGCGTGATGGGTGGCGGCCCCCATCGCCGCTTCCACCTATACTCGTACCGACGGGGGCGCGCCGGTACGCGTCGCCTCGGGGGGACGCTCTAGCCCGCACTGCGGTACGTCTTCGGTCCAAGATTGCAGCCATAATGACTGGCAGGGGTCGCGACGAGCACGCTCTTGGACAGACCCCCAAAATGTTTGTTCATGATTCGAAATTTTGTTCGAACAACATATTGACCGTGCAGCTGAAAGAGTGTAGGATGTATTGTTTGTAATAACAATCCTTGATTACATCGAAATGAGGCGATCGTAGAGCTGCAGGGCTAAGTTGTCAAACAAGCAATGTTTAAGTTCCATTCGGCTCTGTCAGTTAAAGATCGATGAAAAGGACATTGTCGAAAATTGCCCTAGAACCAACAAACATTTGACCCATGCCATCATTATTTATATTTTTCATTAAAATAATGGCAAATATCCGTAACTAAAGGACAATTTGCAATGTAAAACGAATATTTTAAAGTATTGTAAGTACTTATATCGAAGTCGCCGACATCTTTACTGAATGTCAACACACACACAATATAACCTCAATTCCTCGATGCAAATGGTATATTATGGTATCTGCATAGGCTACAAGATTTGTAGTAGTTGCTCTGTTTTTTACAAATCCAAGTTGTTTGCTAGTAAGATGAGGTTTTACAAGACTGTACAAATACGGATAAATCAAGGATTCAAAAATTTTAGGTAATATGGATAAGATAGAGATAGGTCTGTAGTTTTTAATAATATTTTTAACCCCCTCTTTATACACGGGAACAAATTTGGCCACTCTCCAGCATGCAGGAAACAATCCAGTGCGAAGCGATTCGTTAAAAATATGAGCAAGTGGTTTAGATATTTGTTTGGCACAACGAGCCAAAAATATAGGTGGAAGACCATCCGGGCCTGGGCCTTTATTGAGGTCAAGTCTCTTTAATTTTGTGAGAATTGCTGATTCAGGTAGAACTATTGAGCCGAGTGAGACCGAGTTTATACTGGAATGATTCATGGTGTTCGTCATATTGAAGTTTGAATTCTGGTTTATATTGTAAATAGAAGAAAAGTTTTTAGCAAACAGATTACTTATATTTACCTCATCAGTTCCTTTCTCTTGTTCTAAGTACATATACGTAGGTAAACTACAACTGCCGTGTCTTTTGTGTTTTATGAATGTCCAAAAAAATTTAGGGTTTTGGCATATACTATTTTCTAAATTTTCACAGTAGGTTCTGTAACATTGGTGCGACAATTTCTCTGTCCTGCTTTTCAGTAAGTCAAAAGATATTTTATCCATTGGGTTTTTATATTTTTTAAAACGTTGTCGAATTTTATTCTTCTCCTGCAGGCATTTGATAAGCCCCCTGGAGAACCAAACAGGATATTTACCATTTTTTGGTTTAGACAATGGCACATATCTAGCTATTATGGTATTTACGACACCATAGAATTGTTCTAACATTTCGTATACGTATATTCTTTATGATACACTTAGAATGATTTCAATGAGCTTATATTAAAACACTTGTAGGCATTTGCTGTTCTTATAGATACATCATCACGATCTGTACTGGTAATTGGCTTCTGAGTTAGATTATTTTAATCTTTTTAGATACCTAAATGTGGTGCCATGTACATTAATTTTCTTTGGAAATTGTTGTGGGTGCAGTAACCATTTGGCTTAAAACTGGTATCAGAGTATCCTATTGATGAAAAAAATCTTAAATTCATTCGCTATTATTTTTTTTTATATTTCATCTTGCAGTCATATTTTCGTTGTAGTTAATTTTTGTTTTTTTTTTTATATATAATCTTTTATATAGCCCACACTGTTATTTTGTTATTTAGATGCTATTTTATAATGTTAAATAATGTGGAGTAATTAATTACTTTTAGAAGTACTTAATTTTTAACTGTAGGTATTGCTTAGCTTTGTATCTCCATAATTGCAGTTTTTCTTACTACTATACTATTCTCAAGATACTATGTTAAAAATTATCTGGAGACGAAGCGCAATTCATAAAACAATGTATGTGTGGGTTCAATTAAACAGTCATATGCGTCATTAGTTATCTCATATTATATTATATACATATATCTGAGATTAATATTTTGTAAATAAGATTTAAATATTAAAAAGTTTTCTGGGCAATAGTTGTTGCATTTTGTGCCAATGTTTATGTTCCTTAATGCTGCAGGCTTCGGTATTTATTGACCTGATAAAGCGAATTCTGTCACTTCTGGCTTACGTTATTTTTGTAATTGTGTGAAATTGTGGGCAGAGATATGATGACTTGATGATAGTAGGTCTTTTGATTGCAAAGTTAAGAATTGAATTAAGAGGAAACCCAAGGGGAAACAACCTATTCTATTAATAATGTATTAAATTGTCGTGTCGTGAGATCGATACTAAAATCGCTTATTATTACGATACTGTGATGGTTTTTGTATAACTTTAATGAATATTTTGTGAATAAAAACAAAAATTCATACTCTACTTACAGTTTTTTTTTTCTAAAGAACCAAGCATCTGAGCTGTGGTTTAGTTTTGCGGGAAATATTTGTTTAACCATTTATTTAAGCAAAGGTCCCAATTTTTTTATAAGCCTGCGATATAATAATGTAACATGATAAGATCTTATTTAAAGTAAAGAGAAGTTGGTCATAATTTTGTGAGGAGGAACTGACTGCTTACGGTCACAGCCAAATTAACGGCATCTAGCAAAATAATTACTTATCTCGTAACAATACAGTAGACTGCCCATATGTTCCACACTGCTGGAGTATTTTTTGCAAAACTTGTACCGATCCTAAAGTGGAAACACATTCGAGTCAAACACACATACATAAATCCCTACGCACACATACATACACACACACGTGCATACACAAATACACATACACGCATACATTCGTATACTTATATTTTCATTTATTTGGACAGTTATCAAAATTAAAAATGGTATACATCCTATACTTTGCGCCAACCCCGAGATTTGGTTTGACGTGGTTATATGGATACATAAATAACATATTTAATAAGGTAAGTACAATCATTTTAATTTTAAAACATCTTTTTGAAGAACAGGCTTTTGTAGCGAATTCACAATGAAAATATCTTGCTTAGTTGGGTTCCATTGGCCATCTTTTGGCTTTATCAGACCTTTTACACCTTCTGGATCCATAGTACTTGTAAAGACAAATCTAACAAGCCAAAATACGACGTGGTTATGTTGAGTAATTGGGTAGTTCGGTTAGCCACCTTCGGGGTCCATTATGAGACCCGAAAAGACCGATCTAACGAGCCCCAAGCGCGATAGGCATCTTGAGTACTTCGGTGGTTCATTAGGTCACCTTTTGGCTTCGCCATCGAACTCTGGACACCATCCGGTTGTGTGGTGCTAGTCAATACTAATTTAACAGACCTAAACATAGGAAGGTTGTGTGGCCGTCGTCAGGTTCCGTTATCGGGCCGGCTCCATATTGTTATTGTCGCCCAACTTATGTACGTATGCCAAATTTCGGCTGAGTCTGATGCCTGCGGGTGCTTGGGGGAATGGATCACAAAACTTGGACCGGGAGGACAGACGGACAGACTGTCATACATGCGAGCAGTGAGGGTTGAGTGAAGGCAAACAGAAACAAAATAAGATTGATTAGAAATAGAGTAGGTATAAACGATATGGGGAAATTAATGATTTTTAGACTTTGATTATAATATTATGTTTGTGTGCTTTACAAAAGATATAGTCTTGTATTCGGATGGTTCTATGTAAATTCATTATAAAGGCTACATTCTCGACGTACATGCTACACTTGCTTAATGCTACACTTCATGATTTTCTTGAAGAAATTTGAGTAGGCCTACGAATGGTTGCTGGGATATTATGCTAGAGGAGGAGCATAGATGTTTTTCGCTTGATGTCGAGTAGGTTGCTATGTGTCGGTTAATTGAATGGATATGTTTTCCACGGGATGCTGGATAACGAGCGGGTTGTCTGATTGAGTGGATATGTTTTCCGCTGGATACTGGATGGTTCACTTGTTGTCGGATTGAGTGGATATGTTTTCCGCTGGATACTGGATGGCTCACTTGTTAGCGGATTCAGTGGATATGTTTTCTGCTGGATAAAGGATACCTCACTTGTCGGATTATTCGGATGTTTCCCACTAAATACTTACAGGTTTACTACACGTCGAATGTTTGCTATTATTTGTAGTGTGGTATTGCAATGACTTCAGAGGGTTATGCTAGTACTCCACCTGGTGCGGTCTGCGACGATGAGTATTGGGCGGCATGATGCATGCATCATGTCATTGCAGGTTTATAAAAGTTAAACAGAAGCATCTGCTATCTCCGTCTCGTACCATTGATGAAAGCAGCTGTGCCAAAGAAATTATGTGTGTTTATGGCGTGTGACGTGACGGCGTGGAAACTGAAAGTGGGTGGTTCCAAATCGGCAATTGAGTCGCATCTATTTTATTATACTCGTAAGCTAGCAAGAATTGCTGTCACTCTTTGGTCAAGTGTCTGGCAAGTCCGCTGTATTAAACAAAATTAAATCTTAATTCAAAATGAAGATGACTTTCGATGATGGCGCCTTTACTGTACGTGCAGTGAAACTTTAAAATTCCCTTCAACACTCCATACGCGATAGTTGTTCTCTAGATGTTTTTGAAAGAAGAGTTAAAGAGTATTTCGTTTCCAGTTAATATATATGTATATGTGTTGTGTAATTATTATATTAATTCATGTTTGTGTATATATCATTCATGTACTTCTTACTATATACTCTGAATTCTTTGTCTGCTATCTTTTTTTAGTTCCGCGATTGTTGTACAATTGCCCTTTATTTTCACATATATCGTTTCTCTTGACTCTAGAGTTAACTGGCAGATAACTAAAATTGAGTTAAGAACGCCTTTGTACATCTTTTGTGTAAATGTAAGTAATCAATGTTATTTTGTACAATAAAGAATAAATAAATAAGATTTCAAATGTATTTCTAAAACATTTTTCGCGATACACGCATAGGCCTAATAATAATTTTGTAAGAATGTCTGAGGTCTAGTTATTTTTGTTGCGTCTTGGGAGCGAATACATATATCACAAAGTAAGCGGTTGTAAAGAAAGTAATGCGGTTGGGCTTACCCCGTTAGTAATTTGATGAAAGTAATCACTTTTATCACTTATTACTCATAGTTAGATAGATAGCAATCATTTGATTGCTATAGAATGTAATTCAGGCTTGGTTAGGTTGAAAATTGTGATTAAACCGGTTAAACAGAAATACGTTTAATAATTAGTGTGGGTATAGCCAATGTCACGATTTAGGTACGCCTTTAACTCTTTTATACAAAATAAATTATTGTGCCATGTTAGTTTTGTTTATTCACACAAAAACAGATAACATTTATTTCATGATACATATGGTAATTGAAATAGTTGTTTCGGAAAGCGTTATGATTATGTATACAGACCAAAATGGGTATGCTATCACTTATGAGAAACTATTAAGGCAAATTAGAATGCCTGTATATGTATAAGTGTTATTTTATTTTATGAGTAAGTGATTGCCAGGAGGCATCACGATGCCGGATGGCCGAATGTCACGATTTCCGGTTGCAAATTAAATACATTGTATTTTAAAATCATTTTATCCGACTTTCAATTGATAAAGATAATAAATATAACTTCATTTGATTTGTTAATTTGACGTAAACGCTGATTTTATATGGTATCTGATTTGACCTAACTAAAAATATAAATTGATGAGGCCGGCCATTTTTAAGTTAGTTCGATTCGAGCGCTAGATCGGAGCAGACGAAAGAATCGGGTGACCAGGATTTGTTAAAAAGCGTATCGTGTACCCACACAGAATTAATAATCGAGATTAAAGGTGTGATAACCATATATTTAACGTGTTTCATTCGCTTCTCTACGCAGCAGACAAGCATGGTCTGAGATGAGATTTAAATATGCAGATTTTAGGTTTTACCAATCTTTACCTACGCTTATAAAATAAGGAATATTACTGATTTTAAAAAGAAACATTGATAATATATAGTATACTAGCAGTTTCTCGCGGCTTCGTACCTGGTCGATAAGTACGAACAGTAAATTATTTACAGGTATGTATATTTTTTGTATAAAAAATAAGCAATGACACAAGTACCAACAAAAAATCATAAGAATTTGTCAATCCGTTTATCAGGAAAAGAATTACGAACGTACGCACAACGGAAATTTATAATTGTAAAGATCAGTACTATAAGAACATGTCTCTCAAGTTTCACGAAACTATCTCATATCCTTTCATATACAATATTGTTCCAATACACAGTAATCTGACATTTTTCCTTTTGCAATAACCGCGAGCGCACCCTTGTCGAGTCATGTGTAAACTTGAATATCCCTTAATTTCAAAGTCCAGTGCACACCAGAAAGCAACTACCTATGTACATTATACGAATATTGTTGTTTACGTGAATTTTGTATACAAAATAAGGGATTTATTTATATAGTCAATCAATATCAGCTTTATAAATAAAAAATATCGTTTGAAGGTTAAGTATTATCTAAAATCAGTAATTTAACGATGATTCCAGCTAGGTGTGTCTCACAGATGATGTTCCTGCACACGTTCGAAACAAATCGTTTAATGTCGTTTATCTCCAAACATTCGTGCACAAATCACTTTGCTTTGTGAGTGGAGAATGCAAAAGTTCCTGGAGTTTAAAATAACATTGTACGGTTTAGTCTGAACTATTTGAGATGAATGGCGCTATCTTGCGACAGTAGGCGAGTAAACAGTTTAGTTTTGTTGCAGAATAGTTTATTGAAAATTTCTTTCAGTTTCTGTGAAATTTCTCTCCAGATTATTAAAGCTCACTATTGGGTAGATATTTCCAGGTCCGTTAATAATCCTTCAAGTTACACTTCAAACGTGCTTTAAAAAACAAATCTGTGATCTACATTAGGAATTATTCCTGTGTCATGAGTGCATTTACAAATATGAATTATTTTTCTCATGCACTGACACCCAGACCGAAACAAATTATTACCTTGAGTATAAAGATTTATTCCATATGGGAACCGAATACGCGACTTCTCAATCCAGTAGCACAAGTGGCCTACTTTCAAATCAAACTAGAGCAAGCACTTGTCGATACTAACTTTTATTAATAATCAAAAAAAGTAAAGTCTACCTTCAAATAATGTTTTTACAGACTTGTTCGATTTTTCAGTAAACGAACTAGGAAAATTGTGGCGTCTCGCTTATACAATGTATTTAGTACGTGCGAGTAAACGAAAAAGCAGGCTACGAAGATGGTTATCATTTACTCACTATGAAACAATATTGAAGAGATGGCAGGAAGAACTGGACACCCTTACAAACGATTGGCTTTAAAAGAGAATAGAAGTAGATTAAAAAAACGATTGATGGTATTGAGAAATACGTTATAGAAATGCATTTGAAATCTCCGAATTGCTCTGAATCAAAAATATTTTAGTTTGTTATAGCGCACTGAAGGAGTAACAGCATTTTATTTAAAAATAAGATACATTAAAAATATTTGGAATCAATTCGGTTACCGATTTAGAACACACTACTTTCAGGTCTTGCGTTAATTATGTTACACCTTGTATATAATATTATTTTTTATTTGAATATAACGTGTTTATTACAATTACAAACGTTTTGAAAAAATAAATTAAAATTTTACGATTCTAGCTTGCTTGGGATACTGGTCCTGTGTGAAGTAATTTTTTTGCAGTGGTTTCCGGCGCCTCACTTCACGTAGCTACAAATCTCGTATCGGTTACGAGATGGCGCTGGACAAGCCAAAATGAAATAAGAGGGGACACTGAACAGCAATTGCCTACCCTGTTGGAAAAATATGAGTATACACCTCTGCCACCCCCGCTTGAGGAGTGTACGTCACAGCAAATCACCTTACGATGGTCGTGACCTTTTCTCTTAAAATAACCACAGCATATTGTTCAGGTTCAGGAACAAAAGGAAGTTCCTAAATAACACACCCCCGTGACAAAACTTCAATAAGATTTAAACTAACATAAACTTTGAGAATGCGTCTTCAACTAAGACCTCCCTTTTACTGAACGTAGAAAACTTAGTAGCAAATATTTTAAAGGTATTTTTACCTTTAAAATATTATTGTACGGCGTTTAGAAGCGATGTAAAGATGAAGGTCTTAGTTTACTTTTGACCGTAAATCTGTTTGTGTAGAAGGACCAAAAGTTAAATCGTAGTTCTCAAAGGCTTATCCCCGAAGGGACACTTAAAACTGTCGAGACGACTAAAGTACCTGGAATGAAAGTTCATACTTCACCAAAACGATATCTGAAAACGGAATATAATGGTGCAAACAACAGTGTAGAATTTGTAAAATAACATTTTTTTAACAAAATATTGCAATAATCATGTATTGGGATATGATTTTTATAACTATATTCGTCAATAAATGGTATATAATGCTGTATAATAGATTTCAATAGCCTCTAAAATCAAATCAAAAGTAATAGTTCCGTTACACAACAGGTTAAAAAGTTCTTACCGGTTTCGGAGCATATACAAAGCGTAAGAGACAAGTGAGCAAAACCTATACTTCATTTTTATTAGTTTTACATCTCCGAAGTATATATTATATACTTATATACGTATCCTGAAAGCCACAGATCTTTTGACTTTGTAGCCGTATTAAAAAAGGTATGCGTTCCTTTTCCCTTAGAATGGCGGTATTCAATTTTCTTCCGCGGCGGTTCCTAAGTCCAATCTTCGTATTAATTTTCTGACGTTTTAGTCTAATTTTGTCATGTGTTGGTCCGTTCCACTTCATTTGTCCATTCACATTGTTCATTGATACGGTAAACTGTTATTATCACGATACCTATCGGAAATAAATGGTTTCATACAAAATATTGATAACTTTTCGAACTACGATTTTTTTCCGAAAAGTTGATATTTTTTATTGAGTTCATAAGTAAGTACTATTACCTGTTTAAATTATTACATACCTTTATTAGAACTTGTATAACATTAGCAACTTGTAAATCAGAAAACTTTACATTGGTATATATCTGCTACATACGAGTTATATACGGCTTGTAACGCTACCGACTCACTCAGTCTGTAGTAGCTATTCCGAAATGTATGGATAATTAATTTTAGATTAAAAGATTAATATCGTATAAGGAGAGTAAGACCGAGCGAGTAGAAATTAGGCAGCACAAAGCTGCTAGTAGGATTCTTTCATTTAATGGTAATTTATCAAAATAACACGTTGTTACTTTACTTATAGGGCATATTCAGTAATTTCAACATCGTTAATATGCATACAATTATACTACGTACTAGTAATTGCACGGGTGGAGTATACCAGAACAAAGACATAACGCATCATTAGGAAAGGATAGACCTAAATTCACAATCTAAGTAAGCAATCTATTTGGATGGCTAAAGAAAAATGCTATCAACATCGACCTATTTGGATATATTACTTTTTACAACTGATAGTCAGTTTCAGGATTCAGGATTTTAAAAGATCAAAGAGGAAAATATAACTTTGGTTACTGACCATCTACAAAAAAATAAGATGTTTAAAGCGCTGTACAGATTTTATCATCCGTTCAGGATCACTGAGTAATGAGTTGGTAGTCTAATGTCGTGACAGGATGGTAAAGGATTTTTACTTCATAAGTCGCCTTTAAGACTGGACTATGAAAGTAATGGAAGCGAAACATCTGTTAAGAAAGTGTCTGATGAAAATTGTACTCTTTGGGGTACCCCGTAAGGGATCTGCGCATTCTTATAGACAGATAGAAGTCGTCTTTGATTACAAGAAATTATTAGTATTACTATTTAGCTAAAATAAAATAATGAGTTTCAAAAATCAACGGTTAGGGTTTCGTCTATAGATTTACAAAAAAATGTGTCCTTACACTAGAAATTGTCCCTGTAACATGGGTGCACTTAGGAATACGAAAATTACATACAAACTTAATTACTGCCTCGCTGGTCTAGTGACCAATAATGCGCATAGCAATCGCGTGGTCATGGATTCGAATCCTGATTAGACACAATATTTTTTTTGTATAAGAAAATTAACTCTGCTATTCCGCACTAGGTCCGCGTGGTGGAGTATGACCGAATCTCTCTCACCTCAATCGTTTATTGCAATCCACAATTTTTACATAGTAAAGATGTTATAAATATAGGAATGGTATAATTATGGACCCTATCGGGCACAGCAATATGTGAGAAAAAGAGGTTTATCTAATTGAAAAACCTGTTTGCTTAAAAAAAGAACTGTTTACTTAGATATTTTTTTTATTGATGTATTATTATGTGTGAGATATATTATACCTCGGTTTGTGAGAGAAGGCCTTTGCACAGCAATTGGATAGTATAGGCTAACATTATTATTGTATTATTAAAAAAAAATCCCAGTATCAGTCCGGAGACTTCCATTGTGCACGGTATAATGGCAATGGGCTCGTTCCCTATTAAATTGAAAACTAACATAGTCAGCGAAAAGTGGGCGGTAACGTGATTCTTATTTCCCCAGGGTTTTAGGCTGATGAAGGAGAGGAAGCGAGTGGCGTGGATCCTGCTGTTACTAGCTGTGCTGTTCGCGCTATGCTGGATGCCTTACAACATCATGCAGCTTCTCCTTGACGTTAACCTCGTCAATGCCAAAGATTTAAGCAGTTACTTAGCTTACGCTTTATTTATTGGTAAGTTACCTTGGATTTTTTTACCGTATACTGCCCGGTCATTAGGTCTTTCTTCCTATTCAAGATTGTACTCTTGTCGTCGGTGCTGATTATTTATGCAACTTTTTCTATTCAGTTCTTCTCAAAGCGTACTCTTTGAGTTCTTTATACGACCTGACAGAAACTTTCTCCTTAAATTGACTTGTGCTACTTACCCTCTGCCTTCCTCTTCCTCTCTTTTCTTCTACTTTCCGTTTGAAGAGGGTTTAAATAAAACTATCATGTCGCATAATCGTGCATTACTTGGTCTTAAAGCACATAATGTAACGAATGATCATGAGATCCTGGATTTGAATCCTAGGTCAGATGGAGAGTGTTTTTTTTTTAAATCTTTAGTTTGAAATATATAGATAGACTTACATCCTTATATTGGGCCCTAATATCTTTGGCAACATGTGGGTGTACATTGTACACCTCTAGCTCGCTTGGGGAATATACGCGTGACGATGATCATTTTTTTTGTACAAATACTCGAATTAAATATGTAAAGCTCTAAGTAGATAATATACTACACATAGCTTTGTCTCTCAATTCTGTCCCTCATATCCGGTGGCAAAGTGCGAATGTTCTTCAGAATCAACAAACAAGAGCTCGTAAATCAACATTCACTGAAATGAAACAGGATTAAATGGAATATTTTATTTGGAAACTTTCAGTAATGCCCGTCAGCTGTGAAGGTTCTTATACATCATTGAAGCGCGTGATAGATTCTGTGAAAATATATGTGAATTTATTTGTTTACTGTGCCAAGATACGTTAATATACACTAAATTGGGCCTCTCGCGTGGGCATGTACTTGTACATGCCCACTTAGTATGTTTACATTTGGAGCTATGAGGTGCAATTAGAGGGTATGTTTATTTTATTTTAATAAGAAGCCACGAGGTGTTTTATGGCAAGAATTTTATAGTTATGAAGTGAATTAATCGTTTTTAGGATTTTTGATGACCTTTGTAATAAATAAGACACTATGAAATCATTAGAATGTGAACACGTGGTCTCTCGGCAGTGTTTGTTGACAGTATAAAAAGGAATGTAATTGTCTGACAGAATTCAGGATCCGCCCCGCGCCCATAGTGACCTAGCTAGCTAGTGACCGCCGCACGGACCGTAACATTTTCACGCCTACCCCCTTCGTCTTTTCCTTAAAGACGAAGCGAGGCGGAAGCACCCGTATCGCACTTGTGTGGTACGGCGGGGATTGTTAATCGCCGTTGAACGCCGACAGACTCGTCTGTCGACGGTCGCGGCAGGGCGCGTCCCCAGCCGACGCCTGCCGATTTATCGGCCCCCAAAGGCCCTTTTCAGGGCCACCCGCCCGGGTTTGGCCATGAGGCCAACCCAGGGCTCCCGCTCGCTGTCGGACCTGTCCGACAGGCGAAGCCGGCCGGTGTTCGACTCACCCGCCTCTCCCCCGACCGCGCCATCGTCGCGTCCCAGCGCGGCCTCCAGCCGCACCACCCCAACCGCGCGTCCCCCGTTCGCGACTGTCGCTCGAGCGCAGACCGCGTCCGCGAGTGCGACCGCACCCCGCCCCGCACAGCCTTCAACGTCGAAGGCTGGTGCGACGAGACCCACCGCCGCGAGTGCCGCAAAGTGTGTCGCGAGTACCGGAAGAAGCCCGACAAGTGCCGCGAAAACCGCCACGACATCGTCGCCGAAGCCGGCCCGTACAGCCGCACCTCCCGCGCCGCTCCCGCAGCGCACCGCTGGCGCCTCCGCGCGCCCTTCTACCTCACGTGCCACCGCTGCGCCCGCAGTCCATGCTGCGCCACGCGCCGCAGTCCGCCGGGCTCCCCTAGTGTCGTCGGTGGGGTTGAGCGTGTCCGACAGACACACCGGCCCGCAGCAAACGACAGCTGGCAAGTCGATGCCGCTGCTGCGAACGCCGTCTCCCGAACCGCGCACCTCCGCACCCGCGTCGCCTACGCTGTTCGCTTTTTTCACGCCCGCCGCGCGTGACCGGTCAGACCTGTCCTCCGCATCTCTCGCGTTGAGTGACATCGCCGCGAGTGAATTAGTGCGCCCTTTCCGGAGACCTCGCGACTTCTCCGATGACGAGCTGGACGACGGGGTAACAGAGGAGATCAAGCGCCTCTGCACAACCCCGCACAGCCCCACGCCACGCCGATACGCAGACGTAGCCCGAAGCTCCCGCTCACCTCGCCCCGCCTCCCAAGAAGCAGAGGCCGATGCAGCAGTAGAGACTGGAACGGCGCCCAAAAACCAGGCGAGGTACCCGCCCCTCATTGTGGAGCGGCTACCGAACTGGCCGAAGCATTTCAGAACCCTTAGAAACTCGCTCGGTCATGCACCCAACGCACGCCCCTATGGACAAGGCGTGCGTTTCTCACCCCGGTCCGAGAAAGAATACCGGGTGATACAGAGCTATCTATACGTCCTGGAAAAAAATGAGAACATCGCCTGGTTCTCTTACTCCCTTCCAGCGGAGAAGAGCCTCAAGGTGGCAATCCGGGGTCTACCGGCCAACACCGACCCCGAAGATATTCTGGCGGAGCTCACCGACCTAGGGTTCGAGCCCGAATATGTGCGCCAGATCCGGGCAAGGCAAGGAAGACCAGGGTGCATCTTCCTTGCGATCCTTAAGCGCACACCGAACCTCACGCCGGGCGTTTATGATGTGGAGGAGCTACTCTGCATGCCCGGTGTCAAGATAGAGGCCTGGCGGGGCAAGAAAGGCCCTGCCCAATGCCATAGGTGCCAACAATTCCGGCACTCTAGCCACCAATGTCACAGAAGGCTGGCATGTGTGCGCTGCGGAGGTGAACACCCCGCCAAGGAGTGCGAGCGACCCAAAGAGGAACCGGCCACCTGCATTAACTGCGGCGGCCCCCATCCCGCCAATCACGTGAAGTGCCCCGTATTCCGGAAGGAGGCCCGGAACAAGGCGGCAGGCACGGTGGCCATCAGTGGGAGGAACCGGAGTGAGACCGGAAGAGGTCCCGCCCCCACAGAGCTCGCATCAGAAGCCCGTGGAGCCACCTTAATGGCGCCAGCGAACGACCCTAGGGAAAGGGGTTCGCTACACAAGAGGAGGAGGAGGAGGAGACGCAGGACCAACCGCTCTCAACCACCCTCCAGGACCGAGACGCCCTCCGTACCGCCCACAGAACAGCCGGCGGTACATTTCGAAACATCGGCGCTCCCGAAAGCGCCTTTGCCCCACAAGCCGCGCACAAAAGCGGCACCTCCCAAAAGGGACCAAACCCCGCGCGCACAGAGGGGGAGCGCCCATCTAGAGATCATCATCATAGCCACGGGCGTCCTACACGAGGCCCTGGAGGCCCTCCAGGCAGGAGAGGACCCCACCACAGTGATGGTGAGAAGCATAAACCGCATAATCCAACATTATGGATAGTCCTCTAAGATTACTAAGCTGGAACGCCCGCGGCCTGAGAACGAAGGCCGTCCTCCTCAGGCCCCTACTGCGGGAACAGAATATAGACATCGCCCTCATCAATGAGACGCATTTGTCACCCACAGACAGACCCAGGTTCCCAGGATACATCTTATACCGACAGGACGAACACTCCGGACAGTACGCACTGTACAGAGGACTGGCAGTCCTTGTCAAAAGAAGAATCGTCCACCAACCACTACCAACAGAATCCCTGAGTTCCATGTACGGCCTCGGAGTGCAACTCCACGCCGCCGGCAACGAGCTTAGAATTTTCGCAGCGTACCGACCACCAGGACCCAACTTGGAGCTGGCTGATGTCCACAAACTGCTGGACTCGCCTATCCCTACGCTCGTAGCCGGCGACTTGAACTGCAAGCACCCGGCATGGAACTCATTTAACACCTGCAGACAGGGAAGACTGCTGCTGGACGATTCAGAAGCCCGCGGGTACACAGTTGGCGGCCCAGAGACGCCAACAAGATACCCGGACGACCCTAGATGGCTCCCTAATGTACTAGACATCACCATCCACCGCGGGCTGGACTGCCAGATAACGCAGGAGACGCTGGACGAACACCTCTCGTCCGACCACGTCCCCGTGCTCATCACCATCGCCGCCCGTCCTGTCGCCAGAACCTGGGCAGTGCCGAAACACTGCACGGACTGGACATGTTTCAAGGAAACCTTAGAGACCACCACCGCATCTCGGCCGATAAAGACCCCCGCAGACGTCGAAGCAGCCGCGAACGAGCTGACAGCGACTATCCAGAACGCCCTCGCAACTGCCAGGTGAGACCGCGAGCAAAGCGCCCGGAAACCGGAACTTCCGGCGCACATACGCGGTCTCCTAGCCAGGAAAAGGCAGCTGCGCCGCAGATGGCAGACTAGTCGCTGTCCAACCCTTAAGACCCAGCTCAACCGTCTGACGGAGAGGGTAAAGGCCGAGATACAAGATCACGCCGCCGCAAGCTGGGAGAGACACCTCGATGACATCGACCACGACTGGCCGGCTATTCACCGCCTATGCCGCCATTTCACCAACACCCCAGCTCCCGTGCGGCCACTACTTCACGACGACGGGACACTAGGCTACGTCGCAGCAGACCGTGCGGAAATCTACGCCGACCACCTCGAACGCCAATTCCGACCGAATCCGACCTCAGACCAGGCCCACCAGTCAACAGTTGAGCACCATCTTAGAGAGTTCCTGGACACGCCGATAGCCCACGAAGAAGACGCCATCTTCTTTTCCCCGGGTAAGGTCAACAAGATGACCAAAAAGCTGAAGCCGAAGAAAGCCCCCGGAGCGGACGGCATTACCAACAGAGCGCTGAAGCACCTGCCACACCGCACAGTGGCGGCGGTAGCTCGCCTCTTCACAGGGATCGTCCGCACCGGAAAGTTCCCAGAGTCCTTGAAGATCGGGCACGTCATCATGTTGCCCAAACCCGGGAAAAACCCGCGAAAACCTGAAAGCTATCGGCCCATCACACTACTGCCGACACTCTCTAAGATCTTCGAGAAGCTCCTGTTGGCTCACATCAACGACCACATCGTTCCCCGCCCGGAGCAGTTCGGTTTTCGGTCGAAACACAGCACCACCTTACAGCTGTCGAGGGTGATACACGATCTGACGGCCTCCGCTAACAAGCGTGAGAAGGCCGTCCTGGTGTCCCTCGACATGGAGAAGGCGTTCGACCGCGTATGGCATCACGGTCTGCTCTACAAGCTCTCGCACACCAGCCTCCCCCGTCGCATCGTGCAGGTGGTCTCATCCTTCCTCCGGACTCGACAATTCAGAGTGGTGGTGGATGGAGCGCTATCTTCCCTGCGCCCCATCGCCGCCGGAGTCCCTCAAGGCAGCTGCCTCTCGCCTGTGCTCTATGCGCACTACACAGACGACATCCCCACAACCCCAGACGTCCACCTGGCCCTCTTCGCTGACGACGCAGCCTACTACGCGTCGTCACTTACTACAGAGCACGCGGCCAGGAAATTACAACGGACCCTCGACCTCCTCCCGGACTGGCTGTCCAAGTGGAGGCTCTCAGCGAACGTGCGCAAAACACAGGCGATAACGATGGGACGTTATCATCATCCACCACCACTCCGACTCCACGACCAGGACATCGATTGGTCCCCCACGGTCAAATACCTTGGGGTGACCATCGACAGAAACCTAACTTTCAGGCCCCACACCAAGACCATCACTGCGCAGGCGAGACGCGCCCGCGCGCTCCTCCAACCAGTGCTCTCCTCTAGACTCCCTCTACGAGTGAAGATTGCGGTCTACAAGACCTACATTCGTAGCCGCCTCACGTACGCGGCGCCGGCCTGGGCACACCTGCTGAGCCCCTCGATGCGCAAATCGTTGGCATCACAGCAGTCCGCCACTTTGCGCACCATCGTCCGGGCGCCAAGGTACGTAAGAAATTCCACGATCCAGAGGGATCTTCGAGTCGAGAGCCTCGAGGACTTCATCCGCCGCCTGTCCACCAACATGTTCGCGCGTGCTGAGGCTTCGTCCTGGGCTCATATCCAGGACCTTGCGCCATGGCATGCGCGCCCGCCGGACAGGAGGCCCTACCCGCACGACTGGGTCGCGCCCATCCTCGACCCCGTGGGGCCTGCACCGGACTAGACCTCCGCCGCCCACTGCAGTTCGCCCTAACGGCTAGCCGTTGGGGCCTGAGCGCGTGCGCGGCGATGACACTGGACATGACACCGTGGAAGACAGAAGAGGGACTGGACGAAGTCACCGTCGTAGCTGGTCGCCTGCTGGGCTTCTCCAACGAGTCTCACCCGGTAGAGCTTGACCGCACGGCGGTGTGAAGAGCGCCACATCGCAACACCCCCACTATCTTTCACACCACCGGATTTACATTTCCCAACCCCCTAATGCCACCCACCTCCCCTTTTGAAACATCCCTACCCCCCATAATACACCTGAAACAGCCCGGTGGCGTTTGATCGCCCGCTAGGTCGCCCTAGTGGTGCTGTATCGCGCTGCCGGGCGAAGAAAGAAGAGGGGCCTCGGGAAGTCGCCGCCTCCTGCTGATCGCTTTGTCGGGCTTCCTATGGTTCGCCATAGGTTCCACCTGACAGGGTTGGTCGCGGAGTGCGGCGTGAACACTCTCATGATGGCCCCCCACGCGGGATCTACGTGTCGCCGCCCCTTCAAGGGACATAGTCCCCCCACAATGACCCGGCCATGTTTATGGCCGGCGACAGCCACCTCGGCCAGGGGGCCGTTGCCCCGAAGCCGATTCCCCACACCGTTGCGGGTGTGTGCGAAGACCTCGTATGGTGACAGAATTCAGTTCTGGCTGTGCCTCGCCCGCGCTCGGTCGTGTCACTGCGCAGCCCGCCCGCTCGCTATTTTCGTATTTTCGCACGTACGTACGTTATCAGTCAATCGACTTGAATAGTTGGTAACGCCTGCGCTTGCGTGGATTAGTGATCTCGTTGGCTCGTTATACGTGCTTGCGATATTATTTCTCCGCGTCTGGCTCGCGCGTAGCAACTAGGCGAGCCGATAGGTAGACGCGCCATTCTGACGGCGGTCGGCCTTCCCGCGTTTTCGTAACGGTCGTTTCCCGGGACCTACGTGGTTCGTCGCGGCTGTGCTTACGTGTTTCGTGCTTGCGCGTTTACGTATTTGCATTCGCTGCGCGTATGCTTTTACGTCTCGTGTAGGTACGTTTCGCGTATCGCTCGCATGTGACCAATTACTTGGGTTGCTAGGCAGCCGCGTCGTTCTAACGACGCGGTCAGCCCTCCCGCGCTTTTTTCTTAACGGTTGTTTTTCATAACATTTCTTATAATTTTGATTACGTAATAGTGTTGTGTTGTAAATCCACGACCTTTGTTCGATTCGTGGTAAGTCCGGTGGACGCCTAACGGTGTCGTAAGCCGGGCTTGAGCGGGACCCGAGCGCTCGCCTCCCTCCTTCAGAAGGCGGCCATCTCGGAAGGGCTTGAGCTCTGGCCTTGCTGCGGTTCTCTTCGCCCCGGAGCAGCTAGGGTTTGGTGCCACCCGTTCGCCCTTAAGGCGAAGGGTCACACCGCGTCTTCCCGGTAGTGCTACCCCCCCGCCGGCACCCGGTGGGGGGATTTGGGCACTGTTCACGCCCGGGTCTTAGGGCCCTGCTAAAGTCACCAGCCCTGCCATTTCCCCTCTGGAAATGGAGCTCAGGGTAGTCATCCGCGGTGTCCCTAAGGAGCTGGACACCACCGTCATTAAGGAGAACCTCCTGTCCCAGGACCTTCCTGTGCGCCAGGAGCACAGGATGGTCAATGGGCGCTCCAAGGAGGCCTACGACATGGTGCTGGTCGGCCTCGACCGCACCGAGTCCGGCCGTAGGGTCTTCGACCTAAAGGCCGTTTGTCACATCTCTGGCCTCACCGTGGAGGCCCCCCACAAACGTGGCACGCCCGGGCAGTGCCACAATTGCCAACTCTACGGGCACTCTGCCCGTAATTGTCACGCGCGCCCTCGATGCGTGAAATGCATCGGGGAACACGTGACATCCCAGTGCGCCCGTTCGAGGGAGACGGCGGCCGAGCCCCCCAGCTGCGTCCTCTGCGGCACCAAGGACGAGGCGCGGCCCCCGCCCCCACGCGGTCCCCCCCCCCTCTGCGCCCTCGGCGCAACACCCCCCCGCGCCTTCAGCGCACCTCCGTCCGGTGCCTTCAGCACCAGTGAACTCAGCTCCCCGCGCTCCCGCGCCACAGTAGCTGACCCCCCCTCCCCCCGCTGCTTAGGCCGTCTCTTGGCGCCAACGCGTGGGTGAAGCCGCTGCCCTACACCGCGGCCTCCCACCCGTCTGTGGGCCCTGTCCGCCCCCCGAAGCGCGCGCCGGCGATCCCACCGGAGGCGGCTTGTCCCCCCCCGCCCACTAACATCACTCAGGACGTCAACCTGATTATGACCGTTTCGGCAGTGATAAGCCCCGCGCTAATCCCCAGAGTCCGAGAACTCGCCCTCCAACTCCGCGCCGCCACCAACTTGGCGGACCAGGTTCTCCTAGCCGCGGAATACAGGGACGTCTATGACGTCCTGGCGTCCCTTAGAACCCAACCCCCCCGCACTCAATAATGGATTTACGACCTCCCCGCCATAAGCCCCACAACCTATCCCTGGCGTTCTTTAACGCCGATGGCCTTCGCACCCAGCGAGATCAAGTTGCTGATTTCCTCCCAGGTCCCTTCACTGCATCCCTCTCGATCCCCCCGCGCTCACCAACATCGAAGCCTCGGTCTGTCGCATCTCTCTCACGGGGCACCAGCCCATCGTGATCGCCTCCGTATACCTCTCCCCCACTAAACTCGTTCTCAGGAGTGACTTTTAAGCACTCCTCAATCTGGGAAGCGCCGTCATTCTGGCGGGCGACTTCAACAGTAAGCACGAGGCCTGGAACGGTCTCACCACTTCCCCTAACGGTAGGAGCCTTGACGCCCTGGTCGACGTTCTCGACTTTGACGTCATCGCACCTATGCACCCTACCTACTATCCCAACAATCCCAACCACCGACCTTACGGCTGCACTCCTTGGAAGTAGTCCAGGAACTCGACTCTGACCATCGACCTGTAGTCATTGTAAGGTTCGGTGTTTGTAATAAAAGATGTTTACTGTTCAGTGCACAAGTTTATTCTAAGTCATATAGTATGGGTTGCAACAGTATTTATATTGGCCCTAACTACTACACTACACCTACCCCCTTAAAATAAAAAAAAAATAAAACAATAGGTTTTTTTTTTTTTTAGTACATACTTAACAAATACAATATTTCAAATATGTATCGTGGTAATGATTGATTGTTACATATATTTTTTTTCTTTCCCATGTTAATTACCAGTCACATATAAATTTTGACTCTTTTACAAAAGTTTTAATTATTACAATTTCATCAGGAATATTAAAATATTTTTTCTTTTATCAAACAACATAATACATTTTCATTATAAATCACCTTAGATTTTATTTTGGATAATATTAAATGTAGATATTTTTATAGATTGTTATTGCGAAAATTATTATAGTATAGACAAAATTATAATATAAAAATGAAGGTTATAAGTGTATATTTCAGTTATAAAAAAAAAATAAGTCTAACCTTACTTAAGCTTACATACACAGTGTAGAAACTAATAAGTACTATAATATATGTGTTTATAAACATGTTTAAAATAACTCTTATCTAAAAGTGGGCCCCTATATCTATATAAACATTAACGATATCGATGTTGTTATAGTTGTAATCATAGGTAAGCATGATTAATATTCTAGGTATATCCTCTATAGTCACAGAATTCATGACTAATAAAATTTATTTATGTTCGTGACGTCACCTTTCATCCTTGTGAAAATATTCTTTTTGCAATTAAACTTCTGCAATGTCGTTTTACTTCCTATATACGGTTTTACACCGTTTTAAGTACAAGACTGTACTAGTTTCTTCAAGGTACACATTTTATATTTGATTGGTAGGCCTACCATTTATTTATCTTCATTCATTTAATTATGCAGGATACAAGGAAATATTTATTACATTATTGTGCGCACATTCCTCATAAAACAAACAATTATTTTTACTAATTCAGGCAGTTCATTTAACACTTCCTTTTTTTAAATCATACCATGTGTCCAAGTTAACTTCACAAGTGGTAGCTCGACCGAATTATGATCAGATTAACAAGGATTCCGTGCCTGCCTTGTATCCTGGTGTACCTTGCTATCATTGAGGCTAGCTCGCTCAACAGTGCATCTCGGGCTACTGTTGATAGCGATTGCTATTTCTCTACTCCCCATGTACTATCTTTGTTATTACATTCCATCAACATATAAAATACCTATCAGTGCCTTACAATAATCTCAACCCTATTGAATTCTATGGCGCTTATAAGGATATCAAAAAAATGACTTAGGTGATCAGGCTAAGCTTTCGTTGATACCTTATAGGCTTATTATCCATAAGAATCCCCATCAAAATAAATATGCATTCTAAAATCTATCTTTGCCACCTCTTAAGATAACCTTTTCACCATTCTATATCTTCTAATTCTATCTCTTTCCAGTCACGTTCTTATTCAAACTATTCATGACATTCCAATTCAAACTACCTACTTCAAACCAAACTACCTAAACCAGCAAATCCAACATTATACCAAAACCTGACCTACTATACCAAATCCTAAACCTATCAACCATCTACTCTTATAGTAGACAAACCTTCCGACTACATATAAGTAACATTATTTATTACGTCATTACATAATTATTGCTATACATGGTCCTTTTACTTGAAAAGTACATTCAGAGAAACTACCACATAATACTCAGTACTTTTCCGACATAATTATTTAATTGTAATTGAAATAAGTAAAAAAAATATATCTAAGTTTAATATTTCGTTATAATTGCAACTAGTTTTAAAAACATGAAACTTGTGGATGCATTCCAATCCTGTTATGGTTATCTTCAAATAAACAAACCTACCTAATGAAATTGACCACACACGATTATTGTAACGTGCCTTAAATGGAATGGAATGCTGGAACGTCTCAATTTCTTATACTTTGCACTAGATGAGACACCCGTATCAACTAACGAATGATCTAAGTTATTATTTACGGATAACTGCATTGTATAATAAAAATCAAACATGGAAATGTTCATTGCTATATTTACGAACAAAATTTGACTTGAAAGTTCAGGTCTTTATGATAGTGTTGTAAGTTTAATTGGAAATCAAAGGGCTTTGAGGCATAATTAATTTTTCCTCGAAAAGCATGTAAATATATTATAGACATCTGAATTATTATAAACGTATCTACTAGTAATGCGACTTTAAAGACTGGATTCAATTGTGACGTTGAGTAACGTTTTCGAATTGGAAACTTCTAAGCTGCGCCTATAGTCAAGTTGACAATCTACAGTCGTTAACGCTAATAGAAAAATGTATATAAGCGGAAAAATGTATGGGAATGACATTTTGCAACGAAAAGTCACGTGGTCAAAACAATGAGCTATCGATTGCGACAAGAGAATAGAAACAAAACGTTTGCAACTTGTCTAGGCCCTCTGTACACTGAACAAAAAAGACTTAAGTTTATATAATTACAAACACAAAAAATATGCAAGTTTTTATACCACTGATCAATTAGATTACTAAAAATTCTGTACCAAACGCTAAATGTATTTTTTTTTTGTGTAATGATCATTTCCATTATACTAAATTAGTACCGAATACTCGCATTACTCTTCAGGTGTATTTAAAACAAAATAGCTCATAGCTTATAAGACCTTTTTTTTTTGTTTACATATTAATTCAAACGTTTTAAAATGTTTGTAAGTCATACAATTTACCAACAATATTGGACATGTCTAAATGGCTGAAATAGAAGATCCGCATCTGAAAAGCTCAAATCGTAAACTAACGCTTAAGAATAGCTTAAAGAGAAAGTAGTACATAGAACAAATAGTAATGATATACAAGAAATAGCAGCACTCAGATCTTCTTATAAGAACTTATCAAGTAATTATTGTGTGCCTGTAGGTAGCGACAATGAATAAAAGAAGCGACAGTTATATATTTTTTCCATATTATATTAGCTATATGAGATAACGTATATATCGACTCGCCAAAAAAACAACAAATACTTGTAATTTGACACGTATGGTAAAATAAATTAAGCGAGCAAAGTGTCGTGGAATGAAAATATTACAATCAAAAGTATGCGAAAGAACTTTCCTTGGTAACTGTAACTGCTAATGGACATTCTGAGTGAAGGATGATTATATTTCTTCTTAAAAAAACTGTAATAAACTAAATGTTTATGCATGTCACGCCTTGATAAACTAATGGAAATCACAACCGGGAAGATCGTGCTCTTTGCATATCATGCCAAGGTTGCATCTGTATACTAAATTTTGGCATATTATTATGGGTAATCTACAATAATTTTCACATAATTGCCTCTTAGACATTTTGCAGAATCTTACCGAAGAACATAAAATTCAAACACTGCCCCATATGTAGTATGCCCCAATATTTTGTTAATGAAAGCAAGTAAATAACTAAAATAATACTCGCAAAATTATTGCTATAGGTGCAATAACGTTCCGAAAACTCTCAAAGTAAAATGTTATTGTTACACAGTGCAATTTTATACACCTCCATGGATTACTAAATGTGAAAGGATCAGTAGTTCCATTAGAATTAATAAAAAAAATTTGATACTCTGAATTCTTTAAATTTATATCTTGATATTTGATTGGACATGGCATTTTGAGTTTATGCTGAGATGTTTATAGCAGTATTATGACAAAACTTAAAAAACATAATCCAATTCGTTACGATTATTCTTTTTTTTTTTTTTTATTAAATAAAATACATTATGTAATAGTAAAATAAAAGATAATTTTGCATAACTATTATGTTAACCTTGCGGAACATTGTGTTGATTGCAAGTAAGTAATATAGATATAATATTCCTGTAATCGAAAGTAATTAATTCCATGATTTCTTTACAAAAAAATACGACATACCTGTTACGCTATCATCCTTATAAGCATTAAAAAGTACCCTTTTTTGTAACACAGAAAACATGTGTAGATTATAAGCAAAATAACACTAAGAAAAGGGCATCCACATCTTGCTCTTTTCGAAATTTGAATAATCAAAATGCAAAATAAAACATGCAATTTTCCTTTCACACCGAGTAGTTTTACCTCATCAAAATCGAAAGCCTTACATTAAATTTCATTTGAAAAATACCATGGATTATTAATAAGGATTAATTTCTGAATCGAATACAACACAAGCATTTTTGTAATTCGTTGGTACTTAACATTTTTCTAACCATATTATAAAATTCAAGATACACATTTATAAAATCGGCAAAATCGATCAATAATTAAATAAAAAAATGTTGCGCTTACATAGATGCGTTAAATGGCTTAACTGCTCAAAATATAACTACAATACTTCATGTTATATATTATACCTACCTAAACATACTACGGCTATATTTCCACTAATCACTATTTCCTCTACACTACACTTAGCACTCCGGGTCCACACAAAGATCGTCCGGGACTTTCACTACTAGCGCCGGAACCAACTGCCTGATGCTGGCACCACATTGCTTGCATTTCCTGATCATCGGCATCAAAATCGCCTTTTTCTTTTAAACTGTAATTCTTCTGTGAGCTACAATACCTCTAGACCCTGAACGGGAGGGAGGGTCGGTCCATCTCGCGTGACTTTTGTCCGCATGTCTTCTCTTTTGCGGAAAATCTTGAACGTTCTTCATACGTTTCGTCTTTTTTTTATATTCATTTTTCTTTATTTTATTACGCTTTACACACCGGTACAAATACATCAATAAGTCCTTTTAAAGCAATGGAATTTGCACTCCGCGGTCGCTACCCGACACCTTAAGACGCCCGCGTCGGCGGCGCCTGCCTGGCAGGGTCGCCATGTAAGGTTCGGTGTTTGTAATAAAAGATGTTTACTGTTCAGTGCACAAGTTTATTCTAAGTCATATAGTATGGGTTGCAACAGTATTTATATTGGCCCTAACTACTACACTACACCTACCCCCTTAAAATAAAAGACTCGGTTCCCCCCCTTCCGCCCCTCAGCGACCCAAAAAGACGGTGGTGGATTGGCATGCGCTAAGCACGGCCTTGGCGGATGCCGACCCTCCCCCGCTTCCACTCAGCTCGGACTCCATCCCGTCCCCTCAGGACACTGATCAGGCCGTAGATGCCTTCACCGAACACATCAGATCGGCTGTCAGTCGATCGTCCAAGCAAGTCGAGGCGGAAGACCTCTACCTCAACCGCTTTCGACTGCCGGACGATGTTAGGGATATCATTCGTTCTAAGAATGCCTCAATCCGAGCGTACGACTCTTACCCCACCGAAGCCAATCGGGCCCGGATGCGCGCTTTACAACGAGAGGTAAAGCGTCGTGTCGCGGAAGTCCGGGAGGAACGGTGGAGTGACTTCCTAGAGGGCATCGCGCCATCGCATCTGGCCTACTGGCAGCTGGCGCGTAGCCTCAAATCCGACTCCACGACTGGCATGCCCCCGCTGTCCCGCCCTTCAGGCGCACCCCCAGCCTTCGACAACGACGAAAAGGCCGAGCTTCTCGCCGACTCCCTCGAGAGCCAGTGTACCCCCAGCTCTCAGTCCGTTGACCAGTCTCACGTCGACGCGATCAACAGGGAAGTCGAGCGCAGGGCATCCCTCCCCCCCGTCGATTCCTTGCCTTCTATCACCCAAACGGAGGTCGAAGATCTCATTATGGGTCTGAAAACTAAAAAAGCCCCCGGCTCTGACGGCATTTCGAATCGCGTTCTGAAATGCCTGCCCGCCCAACTCGTCTGCCTCTTAGTGGCCATACTGAACGCCGCCATGACGAACTGCACCTTCCCCGCTAAGTGGAAGGAGGCGGACGTCATAGGCATTCCCAAGCCCGGCAAACCTCGCAATCTCCCCGCGAGCTACCGCTCTATCAGTCTCCTCAACTCCCTGGCCAAGATCTACGAGCGCCTACTTTTGGCGCAGCTCAAAGACTTCGTAACGTCCAGCGGTATCCTTATCGACGAGCAGTTCGGCTTTCAACCCAAACACTCTTGCGTCTACCAAGTGCACCGCATCACGGAGCACATCCTCTCCGGTCTCAATAGACCCAAACCCGTCTACACGGGCGACATCTTCCTAGATGTCGCGAAGGCATTCGACAAAGTCTGGCACAACGGCTTGATCTACAAGCTCTATCAAATGGGTGTGCCGGACAGACTCATGCTCATCATACGAGACTTCTTGTCGAATCGCACCTTCCGTTATCGCGTCGAAATGACGCGCTCCACTTCTCACTCCATCAGTGCTGGAGTCCCACAGGGCGCAGTTCTCTCTCCGCTCCTGTTTAGTCTTTACACGAACGACATTCCTCGTTCGGGTGATGCTAAACTGGCTTTATTCGCGGATGATACCGCTCTCTATTTCTCCAGTAGGAGTAAGGCCTTTATCTCTTCGAAACTTCAGGCCGCCGCCAATACCCTAGGGAATTGGTTCAGGAAGTGGCGAATCGAGGTGAACCCTGACAAGAGCGCGGCGGTGCTCTTCTCCAGAGGTCCAACTTCGCGCCGCTCCCTGCGCCACCCCGGAAGGAACCGAGGTCAAGTGACCATGTTCGACTGACCCATTCCCTGGGTCAATCAAGTCAAATATTTAGGGGTCACCCTGAACAGAACCATGTCCTTCTACCCGCACATCAAGCGGGTCCGTCACCGAGCATCCTTCGTGCTCGGTCGTCTCCATCCGTTAATCTGCAAGCGGAGTAAAATGTCCCTTAGAAATAAGGTGACGCTTTACAAAACTTGCGTTCGTCCCATCATGACTTACGCGTGTGTTGTGTTTGGGCATTCGGCCCCCTCTCACATCGACAGACTTCAAGCGGTTCAAAACCGCTTCCCCCGTAAAGCCGTAGGAGCCCCATGGTTCGTACGGAACGTCGACCTTCACTCCGATCTAGGTCTCGAACCTATTTGCGCCTTTATTAAAAAGGCGTCAACACGTCACTTCGCGAACGCATTTACCCATGCGAATCCGTTAATCGTAGCCACCACCGACTACGATCTCCCCCCGACCGGCGGTTGACCGGTGCACTTACTAGTGCACCCGTCCCCCTACAGCGACTGTCCCAACCGAGGGCGCGCCCTCGAGTATGTCGCCTCTTGCCCTTCTGGCTGGCTAGAGCGTAGTGGTTGCACGCTCGCCTTTAAGTCCGGTAAGCTGTAAAGGCCTCGCGGCCAACAGCGTACATCATTCACACACACACACATGACAGGATTCATTCTGTGTCCGACCGTCGAAGCGAGCGGAGCTCTGCTTATAAATATAATTATTAAATTAAATAACGTTACTGTACATTGCAAGGGGGGTTACTCTGAAGGAATATACAAGTTAAGTATTTATATAAATTATTATTATAAAATATAAACGTAAGTAATACCTTAAAAATAAATAATATATTCAGACTTTACCTGTTTCCTTTACCTGGATAGCTATGGATTATCTTCTACCTTACGATTTACTATTTGAAAATTATGAATTAAAATAAATATTCTGCCTATACAAGGTGTAACATAATAAACGCAAGACCTCAGACACCCCAATTAGAGAATTGCTTCATAAATTCAAAACGAAAACCAAATTTCCAAATTTAAAGGTTTTTACCCCTTTTTTAAGCACTTTTATACCCAAATTAACAATGAAACTTGCACATGTATGTGTGCATTTTGAAAAATACGGGCTCGGAATGCATTTGTAATCTCCTTATTACTGAATGAATCAAGAATAAATTTAGTTTTTTATAGCGCACTGAAGGAGAAAAAGTATTTTTTGCAAATTTAAAAAAAAACTTAAGATACATTAAAAATAGTTAGAATCAATTCAGTTATCGATTTAGAACAAACTACTTTCAGGTCTTGCGTTTATTATGTTACAGCTTGTATATGGAATAAACTTTAAATAAATAATAAATATTCTATTACGCGCGTCGCGTAGATCATATTATGCATATAGCAATGTACTGGGGTGGTGCGATCCTTGTGCTGTAACTGTTTTACATACCTGTCTATTTACTTTTTCCTGTAGTGTGTTAGTCAAATAATTGTTTTTTCTTTCTACACAAAAGCAAAACTGAACAACCGTTAACCGCAACTTGCAACACACTGCCCACCACTGACACAAGAAATATTTTAAACCTCGAGTCTCAGTAGTTCTATACTGAAAGTTCTTTTATATTATTTCTTCGAATGTCTAAAGGAACGAGCAACTGGCTAAAGACTAAGAAATCACAGAACCTACCTACCTAAGACAAGAGCATTTTAAAAGCAATTTTCGACGATGCCGATGGCTAGGCCAAATTATTGTTACTTTTGTGTTTTTTTAAACTTACCCACGACACAAGAATCGTTCCTAGTATGGGCCGAAGATTAATAAACTGAACTACCTATATAATTGCATCAAACATAAAGATCTTGCAATGTCCATTGTCCGTTTATGAAAAGCATTCATAGATTCGAGCAATCCCACGCCCCGCAGTTATGTGCAGAGACCCTTCATGTTACGTAAGTGACTGTCATTACAATTCTGTTCACGTTCACTACGTATTTTCATACTCATTTTGCAGTACGAAAAATACGAATTAAGACTATTTAAAATCAGCGTCTGCCTGTTTTTACGTTTGTTTGAATTATAATCTTCATTGTGTTTGCGTACTAACGAGCTACATTTATTCAGTTTTATAATTCGGTAAAATTGAAAATATTTGTTCTCGTGTTCCTATCTTCTTCTCCAATTTAGTTTATAGCGGCTCCAGTACTATGTATTTCGCTTATACTTAAATTATAAAGAATTTCATTGTATTTACTTACTTATTAACTGACTTCAAAAAGGAGGAGGTTCTATGTTCGGTTGTATGTATGCTTTTTTTTATGTATGTTTACATTTCGGACCGATTTTGATCATTTTTTTTGCATTGGGTTCAGTATAGCTCCAAGGTGGTCCCATTTTAATTTCATTGGCATTGGACCTTGGAGAAGATATACCAGTGAACTCCTTAATGACAAACAATAGGCATGTTTAAATTGAGATATTATGGGTATTACGTCACTCCTATAGGTACCCTACTATAGAACTAAGCAGTATATTAGCCAACTTCAAAAAAGAAGGTTCATAATTCGTCCTTTTTTATAACTCCTTTGCTTATGAACCGATTTTGATGATTCTTTTTGCGTTGGGTTCAGTATAGTTTTGAGGTGGTCCTATTTTAATGTTATGGGTATTGGATCTTGGACTTTAAAGATACAAGAGGGAACACCTTAACGGCGAACAGCACGAATGTATAGATTCCGTTATTATAGTCATTCTATTAATCCTGTATGTAGCTTACTGTACAACTCAGCAAAAGAATATAATATCGGTATATAAATATTACAAAATAATTCACTCGTCACTTGAAATTGTAAAATAAAAACTTTAAAAAAAAGGTAAACCGACTTCAAAAAGCAAAAAATAAATATTTGAAGTCGGTGCTAAGTAACCGACTGCACCAACCAGCACCGACTTCCAATATTTATTTTTTTGCGTTTTGAAGTCGGTTTAACTTTTTTTTTATAAGTCTTTATGAGATAGTTTCATTCAATTGTACAAGACTATGTTGGTTATTTTATCGGTTCTTGCCAACATTTCCTAACCTCTTACTCACTTTATTGGGATTGGCTTCCGGTCTTTCCATTGTTGAGTAGACTGCAAATACAATTGAGACTGCACTGACTAGTTTTTGAACTACTAAATTTAAATGACTCATATACGCTTATACAAGCTGTTACATAATAAAACCAAGATCTTAAAGTAGTTTGTTCTGAATCGGTAACTAAATTTACTAACTATTCCAACTATTTTTAAAGTATTTTAATTTTTTTGTTAATTTGCAACATATGCTGTTATTTATTCAGTTCGCTATAACGAAATAAATTTATTCTTGATTCAAAGCAATACCGAGATTTTAAATGCATTTGTAAACGTACGAGTATTTCTCTCGTACAAGTTTCATTGTTAATTAATATATTGATAATTAATAGTTTTATATTTGTAAGTTTTGTTTTTATGTATTGAATTTGTGGAGCAATTACCTAATCGGGGTGTCTGAGGTTTTGTGGTATATACGATACACCTTGTAAACAACTTTATTCAACTTTCACTTTGCAATCCATATTTCAAGCACTTGCTGGCATTTGATTGGCTGAAATTTGTCATACCTATGCAATTTTCGTGATACTGTGATAATATGGTATAATGGAGCTGGTCTGCCATAGGAACTCCTCAACTTAAAACGATAATTTTGTTGTGTGAGAGCTAATAATATAATAATTTTAAAAAGTTTTTTTTAAATTTGTTGGAATTCAATTTTATCTTGTCACTAATTTACGGCATCACTTTTCGAAAGTACTCCAATAATGGACACACTAGCTACAGTTTATACCACAACATCTATATATATAATAAAACTCTAAGGAAGTCGTGTCTGTACATGAAATATTTTTAAGGGGAATAACAACCCAGGGTTATCATACTATCGATGTAAAAGCCAATCCTACAATTTTTGGCTTTCGTGATTCTGAATGTTTGTCCGTGTTAATATCCAGAACGGCAGAACCGATTTTAAAAAGACTAAAGAGATTGTTTAAGACTCCTTTATATATATATATATATATATATATATATATATATATATATATATATATATATATATATATATATATATATATATATATATCTTAACACATCTGAACGGATTTAAAAGGAACTAAATATGGAGGTGTCTCAAGTCTTGGAATAATGCTATCTCAAAAAGTCCGACCTAGTACAAAATAAACACGTGCGAAGCCGCGGGTAACAGCCAGTACTTTAATGAAAATTGTAACTGAAAATAAATAGAATTTAATTCAGTTTTCGAATAGTAACTCAAATGAAAATCTTTAACGAACTAATTCTTAGGGAAACATTCGATAAATTTTCCTTCCTCCTTATTTTCATCGTTTTGTTTTCCCACAGGACTCGCGAACTCAGCAATCAACCCAATAGTGTACTGCTTAATGACGAGGAACATCCAGGGATCAGCCCACAAACTACTTTGTGGCCGAGGGGTGTGTCAGCAGACCCAATTCACGTTAATTCGTTTACTTTACCTTCACACACTGAGAGCAAATTATTCCTAACGCCTATTTTTGACACAGTATACAATAGGCATGTCGATTCAGTCTAATAAAGAAAATATCCGAGCCGATTAGAATCAAATTATTCGAATCGATTAAATCGTCGATTTAAATATTTATTCTCAAGTAACCGATAGCCTAGTAGTTGCGAAGTCAGGGCCAGCGTGGTGGACTATGGCCTTAACTCTCTCAGTTTACGAGGAGCCCCGTGCCCAACGGTGAGACAATTTCTTAACAGTGCTAATATAACAAAGTCGATGCGAAGTTGATTATTTTCAATTTAATAAATAAATGTTATAACTGTCGTCTTCAACTAAAAGACGTTGCCATGGCGACCGGCGCTATGCCGCATCCAGCTTATGACTAAGCTCTCCGATCATATCTTTTGTACCCTTACCTGGAGACAAATAATTACTTAATCTCAAGAAATTACTTAGCCGATTTATGTCAAAATCCTATTCTATAGTCAGGTATAGCCATTATATACTTGAGCAAAAGTAAGTATGACTTAGTTCAGAATCTTTTGGAACTCACGTTATACGTTTATTAATGAAAAGTAGAAAAGGCGCACAGGTACTGCATAATTATGCTCCATCACAAGTTATGCTCTTTGCTTAAGCAAAGAAAATGATGACTTTTACTTGCCTAAGAAAACTTTTGTCAAACTATGTCAAACATTAACTAAAAATGTCAAACATTATGCGCTTGCGCGTCCCGCTGAGTGGTCGTTCCGAGATTTCTAATTGACAATGGCAACTAAGTTGTTAAAGTGTTCGAACTGTAATATTGTTATTAACGAAGTTTTAGCATATGTTAGTAACAAAATCGATGTAATGGATGAAGTTAGCATTGGACGTATCTGTGCAAGTGCTTTTTCGGAAAGTGAAATTGTAACGGCGAAAAACCTATTGTTTGAGTCTATAACAACAACCGAACGCAAGAAAACAAGAAAAGGTGATGGCAAATCCCTTCGAGACATTGATGACATTGTGAGCGTTTTGAAAAGCATGGATCCCGATGAGATTCCGGTTTTTGTTGCAAGGAATCTTCACAAGTTACCCCCTGTTTTATTCGATCACGTTGATGTAACAAAAATTCTGAAAGACTTATTGAAAATACAACAAGACATCAGACAAATACGTGAAGATTATGCCACAAATGAGCAGATAGAAGTGCTGAAGTCTCATTTGATGGCACAGGCGAGTGTGCCAACAATAAATATTTCTAGTCATACGCAGAATGATAAAAGATTTAGTGTTCATGTTGAAGACAGATCTGAGGAAAATGAAAGGTCCCTGCCGCTTTTAACTGCATGTGATGAAAACATTCGGAATAAACATGTGATAATATCACCTAAAAAGGCATTTTGTAATACTCAAAAACAGAAATATCCGTTAGAGGGTACATTTGCAAAAGAATCGCAGGCTTTAGGGTTACTAGAAGAGACCCAATTGGCCGAATTCACTGAGTCATCCCGAATCCAAATACCGAATTCATTAGGCAAGAAAATAAACAATATATCAGAGACCGGTGGTGCAATGACTAATGCATCACAGCTGACAGGTACCGGTGTATCGGAATGCGATAAGAAGCGTATGCGTCATCCCAGTGTAAATGTTGATAATAATGCAATATCTTCACAGCAAAAATCATTAGCAGAGATTGTGCGGGATGGTAGCTGGAAACCTCAGACACAGACTGACGAGTGGATAACAGTACAGAGAAGGAGATACAGAAATCGTTTTACGGGCAAGAAAGGGACAGCTGTTACCGAGTCTAACACAATATTTAAAGCAGCTGAAATAAAAGTTCCGATTTACATTTATAATGTGTCGAAAGATGTGTCGGAGACTGACATCTCTAATTACATTAAAACAAAGACAAAAACAAGTGTATCAATTGAGAAAATGAAGATGAAAGTTTTGAAGGATTATGATTCATATAAAATATATGTACCTAAACATAAACTTGATGAATTTTTACAAGAAGAGTTTTGGCCAGATGGTATTGGCTATCGCCGTTTTATAGACTTTAGTCATAAAACACGTGACGGAGTGAAAAACCGGTTATGAAATGAAATGTAAACATTTATTTATTTAATGGATACGATTAATTTAATAAGCTTTAACTGCAAGAATGTTATGAGATCGGTCGAATGTATAAGACGACTTTGTAGCACAGCCGATATAATAGCACTCCAGGAAACGTGGTTGCTGCCGCATGACTTGGCGTACCTAGGGAGTATAGAAGATAGCTTTGCATACACGGGTACATCCGCGGTCGACACATCTTATGGTGTACTGCGAGGCAGGCCGTATGGAGGTGTTGCTATATTATGGAATAAGGCGAAGTTTCCCGAAGTTACCGTGATAAAATGTGCAAGTGTGCGTCTGGCTGCGGTAAATGTCACGTTAAGTGATTCGTCAGTACTGATATTTTCTGTTTATATGCCGACGGATTGTAGAGAAAATTTAGTTGAGTTTACACAGTGTTTGAGTGAAATTAACGCTATTATTGAAACAACCAATGTGGAAAGTGTTTTTATTCTTGGGGACTTCAATGCACACCCGGGTGAGTTGTTTGCATCTGAACTTTTAAGCTTTTGTGCTGACCAACTATGGACTTGTATCGACATGCAATTACTACCCCCGGACACTCACACGTTTGTCTGTGATGCACATGGAAGTCGTCGCTGGTTAGATCACTGCATAGTGACGGAGGCTGCGCGACATGCGATTGTTAATAGTTCCGTTTTATATGGAACATACTGGTCTGACCACCTTCCTATTTCTTTGAAATGTAATTTAAATATATTGAAAAATAAAATTGTATCATCTAATATAGTTAAAAATAAAGTAATTTGGGGAGACCGTGACTCTGTACAAGTAGATAATTTTCATGAATACTGTAATTCAAAGCTGCGAGAAATTAATTTCCCAGCTAACTTCAAATCCTGTGCAGATAAAATGTGTAATAATTCGGATCATAAACTTGTGTTAGACAAAATGTATGACGACATTGTACATATTCTCACCGAGGCAGCAGAGTGTGGCTTTAATGTAGATAAGAAACGGCACTCTAAATATGTTACAGGGTGGAATAAATATGTTCGCGATGCTCACGCGAAGGCCCGGTTATGCTATCAGACGTGGATATTATATAATAAACCAAGAGTCGGAGTTGTTTTTGATGCAATGTGTGAATCAAGGCGTATTTTTAAATCACAATTAAAATGGTGCCAAAACAACGAAGATCAGATTAAAATGAATATTATCGCTGAACATCATTCTAATAAAAACTTCCAGAAGTTTTGGAAAAAAACGAACAATATGAATCACAGACCGAGTCTTCCCGTGAGTGTGTCCGGGGTGCACGAGCCTCGCGATATAGCTGATATTTTTAAGTCACACTTTAAAGTGGATTTGCCAATTGGACCGGCATGTACGGCGCATCCTCTGATGCTTAGTGCTGAGAAGCGTGTGCCGGATTTGACTGTGAGATTTACAACAAAAGAAATAGCCTCAGTGATACAGAAAATGGTGAAGGGAAAGTCTCCGGGGCACGACAATCTTAGCATTGAGCATCTAAGGTTCGCGGGAGTTCATATGCCTAGAATTCTTTCCCTGTTTTTTAATCTGTGTTTAAGTCATACTCACCTCCCTGAGAAATTAATGTATACCACTGTGGTACCCGTGATCAAGAACAAAACCGGAGATACATCCGATGTATCTAATTATAGGCCAATCTCCTTAGTTACTAT
The DNA here is from genome assembly GCA_905147815.2 of Phalera bucephala. Taxonomy (NCBI): domain Eukaryota; kingdom Metazoa; phylum Arthropoda; class Insecta; order Lepidoptera; family Notodontidae; genus Phalera; species Phalera bucephala. Next base: position 36,338,014 of record LR990616.1, read on the forward strand.
TATAGCTAAGGTATTGGATAGTCTGCTTGACCGACACTTGGAGAAATTTCTCAAGTTAAGTGATGCACAATTCGGATTTTGTCCGGGTTTATCGACAGAGAGTGCAATCTTGTGTCTCAAGCAGACTGTCCAATATTATACGTCGAGAAATACACCAGTCTATTCCTGCTTCCTAGACCTGTCAAAAGCTTTTGACTTAGTACAATATGATATACTATGGGAGAAGTTAAGGAATACAGGTGTTGCCGAGGAAATTATATTTTTGTTTAGACACTGGTATAATAACCAGAAGAACCTTGTAAGATGGGCAGGCTCGCTTTCGGATGAGTATAGACTCAAGTGTGGGGTGAGACAGGGGGGGTTGTCCTCTCCTCGTCTCTTTAATTTGTATGTAAATGAACTGATCGAGGGTCTCAGGAGTACCAACGTCGGATGTCATATAGGCGGTGTATGTGTTAATAATATCAGTTACGCTGACGATATGGTGCTTCTGAGCCCCTCGGTCGGTGCCCTCAGGAGATTGGTCAGTAATTGTGAGGTATATGCGGTGACCCACGGACTCAGGTATAACGCAAAGAAGAGTGAAATCATGGTTTTCAAATCATCAAAGAAATTATATAATAATATACCGAACGTTCGTCTTTGCGGTATGTTCTTAAATGTTGTGAAAAAGTTTAAGTACCTGGGTCACTGGATCACCGATGACTTGAGTGACAATACTGATATTGAACGGGAGCGCAGGTCTCTAGCTGTCCGATGTAATATGGTGGCTCGCAGGTTTGCACGATGTACTGATAACGTTAAGGTAACTTTATTCAAGGCGTACTGCCAGTCCTTTTACACGTGCAGCCTGTGGGTTAGCTATACGCAGAGGGCTTATGGCGACTTGCGCGTCCAATATAACAATGCTTTTAGGGTGCTAATGGGGCTGCCACGATTTTGTAGTGCATCTGGCATGTTTGCCGTGGCCCGTACGGATAGCTTTAGTACGATCATGAGAAAGCGATGTGCATCCATGATGCAGCGCGTGCGTGGCAGTACTAATGGCATCCTGAAAGCATTAGCTGAGCGTTGGGACTCGCCGATGCTCGAGCGCTGGATTCGACTACATGTAGTCAAATAATCAAGCGTCTTGGGCATCAGGGTGTTTTGACGTTAAATTAATTTTTTTTTTTTATTTTCTTTTTTTTTATGTAAAAATACTAACATTAATATTAATACATGTATTACTAACCCTAAAATTATGGATCAAGTATCCGAAATAAAATATTATTATTATTATTATATGTATCTCGCTGAGATTCACGGGCTTTACCCGGACCTTTGAAAGGCTTGCATGGGGACATGGGTCCAACACGTAGAGGCCCTTTGCGAGAAGTTAATGTTATGTAAGCCACCTGCTGAGGTCACTTACTGAAAATGAAGAAACATAACCAGCAAACTGACCCCGGCAGGTGCAAGGACTATTGTAAATTATGGAAAGAAAACAAGGGCTATGCAAATGAGGTTTGATGGACAAAAACTGGACTATTTCAAAGGGGACGGACACCGGCCATAATTAGTGATACCTAATTACCCGTGGCCGGCGGTGACTCGCCGCTTACTAGATGGGCCCTCAAACGGTCGTCCTAGGACAACTGAGGGCAACACCGGTGTGAGCGGCTCAGGGGTGTAGAGAGGTGTGCTGCGCTTTCTCCGAAGTTACTCGCGGCGTTATGCCCTTTAACACTTACACCCCTGGAGTACATCGATGTAGGAACGCATTATCTTTCTACGTCGATATAGCTCTCACGGCTCCTCTCTGGATGGCCAATTAAGGCTAGCCAGAGCCGAGAGTCCTGCGGGCACCCTTCGGTTTCCACTCGACCGACGAAGACACGCCGAGTTGGGGGCCCTGACCGACTCTCTGAAGCACTCGGGTCCGTGGTGTCGTTACTCACCAACAGCTCGCCACAAGCTGCCCTGCGGGCTTATTATTATTATTAATATTATTTTTACTTTTGACAGTTTCTGAACTATAGAGTAAAATGATTTACTAAGTAAAACCTACAAACTTAAGTAAAAAAATTTTACTAATTGACTTGACTGTCTCGTTGATCTAGTCGACAATAATGCGCTTTGCGATCACGAGGTCTTAGGTTCAAATGCTAGGTCGGACAAATGTAGTTTTTCTACATAAAAAATCGCAGTATCAGACTAGAATTATGTCTGGTATAGGGTAATAGGCTCGATTCCTATTAAATGGGACCTAAAATTGACAGCGAAAAGTGGATGTACACAGTACTCCTCTGCCACCCCCGCTTGGGGAATATAGGCTTGAAGGTGTTGAAATATATGTCGATCACGAAGTATATACTCCGTGATGTCGACCTAAAAGTAATATACACTCGAGGTGCGGCGCAACTGATCGACTTCCGAAAGCGAGGGTAGGGTCGTTAATGTATCTACATTAGGTTATTAGCGTTTTTACCTAAAACCACAGACACCCCAACATGTTTTTATTGTAATAAGTAGATAATATGGCAAGTTATTCTCTATTTTTTTAAAATACTAGCGTTTTGCACCGACTTGGGGACAGCACAAACAAATATCATCATAGTAAGGCCAAGAGCTTAAGCCGCTCCGCCCACTGTGTCTAATAGTCGCGGGTTCGATTCCCGCACGAGACAAATCTTTGTGTGATCCACAACTATTTTTCCGGTCTGGGTATTTGTGTATGTGAATTTTCATGTTTGTAAACGCACCCACGACACAGGAATAAATCCTAGTATGGAGCTACGTTTCATAAAAAATAAAATAAAAAAAGAAATTGCAGAAAGTATTAATAAATTTTATACCCAAAACCTTCGTCGTTTATCTATTGATTAGAACCAAATGACAATCTGTATAGCCGTTTCTCAGATAAGCGCGTATATGTGTATATAGAAAGGACGTGACAGACTACTTCAATTTATATATAGGATAGTTATAGGTGGTTTGTAAAAGATATTAGGAATTTTCGTTGACAATAATATCAGCCTATACTGTTCCACAGCTGGGCAAAGGCCTTTTCTTATAAATCGAGGTTAAAGAGATTAAGTCATATTCTACCACTCGCACCAAGTGCGGATTGGTGGAGGCAGGTTTGTGGTCACTTGCTGATGGAACTTATCAAACCGCCTATACGACTTCCAACTTGTCTTAACCACATTAAGTGGTAACTGAGACCAACGGCTTAGATTATTTTCGAAGCACGGAGAAGCTCAAATATGAAAACGCCACAAACGGTCACCCATCTCAGACCGACCAGGCCAAACGCTGCTAAACCTTGGTGATCGGTAAGAACACCGCGGTGGCACAGCGCTACGAGCGCCTAGGTAACCTAACCTAATCGAATATAGCTCTACTATACTCAATACTTAAAACGTTAATAACGACCTACGTGACCTTTGTATGTACATATTGACACTTTCAAAAATATGATTCTAAGATAAATAGAACCCTTGAAAATATGCCACACCAAATTGGCGGTCGACTAACAAGTCGGCACACCCTGTCTCGTGACAAATTAGAGGGCCGTCTAGACATGATGTATACATCCTTATTTGCTTAGACTTTGACTATGTCCATGTGTATTTGGGTGATATAATCGCGACGTACTTTTTTGGGTTATCCAAGCAGCGTAATTCACACATAGTTTGGCCTTTAACTTAATGTAGGTCATTCCCAAAGCTTGCCTGAGGAGTACTTTAATCGCCCACATATTATCGTCATCAATAATGTGAATGGTATGATTTACATTCATCAAATGTCAAACTCGAAGGCAATTTCTATTTCTCGAATTCTTAGTAAACCACATGACTGTAATAATATAATTATATGGTCCAAAATATTTATTTCCGGTATTTACAATTAAGAAGTATATGTACAGTTAATATTCAAAAAGAAAAAACAAAAACTAAAACTTTATACAAAAACTAGTGTTTACAATAGGCCCAAAGGCTCCGCACCACTACCGGTTGGTAGGGTACCCAGGACGCTGGCAACATTGCCTCGCTGTATCGCCAAACTGATGTGCTGGCCCAAGAAGCTGTCAGCGTTCCGCTCACCGGTACGCTCCACCAGACGTTTCGAAATTACCCTAAACATCTGGTGGGCGCCCGGCCCCCACGGACCCAACGTCTCTACCCCAAACGCCTCAAATATGTACCCTGAACCAAGAGTAACATATTTGCGACGTTTGAGGCATTCTGCGCGTAGCGCAGCCCTACCAGCCTCAACCGACGTCTTCGGAAGATGGGACGGTGCGAGAGTATCGACGCAAGTAGCGTCCCATACCAACGGCCGTCCCATCTTCCAGGAAATGAGAATCATACCATCGGGCCTTTTACCGTCATCTCGATGGAGGCCAGTCGGTTCTAAGATGGCCCCTATGTTGACGCTAGTAAGAGCCTGACGGATGATTTGATGATGATGACGATTGCGTTGATGCTGGAATGACATGCAATCCGACCGGCACTTCTGTGGCATGAGAATCCGTGGTGGCCAAATCGATCGACGCTGACACCACACCGACAAGGGGCGGAACAATACAGGGGATACCCAAACGGAGACTCAGAGCGATTCGGAATGAACCGGGATCCAAAAGTGTCCCGAGATTGATAGAGAGATGCGCCTGTAGCCAGAGACCTGACTCCCATTCAGAGACAGCGAGGATACGGGCCCGATCTGCGGAACTTAGAGACGTTTCAATCATATATTTCTGTATAAGTTCGCAGATCGGACGATCCCACTGACTCTGGGAAGCAGGGTTGGAGGGGGAAAAGTGTTCGGGCAGGCCAGTAACCAAGCATCCTTGCCTTCGGCTAAATGTGAAATTTCAAAAATTGGAGTAGATGGTAATAATATTTTCCTGAACTAATTCAAAGGCTTTGTGGGTCGAAGACAAGAAAGCTGGGAGAGATACGTCGGAAATTTTGCATATACCCAGACCACCCTTCCTGATTGGAAGTGAGGCCTGGGACCAAGCACGGTTGTCCAAATGAATGTTTGCTATTGAGCAGATATTGTCTAGCTTCTGCAGGATGTCATTATGTTTCCAGTGGTGACGGCAACGAAGATAGTAAGTAAATTTTGGGACGAAAAAGCAGTACCTAATTATGTGATAAGCCATATGGGAATTTATTTTATGTAGACGTTCTGAGATAGACTGAAAACTTCTAAATTTTTTCATCGATGAAATCTTGGAAGGAATCGTCGAGGATGGGACTATCTAGTAGTCCAAAGACTTTTATTGTCAACAATTTTGATGTTGGGTGCCAAGTTATTAAATTTCTTTATAACTGTTTCTCGGTCGGAAAATGTATCAAAAAGGTAGATCTCGCATGTCGCGAATTTTAATCTAAGCCGACTGTTTTGAGCTCTCCAACTAAAAACTGGAGATCACGGAAGGCAGTATTGGCGTCACCTCCTAGGGTCCCGTCATCGAGGTACCAGACGTTGAATTTAGATTCTAACCGTTTAATTATAGGATGAATCGCCAAACTGAAGATGGCCGGCCCGAGTGGGCCACCCTGTTGACAGCCGACAGCCGAACGTAAAAGATTGCTTTTATGGATTAATTTTGAGAGCTTATTGCAGCTGTGCCACAGAAAATTATGAAAATCTGGAATTTTGCGGCCGATTTCAGTCAACAGGGCACGTCTGTCTACCGCGTTGAAGGCATTCCTTATATCAACTTTTAGCAAGACTTCACCACCCTTGCTCTCAGTGAAAGTTCAGAGCACATGTACGGCTGCCTCACACAGCCCTTTGAGCCACAGCCTATTTGAAGTGGCTGAAAATAGTTACTTATGGGATTAAAGATTTTCTCACAATATATTGACTGCCTCGTTGGTCTGGTGGCAAAGCGCATCACTTTGTGATCACGAGGTCCTGGGTTCAAATCCTAGGTCAGACAAATGTAGTTTTTCTAAAGAAAAGTTTCCAGTATGAGTCCGGAGTCTGGAATTGTGCCCGGTATATGGCAATAGGCTCGTCTCCTATTACATGGGACCTAACATCGTCGGCGAATCGTGGGTGTACTCAGTACACCTCTGCCACCCCTTCTGGGGAATATAGGCGTGACGGTGTGCTTACAATATACTTTGGCAGAAAGACTGCGGAGGGTGGTGCCTACAGCGATAGGTTGAATCCCTCCCATCTTTTTTTGATAGAGCTCATAAGTTCCCCCCTAAAGAAAATACCCGCAACATCAGGGTGAACGCATTGCTTAATGATAAATTTAACCAGCGTCTTCAGATCCTTTAAGAGCTTTTGCCCAGCGCACAACCAAAAGAAGTTAGGTATTTTAGCTGTTGCGGGCTCAAACCATCGAACTTCGAACGTCGAGCCCACTTGCAGAGCCGCTGGGGAAAGAACTAATAGCGCCAGTCACATCCTCTACACTAATATCAACGGATCCGGGGGATGTGGGTGGATCAGGGAAACGGTGGTGGCTTGCAGATGGATGCTTCTGGAGTAGGGTGGTTAGTGTTTCTGGCGTGTCTAAGGCAATACTGTCGTTGGAGAAAATTAGTCGCGCGGCCCCTCTAATGTCACCATCACTGAATCTACCCTCCACCATACGGTAAAGAGCAGATTTAGAGTGGCGTTTTGCTTTATAAGAAACGGAAGTATTATTGTTAGCATGGTTATTGCAATTTTGTTTTAGTCTGGAAGTCAGTGAGTCTGTATTTGCTGGGTCAATTGAAACATGAAGAACCCTATAGGAGAAGATTAGCAAATGCTCCCAAGCACGTTGCGAGTTGTCTTTAAGTACACTTCTAATGGCAGCTGAGAGATCTTCAGCAACAACTATATTGGGGGCAACGTGGGGGGGCCCACGGGGAATTCGTTTGACTATTAACTTAGATGATTCTAACTCACTTAATACTTGCCAAAAAGAAATACTGAAGGACGAAGTTAAAGGGTATTGGTGGAGTGAAGTGTGGTTGGAGATGTACATGGGAAAGTTCAAGGAGAAAGATGTACCTTTTTCTGGTGAATTTTTAGACTCCTCTGTCCTTTGAAGTAACGTGTCTGGGAGCATTCGGGGCATCGGACTAAATTATCCAAAGACAGATTTGAACTTGAAACCACTTCATTTCGGAACGGTGGGTCCCGTATTGACAAAAGCAATAAAAAACACACTAAAATAAAAATCAAACTCTAAATGATAACCATTCACTGTAAAAAGAAGAACTAAAAACGCACTGATTATTTACAAGGAAAATCATTTTTGTTGCTATGGCTCGCTTACTACGCTTACGCGCCGGTCGACAGCACAGCGGATTGGCTGACTTGTTACGTCGCTATGACAAAGCTTGAAGACTATCGGTAAAACAATTGTAGAACTTAAAGCTGATTGGCTCTTCAGAATTGGCTGCGTGCCGCTAGCAACAAGGCCCTGACAAACGCCTGACAGATGTGCTCAGCTGATTTATTTTGCATACAACTTCAACAATTCGGCCTTGTAACTTTACAATTCTCTGTAGTAATCAATCACAAACATGGTCCCTTAATTATTGACCTTAAATTCTCACTATTCAGTACATTTTATTGTAGATAATTAAAATCAATGAATTTTCGTAGTAACTTTTGCACAGAGCTTATGTTTACGTCAAAGTTGACGTAGTTTTTAATCAATAACTATAATTAAATTATAAGTAAATAATATAATTATAGTTATTTCTGAAACCACCCAATGCTTGCATAACGGGTAAAAAATCTACAATTAACCGACAACTACCGCAGTGTTATCGAGTGGCGACCACGTTGGACCGATGGTAGGAGACAAGGTGGACCGATGACCTGGCAAATGTCGGGGGTAAATTCTGAATTGGTACAGCACAAAAACGGTAATTAAGGCGTTCTTTGTGGGAAGGTCTTGGCCTGCAGTAGACACATAACAATAATTATAATAATCGAAGTTTTACAAACCTTTAAGAAAATGCCCAGGCGTGGGAATGCACCACGTATTTTGGTATAAGACACTATCATACATGAAAACCTAAAGTAATTTACATTTTAAATTTATAAAAGTCTACAATCTTGCTATAAATTTTTTCGCGATAGCATAGTATAAGCAATCTCGCAAAAGAAATTTCATTATACAGCTAAACATATGCGCCGAACTCCTTAATTTGTACTAGTATACACCTGCGACAATTTTATATTGAATTGATGTTCACAAATCACATTTTTATGAATCTGAAATGGCAGTTTTTGCGAAGTTATTTAAATGTAGATAAAGATACCAAGCTCTAAGAAACGTTTGGGAAAGGTGATTGACAACAATAGGGTGCCATATTTGGAAACCGAGTTTCGATAGTGTAAAGACCTTTTTAAAAACAAGTATTTATTGCAGGAAAACAACGAAGATATCTTCCTTAGTTGAGAAGTTCCTATGGCTTTCTTTCGGCTCATCATCAAACTTCTGACATCATCAGGTCTAAATTACTCGTGAAGACAAATCCAAGGAGCCCAAACACGGTGCGGTTATATTGAGTATTGCGTGGTTCCTTTGGTCACCTTTTGGTTCATAGTCAGACGCTGAACACCATCTGGTTGTACAGTACTTGTCAATACCAATCTAACAAGTCTAAATACGAGGGGGTTCAACCGGAAACTATAAGATGGTTTGAGAGATATCTAGTCAACAGGTGTTAACAAGTTGAGTTTTCCCCAAGCCTGCTAATGAGGGGAATTCAAAAGGGATCGTTGCTGGGTCCGCTCCTTTTTATACTGTACACTGCTGACATAACTAACTGCTTTCGTCGTTGTTTGTACCACATGTACGCGGATGACACGCAATTATATCTGTCTTGTAATGCCAGTAACACTGCATCCGCTTGACAAGTGATTAATACTGAACTGCACAAGGTTACAACGTGGTCGAAAACCAACTCACTGGTATTGAACCCGCAAAAATCTAAATTTATGGTTATGGGTAGCAAAAATCAAATAAACTCAATACTGCCCGCGGCCCCAGATAATAAAATCATGGGGTAAAGTATACAGAGAGTTGATTTTGCATGTAGTCTTGGCCTTACCATCGATCCGGAGCTACGTTTTGAGGATCACATCAATAATGTAGTAAAAACTTGCTTGTATAGATTGAAATTATTATACAGGGTTAGGGAATTCCTTAGCGTAATAACAAGGAAAAGTTTGGCCCATGTCTTTTATCTCACACGAAAAAATTGATACGTGTGCAAAATGCGTGTGCCTGATTTTACTACAGTAGTTCCCGAAAAAGTCACGTCACGCCGTACTTCAATCAAAATGATAATCTTAAAATGGAAGAACGACGAAAGCTGCATTTTGCTCGTTTGTTATTCGGTGTCATAAATAAAAATAAGCCGAACTACCTATTTAACAAGCTTAGTTGGCGTCTTGATTGCTAGTGCTATGCAACTCGTTCTACGTCGTATCCACTCCCTGTGCCTCGATACAGGACCACAGCCTTACAAGGATGCTTTAAATATGCCGCCACCCGCTGCTGGAACGATATACCGCCTCCCATGAGATACCTAAAAATAAGTGACACTTTTAAATTTAAACTCAAGAAACACCTTTTACAAGAGTAAAAATTCACAGTGTGATTTATTGTTACTAGTATTTTTATTATTTTATAGTCTGTGGGTAAAGATTTGCGAGCCCGGGACTAAACTTGCCCCTTGTCTTTTGTATATGTTGTGCATAACGTCTGGGCGTGCGAATTCCGTAGGTATACCTACATCACGGTTCTGACCTACGCGCGGTAAGTAGGTATATCGAGGCCCGATCGGTCGGCGGCGTGTGGCGTCTGTCTTGAGGTGCTATAGGCCGAGCTGTACTTCATACTATAAAACTTGTTTATGTGTAGACACCTAAAAATACAAAAGATTAACATATTAGCAATATAAAAACACGACTATGGATGTCTTTAAGAATGTATATAAATACATTGACTAGACATATAAATACAATCACTTGGGGTACCACTGAAAATCAGCGCTGTGTTGTGGTTACGCTGCAACACAGCTTTACGCAGAGTGTTACCCCATTAGTGCGGCTAATAGTATCAGTACATTTTATTTTTAATTTTATTTTTGTAATATCGCTATTGTGGTATACTTGTTAGCTGGCTAATAAAATATCTTTTCTTTCTTTTTCTTTCATTTTTGCCCGAGCATTGTAAAGTCGAATCTCCGTTTTCTAATCATTATTGGCAACCTCCATCGTGTGATTTTAATGCTTCCACAGCAACATCAGAGTCTTCCATTTATTTCCTTTGGCACTCTGATTTATACCATCCATTTTAATTCAGAGTTAAGGCATGGATTATTTATTTCAATCTATTCCTTCTTTTGCTACAAAATGGAAATAAGATTTCTTCGAGTATTAGTAATAACCTGGAATATTTTTTGATTATTTCACTACTAGATAATGTCATTCCCACTAGACTAAATGGATTCCTGATCAGGCAAAATGTAATTTTTCAATCAAAAAATATTAGCCTGGAGTCTGATATTTTGCTAGCTATAATGGCAATAGGCTCGCCCCACCTTAGCTACCCTTCTTTGGAAATATAGGCGTGACGGTATTTATATTTTTTATTATTGGAATACTTAAATAAAGCATATCATAAACTGCCTTTTTGGTCTAGTTATCTAAAGTACGAGTGACGGTTACGAAGTCCTAGGTTCAAATTATTTGCTACTAACTTCTGCCCGCGACTTCATTTGTGTTGACTTTAGGAACCTAACATTTTTACGGGATAAAAAGTATCCTATATGTTAATCCAGGTAATACACTATTTGTGTGCTATTACCCAAATTGAGCAACAAACATCCAAAAATCTAAACATACAAACTTACACATTTTTAATATTAAACATTGCAACAATGAATCATACCGAAATCATTCCCAGAATTGTCCTTTTACAAATTAGCTATTTTTGGAATTAGTTTTTTATATAATCAGGCCTTTCCAGAATAAGGCATTATGATAATTCGGATTTTAGTGAATTGGAGGTTTTTACAATGCAAAGCAATCTAGCGAAGTGGGCCTAAGTTATACCTAGCCTATATATACCTAGCCCTTCTGGCTTGAGCGTAGTGGTTAAAAGCTCGCCCTCTTGTCCGGTGAAGCTGTAAAGGCCCCGTGGCCAACAGCGTGGATCACTCACACACACAAAAACTTAAGTCGGAGAAAATGTGCATTATCTGTAAAAGTATCCCCGCTTGGGAAATATAGGTGTGACGGTTTCTTTATGCAAGTACTTTATATTTATTTTATAATTTTGTTGGTGTACAATAAAGAGCATTCTATTCTATTCTACTATGCCCACTTTTAAGTCCTTATTTTGGCGTCCATAGCGATGTAGTACTGCAGTGTTTGTAAAATATTTTTTCATAAAGTAAAAACAATTTTAGCCCTATATTGCCCAAGTGCGGGTGGGTAAGGTGTACTGTGTATACTCATACATCACGTGATGATAGTTCTAAATAAAGAAGGGGCTAGCTTGATGTGTATACAAGGTGTATCCGTAAATAACGCAGGACCTCAGACACCCCGATTAGATAACTGCTTTACAAATTCAATACGAAAATCAAATTTCCAAATTTGTTAAGCACTTTATACTCCATATAACGAAGAAACTTGTACGTGTATGTACGTGTATTGAGAAATACCTTTTAGGGATGCATTTAGAATCTCCGTATTGCTTAGAATCAAGAAAAAAAAATAGTTTGTAAATGGGCACTGAAGGAGGAGGCATATTTTGCAAATTTAAAAAAATGTAAATATAGGATTTAGAACAACTACTTTCAGGTCTTGCGTTAATTATGTTACACCTTGTATATTTTTGTCTGATCATGTTAATTCATAGATTACTAGGCAATTAGTTAAAGAAAGTTCTGTGGTTCAATGGTTTAATCTTTAATCTGTATGTATTATTATGTACTAAATATTATGGTCTCTTGTGCACTGACAAATAAAATTATTTCTTTCTTTTTTAAAAGTACAAAATAAGTCTTTTGGAAAAGTCTTTTTCCAAAGTATCGAATGGGTCAATGATATGGATGCACGCTCTGGCACGTGTTTTTTTTCACTTAAGTAACAAATTAAATATAAAACAATTAGCCTTTTATTTTGTTGTAAATAAGGAGCTTGCACTTATTTTTCGTTTCTGACGATGTTTTTCTGGGAACATGAAATATAAAACAATTTCTTCTTTATTACTGCCCCGTTAGTCTCGTTGTCCTCGTTAGTATATGATCACGGGATCCTTGGTTTGAATCCTAAAGTAAACATTGTAAAGTATTATTCAGGTTTTCTTTCTATTTAAATTTCTAACTAAAATAGCCAGTCTTGTCTCTTGTCACTCAAAGCGAGACGTGTGTGCACAAAATACACCTCTGCCGCCTTCGCTTGAGATTTATTTTTTAGAAAATATTTGGATTTAACATTGGTACCAAAATTTGGGTGTACAATACTTTATAGGAAGGCGTAGTCTCCTTTCTCCTTGAGAAATAAAGACGTGATGGATTTTTTTGTAAAACCCTGGAGATGGATACGGTACATGAACGCTTTATAACAACATTTCCTATAAAAAAGTCCTTATGAAGTTCTAGCGAAAACAGACTTTTCTCCGTCGTACGCTACACAGTAAAAATGCAAGAAAAATAAAGTTAAACCAAATGAAAAATTTGGGAATTTTCCCAAATGTCGTGTAGCACGATTGTTGAGGGGGTGACTTTTAAACATTACATCGCAAAAGTTCCACCTAATCCACGAAAGCCCTAGATAATTAACTTTGTACATCTGGGGATCAGAAATATCAAAGCTACATGGGATATGTAAATTCTGAAGATTCTAGAGGGTAGCGCTGAAGAAGAAGAGTAAGCGCGGAATGTTTTGAATTTTTGTATTCTTTCATGTTTTTACTTACACAACTTTTACTTACTGAATAATAATGACAAAACATATTTTCAATGCGTAAGTGAAAAGATGTAGGTGCCCGAAAAAACAAAATATTTTTTTAATTATTTACACCGTTACACCTATATTCCCCAAGATGGCAGAGTTGTACTGGGAACACCCACTTTCCACCGACGATGTTAGGTCCCATGTAAAAGAGAGCTAGCCTATTGCCATATACTGAGCGCAGTTCCAAACTCTGGACTGAAATTGGGAATTTTTCGATAGAAGAACTACATTTGTCCGACCTAGGATTTGAACCTAGGACTCCGTTATCGCAAAGCACAATATTCGCCACTAAACCGACAAGGCAGTCTGAATGATCTTACCATGAACAAAGTTTCACAGGTTATGTCGTAATTGATGGGCACTTGCTCATTACGACCGTAACCGGCGTGCGCGTGCGAACTATGAGATTGGGGAAGCGAGTGAGAAGGAAATAACCTGTGAAACTTTGTATTCTGTGCTCTTCCTGCAAGGGATCTGGCGTAATGATCGAATGAGAATTCATCCGAAAATAATGCAAACTTAACGTAAAAGTACTATTGTATCTCCATGAAAGCACTGAACTACTCAAAGAATACTTTGAGGTATTTTGATCAAATTTACGCTTTCAATCTCTATTTAATCTAAATATGAAGGTCTGGGCGAAATTGATTCTGTGATTTTTGCGTGATACCCTGATAAAGAGCCAGCCAATATATTTTAAACAAGCTGTATCGTAAATCTTGGGGTTTATAGGTCTTGTCCTAACGATTAGATAATTGCCTCACAAATTCAACATCAAAACCACATTTCGAAATTGAATTTTTTTTACTCCTTTTTTAAGCACTTTTAAAAAAATAAAATAAAAATAAATACTTTTTAGAAATGCATTTAAAATCTACATATTGCTTTAAATTAAGAAAAAAAATTGTTTATTAAAGCGCACTAAAGGAGTTACAGCATTTTTTGCAAATTTAAAGAAAAATGTAAGATAAATTAAAAATAGGTGGAATCAATTCAGCTATCGATTTAGAACAAACTACTTTTAGGTCTTGCGTTTATTACGTTACACCTTGTATATGTTGGAACATTTTTTTCATTTATGTTGAGAGACCCAAAGATAGTTGATTTTATTCATAGGTGTATTCAGTAAACAGACGGCCTCTTTATAATTTTTCAAATGTGTGAAGATAATGTATGTTTGTTTGATAGGCTTGTTAGATTTAATCAACTTGTTATATCCTACTGTTTGGTAAAGGCCTTCTGTTTCAAGTCTAGCCGAGAGCGAAGAAGACATTTATTTAGCGCAGGTTGGTTTATGAATTCTTGCTGGAATATTACATTTAATATGGAACTTATCAAGTCGCTCACCCGGCTTTTAACTTGGCTTGCCGAGTATCCCATGAAATGGCCACTTTGTAAAGCAATTGTATTGTCTGTAGTGGCGCTGTGCACAGAAACCGGCTCTTCGAGTGATTATGTGCTATACCATGAACCTCACAAAAGGTGTTATTTACAGGTACTGTAATCAGTGGAACAAAATATCCATGTATGTACAAGTCTATAAAAGAGTACAAGACGTATTAGAAATGCTCGGCTATAATTTTGGGGGCAAAAAAATAAGATAAATGAACCTTAATACTTCCGGCTTCCAACTTTATTGTTCAGCCGATTGTAAAGTCGATTGTAAAGTACTCCAAAATTTTACGTGCACATAGGCGCAGACTTAAGCAAACGTCATTTTATATGGTCAAAGACTCAGACCGAAAAAATAGTCTACGATTCACAAAAAATTCCATCCCGCGCAGAGGATTCATCTCCTGCGTGAATTAAACCCTCATCTACTCAAAATCAAGAATCAAGCAGCCAAATTTTCGATTACTAACCGAACTCGTCAAATGGTAACATACCTAGATAACAGTTGTCAACAGATTTTTGAAGTTTTTTTCCTCATCGGATGAATACTCTCCGGTACAACGGGCATGCGTACAACCCTCACATACCGCTCAGCATAGAGACTCATGCGCAGACCACGCAGCTGAGTCACGTTATCCGCTCCTCAAAGAGGACGGCGCCTGCGCACGCCCTCAGCGAGAGGGCGAAATGCTCCATAGACACGGACTTATAGATATTAAGCGCTGATATTAAACAGGGACAGAAAGCGTCAGAAGATGTAGCAATGTTGTGATATATTTGATTGTGGGATAGAATCAAGGCCTATTGAGATATACGCGATATTAACGAAAATACCTCAGATTCGCTACGATCAATAAAACACGTAACGTGGCACCGTATGATAAATTCAGCAGTCATACTCGTGAACGGGTGCTGCTTGTGGGGACTAGTCCATCTGGAATCCTTTAGACACTCTTTATTAATAACTTCATTAGTCTCATATCTCAGTCGTTAAGGATCACACTGTAAACTATTTTAGCAAAAACAAACTGAAAATTTTTGAACTACGTACAAATGGTTGAGAAAGTTCGTAAGTAGCTTAGATAATTTTACGATTACGGAGTTCACAGTGTGAAGTTTCAATACTATTATCACCATCGGCCAAAAGACCTCCACTTCAGGACAAATGTCCCCCCAAAGATCGCAACTATAACCCACTTTGTGGTAGGCATCACCCAGCTTTTATTCGCAACCTTCACTAGGCTATCAGTCCATCTTCTGGGCACCTGCCCACGTTGTTCAGTACGTGGTCGCCAATCTGGAACCTGTGTACCTTTTGCTGCCAGGAGCACTAACAAAATTTGTTTTGATTTAAATCGTAAGATTGTTATATGCCTTGTATCGCCTGTGACAGCGAATATCCCGTATATCTGAATAAGCTTTTAGTTCTCTTGCTGTTAAATATATTTTTTCATACAACACATAAGTTAGTACATTATGTATACAATGCATTTATAATGACGCTACCTACCGCGCTAAATTAACGAGATCTTTAATTATTTATTTTCAAGATCACCTTTAGACAGATAGATAGAATACTCTTTATTGTACACATCAAATGCATTATAAAATAACAAAATAGTTGTTGTAAAATAACAAGTACAATTGGCGGTCTTATTGCATATAGCAATTTCTTCCAGACAACCAAGTCGAAAGAAATATAACAAAAATAAAGGGCAGTTGGTGGCGTACATTTATTCAGAATAAAGTAACTATACATATACAAAATATGACATACTTATTTATTTATTTATTTGTAGGAAGATCAACAGCACATGATACATTACGTACAGATACAATAAATGTGAGTCTAAGCTGCAGAAGGCCAAATACTGATCATCACGTTCAATCGTTATCACGAACATGACCAAATATGAATCTAATTTAAAATAATAAAGAAAACAGGTGAAGAAGACCTAACTAGACCATTACAACGTTCTATTGCAAATACATAGATGAGAAAAATTCATTGCTTAGTATTCGCCTCGCCGTCGACACACTACAATTAAATATATCAAAATCATTTACTTTGCAAAATTTATTAAGACTGTTACTTGCTCGCCATACATATGCATTTTGTTGATAATTGGATTTAACTAAGGGAACATGAATAGGAACAAAGTTTCTTACCGTTTTTGCTGGGACATTATATTTCAGTTTAGAAAGAAGTTCAGGACAATTAATATTGTTGGATATAATTTTTAAGATAAATACTATATCTGCGATTTCACGTCGTTTCGTTAAAGGGAGGAGGTGAAATTTGGCGCAAGTTTTTAAATAATTATCAGACTTGTAGGGTATTTTAAGACGATAACATAAATATTTAATGAATTTCTTTTGTATATTTTCAATACGAGAAATATATACCTTGTACCTTGGATTCCATATTTAAGAAGCATATTCTAATATGCTGCGTACAAAAGTACAATATAGTATTTCAAAAGACTTAGCCTCCTTAAAATCCCTTGAAATACGCATTATAAATTCCAAAGCTTGAGAAGCCTTGGTAACTATATTATCTATATGATCATCGAAGAGCAATTTGGAATCATGACACACCCCTAATTGGAGGTAGTTTGTCTGGGCCAGCAGATTTATTAATATCTAAGCTTAAGAGAAGCTTAATTATATCGTCCAGGTTTAATTGAATGTTCGAGATATCTGCCAAAGGTGGAGTGTGTGCAAGAGATGGACGATTAAGGGGACCAGTAGAAGAAGGCTGGAGGAAAGTTAAATAGAAATAATTTGAAAATAAATTGCATATAGCATTGCCATTATTAGCTGTCCTATTACCATATTTTATTGTATTAGGTATATTAGATGATTTATAGCGAGACTTAACATATGTCCAAAAATATCTAGGATTTGTGATAATAGATTTTTCAACGGCACTTATGTGATTTTTATAGCAATCCGCCTCCAGTCTTTTTACTCTTTCTCTAAGCAGTTTGAACGAATCGCGATCTGAACGATTACCATATTTTTTAAATTTCAAAAAATACTTATGTTTCTCTTTGATTACTATTTTTAATGCCGGGGTAAACCATACTGGATACGAATCTCTTTTGCAAACTTTTTTAGGAACATTTATTTCTATAAATTTATTGATATATGAGTAGAATAATTTTAACAGACTCGTCCACCGATCTGTTAGAAAATACCGTAGACCAATCGATATTTGATATGTTGGAATTTATTACATCATAATTACCTTTTGAAAAAACATATTTTTCTCGTACTCCAGGTGTAAGGTATGCATATTCAAAAAACAATAATTGAATTATAAGTGCATTATGGTGCGGATCAATCGGTACCAACGCGTCACGGCATTCAGAAACAGATACGGAATCATTACACAAAACAAGATCTAATATCCTGCCATAATTATTAAAAACTCCATTATACTGGTGCAAGTTATGTAATAATAAATCATCAGTTAATAATTTTTCATCATTGTTTATCACATTAGTAGGGGACAGGAAACCCTCATCATCAATTGCCCAGACAATACTGCTCATATTGAAGTCGCCAATTATAAGAAATTTGTCATCGGAATCGGATAATAATATATTTTCTAAATTAGTTAAGAAATTTTGCAATTGTTCTGAAAAAGAAAGACCTAAATTCTGTCTACATAAATAAATAACACATACATGCAACTTCCAGCTTTTTCGTGTTTTTGGGTCGTTAACATGAAGTGTTATCCAAAGATCTTCAGCTGTGGAATTAAAAGTAGGCTGAGGTATGGTTAGCAGTTCATTCCGGACAGCGATAAGCACACCACCGCCGCGGCTCTGTTTGGTGAACTCATAGTGCCTATCGCGACGCCATTCAAGACATCTGTCGTTAAATAATTCACAATTATTAACACTTTCTATCAACCACGTCTCCGTTAAAACCATGACATCGTAAGATCCAAGGCATACATTTCGATAAAAAGTACTCGTTTTTGAACGCAGTCTACGAAAATTCTGATAATAGACATTAATATTCGAGTTTATAACAACATTACTCCTGTTCACAACCATTTTTATTTAAGTAACATAAAGACATTAATACGTAATTTAGCTTAAGTATCGTCCCACGTGAATAATAGAAACGGTAACAAAGAAACTCAACAAATGAAATTAATAATAGTCGTTGGCGGTATTTCATAAAAAACATTATTCGCAATAATATGCACCTACAAATTTAGTTACATTCCGATAGGCGAACGTGTATAATATGAAGTACGGTTGAGCAAGCGAGACAATTGTATAATTAGCATATTCTACTATAATGTGAATAGAACAGTTAGCGAAACAATAGCCGTATGTCAATGGAAGGGACGAGTCAGGGGCGTTAAACATTTTGATGTTATGATAACCTATGTCGTAATAATATATGCAATGGCACACATTAAACAATACAATTATTCTATCTAGAGATAATCTATGTTTGTTTAAATTATAATAAAATCTAATGTATACGTAAAGAAAGTGAAAAATTAAAAGTGTAACAAAGGATAAATTAAATACAAAACAAATTAAACAATTTTGTTTAAATCACTTATCTTGTTAATTACTAGGACACCGGAGGTGTCATTTCTTCTCACATGGATTTTACCGAATTTCACCCACACATAACTATATTTTTTAACTTTAGCTGCTTCCTTGATCTTATTCAGCAAATTCTTAGATTCAGCGTTCAAGTGATCATTGATGTAAATACGTTGAGATGTCCCTTGGAAACCTAAGTCTTCTGACTTTAACATTTTGAAAGCACGTGTTGACGCGATGAATTCCTCTTTAATGAAGTGATTAAGGAAGCTAACAATAATGGATTTATCTTTCGAATTATATGTTGGAACTCTAGAGATATAATTAATCTGCGTTTTAGAAAAATTATATCCCACTTTTTTGCTAATAAGTTCAATGATATGAAACAGGTTTTCTTCCTTCTTAAATGGCACACCTTTAATCTCGACATTGTTCAGGCGAGATCTTTGTTCATTAATATATGCTTGAAGTTTAATGGCGGCAAGAATCGAGTTACTACACGATTGATTATTTTGAAGTTCAGTATTAGCACTTTCATTCTTATCATATTTCTTGCGTAGCTCTTCAATTAACGCTGCAGAGTGATCACACGACCTTTTTAGTTCAGTTAAGTCTTCTTGAATAGTTTTAACGTCTTGCACCAATTTGGGAAGGAAAGCAAGCTGGTTTTTTATTTCCTTGAATTCTGCCAGCTGGAGCTTAATGTCGCGAATCTCGTTAAAAATACTAGCCAATGACACTGGTTCATTCGGAACTTCTGGGGCCGGAGATGAGATTCTACACAAGAGACACTTCCAGGCAGCCCTACGATCCACTCCGAGTTTCTTCCATCCAGATTCGGAAATGCTAGCACAGCTAAAATCCAGATTCTTGCCACATGCTGAGCACTGCGCCCCATCGGTGAATTGATTGCTGCATAGATCGCACCTCATTTTAATTAATTATAATTGAAATGTAGGAACTGAATGAATTTATAGGTCGCACCAAATGTTTACAACCAATGAAAATTGCGCGATTTACGTGTACTTTAGTCAACTGTTTGCAACGTACTGTACGTATATTTACTGTAACGTATATTTCTTACTACATACATCTTCTTCTTCTTCAGCCGAAAGACGTCCAGACGTCCGACTACAGGACAAAGGCCTCCCCTAAAGACCGCCACAACGACCGGCTTTGTGCTGTACGCATCCAACTTCTACCCGCGACCTTCACCAGGTCATTGGTCCATCTTGTAGGGGGCCTACCCACTCCACGTCTTCCGGTACGTGGTCGCCATTCGAGAACCTTTCTGCCCCAACGGCCGTCAGTTCTACGAGCGATGTGCCCCGCCCACTGCCACTTAAGTTTAGTAATTCTGAGTGCTATGTCAGTGACTTTCGTCCTCCTGCGGATCTCCTCGTTTCTGATTCGATCCCGCAGGGTAACTCCGAGCATAGCTCTCTCCATCGCCCTTTGGGTGACCTTGAGCCTTCTTATGTCTTTCTTATATTTCTTACTGCATACATATGTAGTAAGAAATATATTAAATTTATACATAGTGCATTAGAAATAAACGTAACGTAACCTTTACAAATTGATGTAAATAAGTTGAACTTAAGCTGAATTAGATTAAAACTTTGTTTACAAAATATGTTAGTATCAGATGAATAAAATATGATAGATTTTATATTTCCTTGTCTAAGCATATTTTAATGTTTCTTTTTCAATTGTATCATGAAAAATACTTAAGCAACAATTTAGGGCTATGGTAAAATTCTAGTTTCACGAAGTCATCAATCCCCTTTTAATTATCTAGATTCAAATACAATAACCTAGGATTTCATGGCCCACGGTTGGAGTAAATATCTGTCTAAGAACAATTTTTTTTTTCATTCTTAGTCTAACGCATATGCGATATTAATCTGTGTGAACATGCTTTTCGAAATGCAGAATATTTTAAAAAGGGTGAGTCCATTTTACCCATCTTAGCTTCGTTTTAGTTTAACAACGTGATTTCGATGTATACAATGTGTAAATTATTTTGTATTAATGTATACTTCACTGGTAACTAGATATATAAAAATATAATAATAAAAATGTTTGTTACAGTCGGGAAGAATAAGGAAGAAAGGAAGAATTAGGAGTTGTAAGAAGAAAGGTCGTGATCCCCAAAAAAGGGAAAACATGGTACTTAATAAAAGAAATGATATTTTTTTTTTTATAAAAACGTAGCCCCACACTAGGATTTATTCCTGTGTCGTGGGTGCGTTAACAAACATGAAAATTCACAAACAAATACTCAGACCGGAACAAATAATTGTGGATCACACAAAGATTTGTCCCGTGCGGGAATCGAACCCGCGACTATTAGACACAGTGGACGTAGCAGCTCAAGCTCTTAACCACTGCGCTAAATCGTCCGTCGTAGCTGGTTTCTTTGCGAGACGGCCAAAATACAACTTGGTTGAAGGAGAATAAAATGTTCGGAAAGTGGCACGAATATTTTTTGGAGTTTACACAATATAAACAACCAAACAAATATGACAAAATATGTTATAACTATGCCACTCTCTCAGCGCTACCAACCATGAGCCTCCTAAAACTTGTTAGGTAAGTAACTTTACTTTTTTACCAATTGAAATTACAGCAGTTTGCCATTCACCATGCAATCACATTTAACAGTGCCGATTTTTTTGCTCCATGTGTTTCCTCTAGGTAAGTTTTTTTTTGCAATAAGGAAATAATTTTGGATGGTGCGTGAGTTCTGTAATTTGTGGCAGAGATTAAAGGTCTAAGTTTTCTACTTTTAAAAATACGGTTTCCTTCACGAGTCGAGTGACAATTATTTCACAAGGTTATGATCCAGATATAAATCTCAAAATACTACATTGCAGTCGCTAAGAGTATGTTTTTAAAGGATTATCCGATAGAACTGTATATATAAAGTAAATTATAAAGAACGTACTAATTAATGAAGTCTTTTTTAAGAAAAATACCGTAAGCAACAATCCACATTCTTGGAAAGTTACGATTTCCTCCATCATAATAACCATTAATTGTAAGAACTTGTCATGTCGCTTATGACGTTCTTACGACGTTCTTCCTGAAAATGCTAACGATAACGCTGACTTACACTCAAGTTGAGGTTGATGTTATTCTACGAACGGCACTTTAGGTGCTTGGTTTTGAATTTAAAAAGATTTAAATCAGCGATAGTCAAACTTAGACTATCTTACCGCGACCAAATAAACCGAGTCTTATCTGATGGAAAAGTCAAGAGTCTCCGTAACCGGCGAGCGTGTATGAGACGAACTATGAGAGTCGAGGAAGCCAGAGAGGTATGTAAGGAAAGAACCTGTTGGAACTCTGTACTCTCTGCCTACCCCGCAAGGGATCTGGCGTGAGGTTATAGATAGATAGATAGATAGATAGATAGATAGTCAAGCTTTTTTACTGGCCCACTTACATATTTTAAATATGTCTGAGACAGGGACGAGGATATGAGTCAAAGTCAAAAATCATTTATTCTAATTAAGCTCAGACGCAAATAATTTGTTTTATATAAACCCTGCTTGTACTTATAAATTATCAACTTCCATTTTGTTTTATCAAATCTTATTATTAATCTACCGCCGGATCTGAAAGCGGCCTCCACTGAAAATATCCAGCGATGTAACTTAGCGAGTTTGTCCTTTTTATTTAGTTTTCTTTCTCTTTTTTCTTTGTATGGGCCATAAAAGAAACACAAACGTCTAAATTATTACATTTGTTGCATCTACTACTGGATTGGGATGCGTCATCCACTGAGAAGATCCGTTGGAAAACTCGGCCGGTTGGTATTTTAACCTAATTGTTGGACTGGCCTTTCTGATTAACATTTTTCTTTTACAAAATTGTATAGCTCCATCTCTTTCTTACACCAAATTAATATAACAATAATACTCTTATAAATATTCTGGTAATCCCATACCTGGTAAAACATATAACGTGACACGAGTACGGACGCAGAAGTGAAAGAAAGGACGTGCGGCTATTACGCGCTGAACTTAGAACTTGGAACAATTAACGTATAGTCGTGTTCACAAATCCACGGACACCTTGAAAACTACAAGTTTCAAAACAACATAAAAATGGGTCCAGCTTATGACGACTAGTGGTAACAACTCAATCAGTCGACATAAATTATCAACATAATATGTAAAAATAATTATTGTATTTATTAAATTAAAGTTAAATTTTACTCTGTTTGCATTTGAACAATAAATAAACTCAAATCGTTTATTTTGCATAAACCTTTCAGTGGTGTTTACGAAGTGTCATATATACATTTTTTTTTAAATTACTAATCTACCACCGGATCGGAACGCGGCCTCTACTGAGAAGATTCGACGAGAAACTCGGCGGGATTTTCTTTTTTGTTTAATTCTCCATTCATGTTTTTTTCATCATTTTTTGTATACGAGTATATACATACATTTTTATATTATACAAAATCATTAATGCGATCCAGCTCCAGCGTGATGCCTTACGACTGCGATATAAGACTATTTTTAAATATATGCTACAATGAAAAGCTAGAGGATTTTGGGTGGACCAGTCTCCACAAGCAACACCCGTTCACGAACCCGCACCAAATAGACACTGCAAGCATAGTCCTTTCAGTGACCAATCCCAGACCCCAGAGTGCAGTCAGAAAAAGTCTACAAAAGGAGCAGTAATTCGAGCTAGTTTGGCACGACACCCTACGATTTGACATTTTTGTTTACATTAAAGACGTGCTTTATGACCAATAATCGTCAATAAAATAAAGAGACACTCGAGCGGAGAAGGGCAAGAAGCTCCACAGCCACTCCTTTAAAACAAAAATTGTTCTGTTCACACTGTCAATTGTGGGGTGTGGGAGACAAGGTACATTACACTAGGTAGGACTAAAAAGTGTGATAACCTAGTGGTTAGCAGTGATAGCCTAGTGGCTAGACCGTTGGACTGCAAAGTCAGAGGTCTCGGGTTCAAACCCAGGCACGCACCTCTGTCTTTTCGAAAGCATGTGCGTATTTAAAATAAATTATCACTTGCTTTAACGGTGACGGAAAACATCGTGAGGAAACCTGCATGCCTAAGAGTTTCTCGAAGGTGTGTGAAGTTCGCCAACCAGCACTGGGCCAGCGTGGTGGACTATGGCTTAAACCCTCTCAGTTTGAGAGGAGGCCCGTGCCCAGCAGTGGGACAGTTTCTTAACAGGGCTAATATTATTTATTTTATAATATAGGACTAAAAATGAGGATACATGAAACATTATCATAATACAGATTGAGAATATGACTACATACTTCATTTTCATTAGCAGGGACTTAATTGTTAATAGTACTAGTTTAATAGAAGGAAGAGAACATGAAAACAACATTTAGCCAAGATTGAACTAGTCATCTGTATTATAGCGGAGCCGGAGCAGCACCTATCCAAGCATTTTTGTCGTTCAAGTATTCATCTAATGAGAAGTAAGCCTGCTTACAAAGTGTCCTTACAAAGTTTCACTAAGATTAGTGACTTCAATTGGAAGTTTATTATAAAATTTAACACAATAGCCCATAAAAGATGTGTGAATTTTGGATAATTGAAACTGTGGTTGATCTAACTTATTTCTATTTCTAGTTTTATGACAGTGCCTTGTACCTAGCTGAGTAAACCGATTTAAATTTTTCCTGGTATACATTATGTTTTCATAGATGCATTGACATGGAACCGTCAAAATATTGGTTTCCTTAAACAATTCTCTCAGAGAATTGCGACTACCTAAATTATAAATGGCCCTAATGGCCCCTTTTTCAAAATAAAAATGGACTCGATGTCAGCCGCGCTACTCCACAGTAATATGCCATAAGACATGATACTATGGAAGTAGCTAAAATAAATTATTCTTGCGGTGGCTACATCAGTTAGTTGTCTAATTCTTCTCACGGCATAGGCAGCAGAACTAAGTCGTTTTCCTAAAGTTTTAATATGTGGGACCCCCTGTAATTCAGAGTCTAGCATAATCCCTAAGAAATTAGTATCATTAATAAATTCAAGTTTCTCATTGTTCAATAAAATATCACAGTCACTACTTTTAACATTCGGTAAAGGAAATCGAATACATTTCGTTTTCTGGCTATTTAATGCTAAATAATAAGTAGTGAACCAGTTATGCACCTTAAAAATATCGTTATTTACGTCGTCAAGATTATCAACATATCTACCACCTTAAAATATCAAAGAGGTATCGTCAGCAAACTACCTCAATATATACAAAAATTCATTAATATATACCAAAACTAGAAACGGACCCAGTATTGATCCCTAAGCAACGCCTATTTGTACTATAGCTCCTGGAGAGCATCGTTTATTTGAATGCATTGCTGCCTACCTTCTAAGTATGATTTTATTAAATCAAGAGCTTTTTCACGGATTCCGTAGTGCTCTAATTTAGGCAAAACTTTTTTATAATTTACACAATCGAATGCCTTAGAAAGGTCACAAAATATATCAATGGCATCCTGCAAACTCTCCCAGGCATCAAAGATATGCTTTAACAGAATAACACCGGCGTCAGTAGGACAAAGTCCTTTGGTGAAACCATATTGCTGATCATCTAGGATGTTATTTGCTTTAGATTGTTCTAACATTTGAATAAGCATTATCTTTTTAAACACTTTACTAAGCACTGGCAAGACAGAATCTATCTATCTATCTATAACCTCACGCCAGATCCCTTGTGGGGTAGGCAGAGAGTACAGAGTTCCAACAGGTTCTTTCCTTACATACCTCTCTGGCTTCCTCGACTCTCATAGTTCGTCTCATACACGCTCGCCGGTTACGGAGACTCTTGACTTTTCCATCAGATAAGACTCGGTTTATTTGGTCGTGGTAAGATAGTCTAGGTCTTCCCCGATACCTGCATCCTTCCACTTTCACATTGTATATCTGTTTTGTCATTCTTTCCTCTGGCATTCTTTCTATATGCCCGAACCAACGGAGCATGCCCTATCTCATCTTTACACCGATACTATCTTTCATACCTACTTGCTGTCTTACTATGCTGTTGCTAATGCGGTCGGTCAGCTTCACTCCGCACATCTTCCGCAGAGCTCGCATTTCTACCGCATTTATCCTACTTTCATTCTCCTTCTTACATACCCAGCTCTTGCTACCTTATAACAGCGTTGGGACAAGAACTCCGTTATGTATGGCCAGCTGCGCCTTATGGCTTAAGTGCCGGCTCCCGAGTAGCTTTCCCATCGAACCATTCACTCTGTTCCCTGCACTCACTCTTCTCTCTATGTCAGCCGTGTATTTCCCATCCTTACTGAAGGCGCATCCAAGATTTACAAACTCATTCACTTGCTCCAGCACATCGTTACCAACCACAATCCTTACATTCGTTCTGGTTTCTTCCCTTTCAAAAACCATAATCTTGGTTTTCTTCACATTTAAGTGTAAGCCATTGATCATGCAGTCGTCTTTCATAATTGTGACTAGTGTTTGCAGATCAGTGGCTGTTGGCGCTATTAAAACCGCGTCATCTGCATAAAGTAGATGGTTTACCACTAAGTCACCCATTTGTACACCTTCATTCATCGCTTTCAGTCTTTTAAGACTTTTGTCCAGATATATTATAAACAGTCTAGCGGACAACACGCAACCCTGCTTGACGCCGATTTTAACGTCAAACCAGGGTGACCTGTTACCACCCACCCGTACGCATGCCTTGCAGTCCACATAAGTGGACTGGACGGCTCGCAACAGAGTGCCATCTATACCATACTCTGGCAAAATGTCCCAAAGTGTCTTTCGCACAACTCTGTCAAATGCCTTCTCCAGATCTACAAAACCGCAGAAAACCTTCCGCCCCACTGCCAGATGCTTCTCTACGATGTTACGGAGTGAGAAGACTTGATCCGAACATCCTCTTCCAGACCTGAAACCCCCTTGTGCCTCGCACAACATTCCATCGGACTAATGTTTTAAAATTTCGCATTAATTTGTTAAGCTGAAATGATACACATAAAATCATTAAACAGACGATAGAAATTGAAGTAAGTTTGAACCCGCATCTAATGTTAGTCTCTTTTTAGTTTTTAATTTTTATATTATGTTATTTTCGGCATGGCCATGGCAACAAAGGCTATTTGGTTGTTTAAGAAAAGCATATCGACTCGACAAGATTTATTACGTTGGACGTTAACCTAGTTGGATGCCCTTCTGCTTTCGATCATTGAAAGCATTTTAGGAACATCGTGCTTTTGCATATGTTTGTACTCTTTATTAAAAAAAGCAATAATAATATTATAAAAACCGCAAATAATTCCAGTTTAAACGCATTTTAAATATCAACAAAATCACTATATACTATATTATACATTTAAACTACACGTGTTTTCATTATAACATACAAAATTATGATTCTCGCTTACGAAAGTAAAAAGTTACCCCATTAGTTTTCGTATAATTGAGGTTAAAATCACGAAAGTGGTGCTGACAAATTGCCGAAACTTCGTTTGTTCGGATCACTTCATGGTAGCGTTTAACGACTGATGAAACGTTCGATCCGAAGCTTCGGAATTACTTTTCATGGTAGACCTACAGATTATTGTTTTAGAAATTAAAGAGCGGGATACTATTTCTCAAGCACTTTAATATTGAGCACGAAATATCTACTTATGTGTGCGTATTAAAAATTATGTTTTAGGAATGTATTTGAAATGGCCTTGTTATTTTGAATTTGACGGACGATTTAGCGAAGTGGTTAAGAGCTTAAGCTGCTCCGACTACTGTGTCTAATAGTTCGCTCGCGCGGGTTCGATTCCCGCACAGGAAAAATCCTTGTGTGAACCAAAATTATTTGTTTCGGTCTGGGTATTTGTGTATGTGAATGTTCATGTTTGTAAACGCACCCACGACACAGGAATAAGTCCGAGTGTGGCGCTACGTTTTTAAAAACAAAATAGAGCGGACTGAATGAGGGACAGCATTTTTCACTATTTAAAAAAATATAGAGAGAAGAGTGAATGCAGTTAATAGAGTGAATGGTGCGATGGGAAGGCTACTTGGGAGCCGGCACTTAAGCCAAAAGGCGCAGCTGGCAATGCATAACGAATTGCTTGTCCCAACGCTGTTATATGGCAGTGAGAGTTGGGTATGTAAGAAGGAGAACGAAAGCAGGATAAATGCCGTCGAAATGCGATCTCTGCGGAAGATGTGCGGAGTCACGCTGACCGACCGTATTCGCAACAGCGTAGTAAGAAAGCGTGTAGGTATGAAAGATAGTATCGGTGTAAAGATGAGAAAGGGTATGCTCCGTTGGTTCGGGCATATAGAAAGAATGCCAGAAGAAAGAATGACAAAACAGATATACAATGCGAAAGTGGAAGGATGTAGGTGCCGGGGAAGACCTAGACTATCTTACAATGACCAAATAGACCGTGTCTTAGCTGAAGGGCAAGTCAAGAGTCTCCGTAACCGGCGAGTGTGTATGAGACGAACTATGAGAGTGGAGGAAGCCAGAGAGGTATGTAAAGAAAGAACCTGTTGGAACTCTGTACTCTCTGCCTACCCCGCAAGGGAGCTGGCGTGATGATATAGATAAATAGATAGAAAAAAATATAAAACATGCATTAATAATAGTGGGAATCGATTCGTCGGCGATTTGAAAGCATTTAAAACAAAAAATCACCTCACATTAGGATTTATTCCTGTCGTAGGTGCATTAAGAAACATTGTGGGGCACAAAGATTTGTCCCGTGCGAGAATCGAACCTGCGACTTCTCGATCCAGTGGACGGAGCGACTCCACCTCTAAGCCACTGGATGAAGCCGTCAGTCAGTAATTACTTTCTGGTCTTGTGGTAATTATGCTATATGTTGTATAGACGTAAGAAAATTTAAATTAATAAGGATTCTAGAGTTAACGTAATTTATTCGGTTCTAATTTCTGGATAGCAAAATTTAGAACCGAAAGATTATAATCCACATTAAAAATATCATTAACTTACATTATTTAAAGGACCATCACTTTCCGAAGCAATTTCGTGAGAAATTAACTTCCTGAGTTTGACACGTTGTGACACCTGTCGACCCATATCATGATTGATATACACTTTGACAAAGTTGTCTTATTGGTCAAGTGGAACGAAGTGCTACTAGAGATCACAAAGTCCTAGGTTCGCATTCTTGGACAAAGTGTTTCTATCAAACTTTTCCCAATCGCTGTCTGCTAATCGTGCTGTAATGGTCTATTACCATGGCGTTATCAACTCATCTACTTTCCTCAAAGCGGGATGGTAGAGATGTACTATGTACACCCATATATCGTAGACAGTATTATGTCCCACTGCAATAGGGAGCGAGTTTATTTCCATGATACCGGGTAAAATTCCACACTCCGGACACCGATTGAGATTTTTTCGATAGATAAAGCTGTGTCTTCAACCTAGTATTACTACTACTCCGACTACGTAGACTTATATCTTTAAAAAATTACTTTATCTTATCTTAATTGGAGTTTTAGTGGACTGAGTTGCCTTAACCGCACTTCGACCGGATGGGATCTTTTGTGGTGCCCTTTGCCTTTATACACTTACGTATCTGGTGATCCAAATACTCCCTACAACAGCTTGTAGATTCTGGCAGGGAGGAATAGCTTGTATTCCTCTGGAGATGGATAGGCCATATGCCGTAGATTCGTTCGCCGCGCCGCCAATGCGTCGCATTTGCAGAGGACATGCTTTTTAGTTTCAATTTCTGTACCACAGCTTCTGCATACAATGTCGCTGGATAGATTCATCTTGTGTAGATGTTCTATTGTATCATAGCGCTATGATACAATAGAACATCTACATACAGGCGTATGTGCTCTGTTAAGTTGCCTTAGTTGAAATCTACTATGTCTTAGTAATCTCTTGTTGTCGCTTTTGGTCCATGTGTTACTGAATTTCTTGGTGTGCCTTAGCCCTTTGTTTGCCTCCCACTTTTTTTTTTACGTTGTTTCTTGGCATGTTTTTAATATACAGAGGCCCGTAGGCGCCATCTGGTATGCCTTTGAACGGTTCAGGGCCTACGAAATTTTTCATGAATCCTTTCTTTGCTTCGCGCTCATTGCCCTCAACCCCCGTGTGCCCAGGGACCCGGACTAATCTGACCGTGTTGCGCGCTCCACATCTGTCACGAAGGTGTACACACTTCACAGCCAGTACCGAGTTTAGCACACAGGAGCTGATGGCTTTGAGGGCAGACTGACTTCTTATTAGTTATTGGTTTTTCCGGTACTTCTCTTGCGCATATTGTTCTCGTGTAGGTTTCTACTTGGAATATAGAAGCCGATTTACCCTTGCTTTGAGTTAGACTGTGTCCTTTTATGTGTATGCCAGCTCCTGTCCCAGACTTTGTTTATAAACTACCTACTTACACTTACTTCAATTAGCTTCCGAACCGTTTTCAGGCCATACATGCTATTGTCTTAATCATATTTAAAACTCTGTACTCTCTGCCTACCCCGCAAAGCATCATGACATATATAGTTATAGATATGCCCCCGTCACAAGAGTATATCGACCCCACTAAATGTACTAAATCACTAATTATACATAATTACATATCAATTGAGGGTACTAAATGAGAGAAAATTAATTCAATTACTTTGATGACCGTCGCCATAGCGGCTGAGACTATATGTTTCCTACAGTTTGACACTAATGAAATCTTATATGAGATTAAATGTTGGCAATAAATATTTAGAAGTTTAGGAAAAGAATGATGTGGACTTAACCAAATTAAAGAAAAACCCTTCAGCAAGGGGCCTCTGGGATCTCCAAATGGCATGCACCGGTGCCCCTTGCTTGGGTACGTCTTGGGGAACCAGTACCGCTTACAACATACCTTAACGATATAGTTTATATTATCTGCTACTCGCACAGATAAAGAATGGGATTAGAAATAACGTCGCCTCTATTCACCTGTCGCACGCACACTATCGCTGTCTATACTCACACTCGTCGGGAGTGACTGCAAAAATCATCTTTGTGTTGCGTATTTTGGACTCAGTCTTAGTTCGGTCTTATCAATTTATTTTTATCATTTAATCGTTGTATTTAGAATCATGAGACTAAGAAGTCTTATGATTAATAAACATAAATATTATTTGTAAATTAAAGTGCCTTGCTATAAAACTTAATTAAGTAGGTAATTTTATTTTAAAACACCAACGCGACATTCGACGAGCCGCCATTTCTAATCCCATTCTATAAATGAACGAATAGTAAATAGTTGAGCATCTTAATATTAGCGGTCCGAATAAGACTTACGCACATAGACATGTGCTCTACGCGGCTTTCCGACAGGTCTCATACCACTTAACAAGCAGCCCACACCCTAATGAAGTAAAAGAAGGTTAGTCGTATAAACGCGCTACGTACGCACTGCTTCCCTTCCTACGCTATCACTACGGTTTAGTCTACTAAATATCTTTGCAAGTATGGGAAAAAAGAAATATGTATAATAAAAAAAAAGAAGTTAGGAAAACTATGGCAATGGAAACAATATCATTTCGGGGAAAAGAAAATTTGATGTCCGGAGTTTTTGCAAACATAAGTGAAATACAGAGCAATCGATATTTGAAGTTCCAAAGGAGTATGTGAACAGACGTCGCTGCGGCGGTACTGCTTATTGCTCTAGGCGGAAAGTGGCAGCGGTAGCAGTGTTGAAACCGAGTATCAGAGGGTCCCGGCTACTCGGAAAGCCGCGTAGTGCGCGCGTCTGTGTATGTGATTTTTATTCATACCGCTAGTATTAAGATGCTGCACTCTTTATATATGTTAACTGTACGGTGCTTATGACAGTTCCACTCATGAGTTGAAAGAAAATTGGTTGTAACGACACTAATCCCCGCTCATTGCCGCGCGACTGGATTTTTTAATACTGACTGGTCATACTTAACACGACTGTCTTGATGATCTAGCGGCGTAGAGTGCGGCTGGTGACCACTAGTTCTGAGTTCAAATCCAAGTTCTAAGAAACTGTGTTTTTCATCGAAAAATTCTTAGCAATTTAAAA
Organism: Phalera bucephala; assembly: GCA_905147815.2. Taxonomy (NCBI): domain Eukaryota; kingdom Metazoa; phylum Arthropoda; class Insecta; order Lepidoptera; family Notodontidae; genus Phalera; species Phalera bucephala. The sequence goes on from LR990616.1 coordinate 36,370,040, forward strand.
CTGTGGCCGGTATAAATGAATGAAACCAATAAAATCTTTCACAGCATTCACTCTAAATAAAACAAAACAAGCACAATAAAATTCCTCAGTAATCTATCTATCTATCTATATCGTCACGCCAGTTCCCTTGCGGGGTAGGCAGAGAGTACAAAGTTCCAACAGGTTCTTTCTGTACAGATCTCTCTGGTTTCCTCCACCCTCATAGTTCGTCTCATACACGATCGCCGGTTACGCCTCAGTCATTGAATTGAAACCGGGTTTGTCTTTATTAGGGAATTAAATCAACTCCAAACTCTGACAAAGTTTCGGTAAATCCTATTAGTCATTGTCTACAGCCATTTAAAATGTACACCGTTATATCTTAGATTACCTAAGCGGGAATGGCGTACTGTGTACACCCACATTTCGCTGACTATGGTAACTACTTACATAATAGGTGTACAGGGAGCGAGGGTACTGCTTTTATACCGGACATGATTCTGTTTATAATTCGTATAAATATCAAAAAATTTTAAACATAACAAACAATTCATAAAATAGAAGTAGAGTAAAGAGAACACAAAACCTTAAAACAAATCAAATAAAAACCGTATACAAGATAAAATAATTTCAAATTAAAAATACCTTTTTAAAAAATCTTTTATAAAAAAAGGTAAACCGACTTCAAAAAGCAAAAAAATAAATATTTGAAGTCGGTGCTGGTTGGTGCAGTCGGTTACTTGGCACCGACTTCAAATATTTATTTTTTTGCTTTTTGAAGTCGGTTTACCTTTTTTTATAAAAGATTTTTATTTTACAATTTTAAGTGACCAGTGAATTATTCTATAGTAGGGTACCTATAGGATTGACGTAATACCCATAATATCTCATTTTACACATGCCTATTGTTTGTCGTTAAGGAGTTCCCTGGTATATCTTCTAAGTCCAAGGTCCAATGTCAATAAAATTAATATGGGATCACCTTGGAGATATACTGAACTCAATGCAAAAAATATTATCAAAATCGGTCCACAATTGACGGAAATATCGCTGAACATACATAAAAAGAAAGCATACATACAACTGAACATAGAACCTCCTCCTTTTTGAAGTCGGTTAAAAACAAGCTTTTATAGCAAAAACACAATACAGATATTTCGCTTAGGTGAAAGTTCCTATTCCTGCTGCGTGCTGTCACGTTCATCTTTATTTAGGAAATTTGCAGTAACTAGTGCGAATACGATGGTATATCAACTCGATAGCGTTACGCAAATGTCAATCATGCTACGCAGAGAATAAAGAAGTTCTGTGGTGGTAAGCCAAACACACACACACAAACTATCGAAGAGTTTTAACTGAACAATAGTTCCAAATATTCTTCGAATATTTTTTTCTGAGCCGTTGTCCTTTAAATAAAACAAATAAAAATTTTGCCGACCAGTTCGCAACCAACGAAACACCATATCAGAAAGGTTCAAAGCCGTTTTTCTTTTTGGAAATACCAAGAGGTATCGGAATTCAAGAAGTCATTTTCTATTGCTCTTTGATCTAAGTTTAACAAATGGAACTATTGAGTCACGTCCGCCCATTGTTTATCAGACAAAAGTTTTCAACGATGGAATTTAATACAGTTCAGAGAGCTTAGCACATACTGATAGACGTTAGCGTAACACTATCGAGTTTATATGTCATCATTTTCACACTTAATTAACTAGATAAACGTAAACAAACGGTTGGGAAAAAAACACGGAATTCAAAAAACAAAGGTTTTTTGTTTAAAACAATGTTTAATTTATTATTATTATTTTAGAAAAATAGTTTTATATATCATAATAAAAAAATGCCACTCATAATTATTTATATTAAGTCGAGTGGGATTTATTTGTGAGTTCTATGTATAAAAAGATTTTTCCATCCTGTAACTTTTGATAAACATCGTTGTTGATATCAAACCAATAAAAAGCATAATAAATAAATAAAATCATAAAAAATATTTTCTATACGTACGTAAGCATGTTTTATTTTCAAATGAAGTACTTATTTAAAGCGTGTTTAAGACATAGTTTAAAATACATATTAAAATCAGTCGAAATTACTGTTGAAAACATATTTTAAACACGGTAATTAAAACAAAATGTTTTGTTTTGTAACAACCCCTGTGTAATCATGACAGCACGATTTTTTAACAACATTAAGTTATCGTCAATTTGTTCGTGCTAAACTTCCAGTTCTTACTGGATATTGGAAATATTATCAAGAAATGTTTTGGAGAAATAACACATTTTCTTGTTTACTTCTTCTTCTTAGTGTTCCGACGGCAAACATGATTATAATTATATGGATGTGGCTCAAAAGGTGGCCACACTGATTGCATTGTCGGAAATAGACATCAAATCAATTTAAGTGCTAGGGCACGCAGAGCATAATATAAGGTGGGACGTCGTTTGGGTTGCTCTGCACAAACACCCCATAATAGTACTGTCTGTGAATCCCCACCTTTCATGTTTTCCTTACTTCGGCCGATCTGAGTCCAGTGGGTAGTCTATTTAAAGACTTTCAGACTGTCCATGGTAATTTATGTCCAGGTGAGGGACTCTTAGTAGTTGGAACAAAGGGATTTGGTAGCGATACTCCTACCCTCCAAAGGTTGCGTCTAGCTTTTAACTGTTCCAGGGTTAATGAGTCGACACACTTTATAAAGCTCTTATGGCTCTTTACTAGCGTGTGTGTGTGGTAGCTGATTATGTAGTGTAATGTTATGTGCGGCTGGCGATCACAAAGTTCTAGATTCAAACCTTAGGTCAGACACACTCAGTCTTGTGAGGATTTTTATATTTAAAAAATGGTCAGTAGCAGTTCGGAGTTTTGGAGTTGTACCCTATATAATGAGAATATCGTGGGAGAAATAATTATGTACATAGTACACCCCTGTTTCCCTCGCTGGGAAATTACTTATTTACAATTACATAAAACAAATAACCCGCCACGTGCATCCGTTAATTATGAAAACAAAGGATAATTTTCGTTGTCATAGCAAAGGGTTAAAATTAACCCGGCTCAATCGAGCGGAATGCCCATTAGACGATGTTACTAGACTGTCAAACTAGATCAGTTGGAATGGTTAAAATGTTGATAAATATACAGCCAAACACAAATAAGTTTAAATGATTCCTATAAACCATTTTTTCTTAGCTAAACAACTTTAAGTACTTTTTATCGTGCGATTTCTTCTAAAAAATATTGAGATGCAAATTTATTTAAAGAAATGTCTTACCAAGTGAGTCTTGCCTTGGGGCAGTGAAGTCAGTCTGCATATATTGATACATCGAACGATGAGGATGTATAAAATCTTTGGTGCGATTGTAAAGTCGAACCACCACGACATATATTGTACAGGTAAGCGTGGTTCGACTGATCGAACGATATGGACTTCTGAATTCTTCTTGTTCCATTCCGTAGGCGAACTACCAAAACATACATTTTACAGGTAAATAAGGTTCGATAGATTGATCAGGATTGTTCAGATTGTGCAGTAGATACCTATCTGTACTGATATATATATGTATCATATGTAATATTGCCATGACTGGTACAGCATTATCGTTACCGATAACTTGGTCTTACCATAGCTGGCGACGACGGTACTTAGTTCTTAGAACAAAATTTAAGACCAAAAATATTTACGAAAACATTTAATTATCAATCTGTCCCCGAAGACTCGCAAAATAATAATCATGCTCACTTGTAAAACGTATGTATCCTGCTAGTTCGACTATCACGGAACAAAAAGGATTCAGGTAGTCCATGTTGTTCGATAAATCGTAACACAAGGATGCTAAAATCCTCGTATATCCTAATCTACGTTGTCGGACCACGCCGCTCCAAGGCAATTTTTATCCTTAAAACATTGCAATGTATTTGCAATTTTTAAGTTCGATTTCTGCAATAAGTCATTAAGAGTTTGTTAGCAGAACTTATCAGCTAAGACAATATGGACACTAATTACTGAAAAATAAATGGTGTTCAATCTATTAACACATCGATATTTACATACCTATCTTATGTTGTTTTTCTTATTATTATTGCTATATATTTTTTCAATTTTTTACTATATGCCTTGGCAAAGTCTTTATTTTGTACGTACGAGTGTAAGAACAGTTATATTTTATCTATACTAAGCCCCTCTGTGGGATGTTCTCCCATGAACGCAATGTATACAAATAGAATTGTAAAACTCTCATTTTAAATGTTTGCAGTTCCTTGCCCTTCCTCTCCACAGGTATGAGTGAACAGGTATAGTCTTAAGTAACTACTAACTTTTTTTTCTTCATGAGTACTTCTTGGTCTAATAAATAAAAAAATTCGATTATATTTTGATACAAATTTCAGTGGTTTCTCGATGCTACTTTTAACAGAGTTTACAAAAACGAACCAGGTTCTCAATTTGTCTGTATATATTTTTATGTAAAATGATTTTTTTTTATGTGACACAAAAACAGAGTTTAGTTTATTCAAAGATAACACTACTATGAGAGTGGAAGAAGCTAGAGAGGTCTACAAGGAAAGAACCTGTTGGAACACTGTGCTCTCTACCGACCCTGCAAGTGATTAGGCGTGAAGTATAGATGGATAGACAACACCACTACGCTTTGTTCGCCAAAGGAAGCCAAAATATTAATAAAAATATTTTCATATGTTTTTCTATACATTGACATTCTATTGAATTTCATACAATATAGACCTCGAATTCTGTCGAAAATATATTTCTCAAAAGCAATGTATATAATACCTTTTGTCTAATATTCTTTTGATATTATTGTTTATCTGAATAAACCATACATGGGCGTCCTGAGACTAAAACGCCTACATAATTCCATTCAATGTTGTGTGTTTATAACATTATAGGGTATAATATATCACTTGCGGACACGCAAGTGAACACAAAGTTATCGATCATGTTTTTATATCAGTCGCATTCTCTCTCATACGTATCATGTGTTTATTATTGGTCATATCAGACGTTTGATCTATAACCTACAAAAAGTAGGGAAAATCCTGCATAGGACTTCCTTGAGTCTTGAAGGGAAGCTAAATGTATCGGTACTATTGGGGAGCTTTGAAATCTCTGTGAGGAACACAATGATGCCCCAGCGTGCCGTCGTTTGAAGAGCCCGTCCTCGAAATGGGAGACTAGGATCGTTCTCCCCTTAAAACGACGCGGTGCTCACGCCGGCGTGAGCCACATCACGCTACCGTCCTCCTCGGACACGGAAAACCGGAGAAAGACACACAAAGAATCGAAAAAGCACACTCAGTAATCAAATTCTTTTAGAAATCAATTCAGGCGGTATTAGTGTAAGGGCGTGCCAGAATTTAAGTTTATTTGACGATGGCTTAGTTAAATGGTGGTGTTGGCCAGAGTATAGGCCACTGCGCCTTTCGTCACTCAGTTCACATACAGTCACCAATCGGTTCACGTGTGCTCATAACCATTAAAACCATACCATTTAAATAAGGTGAATAAACTATAATCGCGCTTACCTTATCTTACATTTATGAAACATACATAAATCTATGTACTTTCACCATACACCGCACATACTGGACCTAGTAGTTGCGGATTCAACCCCCTCACAGTACAAATCTTTGTATGATTCACAAAGGTTGTTTCGGCTTGGGTAAGTGAATTTTATGTTTGCATATCGAGGGTGGCCGAGAAGAATCTATTGAAGATCTATATTCTTCGTTTGTTCCATGACGAATCTAAGGAAATGATATACCTAGATATTTAGGTAACAGTGGCGAAATTCAGACCAGTATTACCTTCCGAGATATCAGAGAGAACATAAAAATTGTAGCAATTTTGTAGCCCGCTTAATAACTATTAGAACCATGAGCGCGATATAAAAATATATTTTGTGAGCAAATAATCATCAATAAAATTATTATATTATATAACAAAGATTTTGGGAGTGATATTTAAATGGAGTGAAGTGGAGTGGGTAGGCCCCCTACAAGATGGATCGATGACCTGGTGAAGGTCGCGAGTGGAAGTTGGATGCGTACAGCACAAAGCCGGGCGTTGTGGCGGTCTTTAGGGGAGGCCTTTGTCCTGCAGTGGACGTCCTTCGGCTGAAGAAGAAGAAGAAGAAGAAGTGAAGTGAAGCTGAAGTGGCAGTGGGCAGGTCACATATGCCGCAGAACCGATGGGCGTTGGGGCAGACTAGTTCTTGAGTGGAGACCACGTGTCGGCAAGCGTAGTGTAGGGCGCCCTGTAGCTAGGTGGGGCGACGATATTCGTAAGGCAGCGGGCAGGGATTGGAGAAGGTGAGCTGAAGATCGCGCTCAGTGGCGTGCCATGAGAGAGGCCTACGTCCAGCAGTGGACTTACACGGGCTGATGATGATGATTTAAATGGAATTGATGTGTTTACATTGAAAAGCTGTGTTGGTAAGGTTTGTTGCTCACCTGCTGTTGGAACTTATAGAGCCACCTACAAGGCTCTCAATTTTGCCATAGCTACTACTACGGCAGTAGTTGAATGGTAATGCTACGAAGCAAATAGAAAGGGGTGTCGGCCTAAGTATTAATTTGACGGACGATTTAGCGCAGTGGTTAAGAGTTTGTGCTGCTCCGCCCACTGTGTAGAATAGTCGCGGGTTCGATTCCCGCACGGAACAAATCTTTGTGTGATCCACAATTATTTGTTCCGGTCTGGGTATTTGTTTGTGAATTTTTATGTTTGTAAACGCACCCACGACACAGTGCACTGTGTCTTCCAACTAGGCCCTGACATCATCTAGAGAAGTGGACAATCTAAAATGCCGTCTCCTCTTTATATTTGCTACGTGATAATGGCACGCCTTTAACTAATACGCCTTTCGAAGTACGTAGGTAACTAATAGACCGAGTCTTATCTGAAGGTCAAGTCAAGAGTCTCCGTAACCGGCAGCGTGTATGAGACGTACTATGAGAGTGGAGGAAGCCAGAGAGGTATGTAAGGAAAGAACCTGTTGGAACTCTGTACTCTCTGCCTACCTCGCGAGGGAGCTGGCTCACGCCAGCTATCTGTCTATCTATATCATCACTGATATAGATAGATAGATAGATAGTAGTATTTAAAAACTCAAGGACATAAAAAGCGATTGAAATTGATCACACAGTTTATCATCATCATTATTAGCTAATATTTGAGAACGGCTTTGTGTAGTCATTTGAGCGTAGTGTTTCGCAGTGTTCAGATAACTAAATCGAGTAGTAGCGGATACGACATCTGCACGGAACAAATTTTTGTGTAACCCACAATATATTTTCTGAACGTACATGTGAATTCAAATTTGTAAATGCACCCACTATACAAAAAAAGATAATTCTTAGTATAAAACGTTTGTTAAAAGCAAGAAAATAAAAAAGCTACAGTACGTCAGTGTGCTTGTATGCCCAAGTGAACGAAATACCTGCATATCAAATACAATAATAAAACAGCCTATACTCTAACTAACTATATATACTTAAAGCCCTTCTCCCACAAATACATGCGAGAATACCCTAGCTATAGTCGTGTTCACATTTCGTGTTGTCAGAGTATGACACTCTTTAAATACTTTTGTACCACAGTTCACTTTTTGTCGATAACAGAACAGACAGATGTAAAAAGACGTCGGTTATATTTTATTCACTATTTTTACTACTAAGAAAATCATAAGTATAATCGGTATTTTTGTCAAAACTAAATTCATTTATTGTTTTTTTACACAATTTATTGTTTAGTTGCACACAGTGAAATTCATTCTTAGTAAATACAATAAATATTTTTATTATTTTAATATTATTAAATATTTTTAAATATGTCAATAAGTTTATGTAGATTGGTTTAGCTGTTAGATCCACTGACAACATTTTTTTGTTTTGATATTTGCACCTGTCAAGTTGTCTGAGGATTTGTGGATACATACAAATAGGAAACTATAATTAACGATAAGTCAGTCCTTTTTGCTACCGGACATACAGCACAAAAGCGATTTATCTCCGCCGAGGCCTAACCGGGTACAGGCCAAATAATCCTTCCCGCCCAGATCAACGAGTTATCTGTGTTGTATTCGAAAATTGGTAAGGATTAACAGGTTAATAAATTTGATATGTAACCTAAGATTTAACAACATTTATCCTGTATTTGGGTGGTTTGATAGGAATCAGGGCTATGGGTTTATCGACCAGTCGTAAAATAGTTTCTTTTAAATGCACACTCCTCAATTCACTAAAAGTAGTAATTAAAACAATAATACCAGTAAGTAGGTAAAATAATTCCGTGAAAACGAAATAATCTTAGCTGCCTCGTTGATCCAGTTACTCATAGTGTGTAACTCATAGTGCTCGAAACTTAGGTAGGACACAGTGTAATTTTTCTGTCCAAACTGTTCCAGGTTCAGTCCGGAGTCTTGGAATGTACCCGGTTTAATGGCAATAGTCTTGTTCGACCTCACGTTAGGATAGCGGGCATTCCATTCCGATCAACAGAACCAATTAACTGCAACGGATCAACTAATTATCTTTCTCAGCGATTAAAATATTTGGTTGATCAAAGTCAAAGGCAAAAATTCTTTATTTGTATAGGCTAATACAAAAGTTATTTAATTTTTTTGCCGTTTTACATCTACCACCGTATCGAAACGCGGCCTCCACTGAGAAGCGAAACTTAACGGGCTAGAAAATCAAGTTAAGCTTAAGTTGTTTTTTTTTCGATTGGCCTTACTGATATTTTTTTTTTCAATATTCTATTTTACTGCATTGTTGTACTTCCTACTAATATTATAAATATTAAAGTTTGTATATTTGGATGATTGTTACTCAATTACGCAAAAACGGAGATGAAATTTGGCACACAAATAGTTTATTACCTTTTTTTTACGAGGGGAAATGCCTAACGCATACCCCCGGGCCGAGGGCACGGCCCGGGTGGTTATGTGGGGCTTGCACCCACTAAAACCCTTCGGCGTCCCACTGCCCTTTTGCCGGGCCACAGGAATCGTCACCAGCATGACCTCTGTGGCACCGGCGGGCTCGTGCCGCAGTTTGGCGCGGACCTCGACACATATAAGGGGAGTTTAGTCTCCCCCCTACCGCCTTTTGGAGGCTGCGCGGACGCAGCGCTTTTCCAGCGCGGGCCTACTAAGTGCTAGGGTGCCGGGGTGCCCTCCCCGCCTGCCTGCAGGCCCAGATTACGGTGGGCGAAGGTCGTTCCGGGCGTGTTCCTTGCGCCTTCGCCCAACGCGCCGTCTTCGAGCGGGATTGGAGGATGTCTCCTCCCTCACCTGCTCTGCCTCCTCCTTCGCGCCACCTCCTTCGCGGACATGACGGCCTCGCAAAAGGCCGCCATTGCCACCCAGGCGCCCTCGCTCTGAACCATGGATGATATCACGGTCGGGAGCGATAGCTCCTGTCCCCCTGCACCGAGCGCTCCGGCGAGCCGGCGCCGCTCGTCATCCCATGCCGTGCATACAAGCAACGTGTGCGCCGCCGTGTCCTCCGATCCGCCACAGATACCGCCCGAAGCAACCATGCCCGGACATTACCTGGACGTCAGACGGTAGGTGAGAACGCTGTGTCACCGCCCTAGCCACTTCCAGAAGACCGGCAGCAGCGCAGCGATGATGGCGTGACCGGCAGTGGGATGGGCGAGCTTGCACCGCCAGCTCTCCAGCGCAGCTCGGTGCAGTTCCGTCCGCATCGCTCTCGGGGCGCAGGGATCCAAGGTGTTGGTAGGATCCCTACGCCAGGCATAAAGCTCAGAGAGCGATCGTGCCTCCATCTGCCATGGAGGCGTTCCGGCGAGGAGCGTCCCCGCCTCGAATCCAATGGTGCGGTACCCACGGATGATCTTGACGGTCATGACACGCTGCGCGCGGTGCAGCAGCACTACATTACGGGCCGTCAGTGCGCCCGTCCAGATTGGGGACCCATACAGGGCCTGGGACCGCACCACCCCCGCATATAGCCTTCTCGCCGAGGCCTCTGGCCCTCCTAAATTTGGTAGGCGCCTTGATAGGGCCCCTGATGTTGCCAACAGCTTTGGCGCTAGAGCAGCAAAGTGGGCTCTGAAGGACCAGCGCCCGTCCAACATTAGGCCCAAATACCTAATTTGCGCAAATAGTTTATAGATACTTTTTATCCCTGTGTTTTTCCCCATTTTTTAATGTCAACGCGAAAGAAGTCGCGGGCGGAAACTAGTGTATAATAATTTCTGATTAAGGAGCTGCTCAAACTCAATATGTTTTATCGTCAAGATAATCCGAAATTTTATAATACCCTTTTTGACAGTCTAGTTTTGATTCCCTTTTTCAACTTATTGATTGGCATGTTTCGGATGTCTATGGGTAATCTGATGTAGAAGTATACATTGCCCCATGAAAGAATTACTAATTCTGTAGAGACGAGTTGACAGCAAAGTTGGTTCGATAGGAATGGTGTTTTTAAATTTGTTTTCATCTAAACAACTGGGTCAATATGTGACAACAGTACACCTCTGCGATGCTCTACCCATAATCCATAATCCTACTCCTGATGATGATGATTGATCCGACCGATTTCGGCCATGGCGACCACTTTAAAGACCCCTAGTCAGAGTAATCCTACTCCTAATAATATTATAAATGTGTAAGTTTGTATTTTTGTTACTCAATTACGTGAAACGGCTGAACGAATTTGGATGATATTTGGCACACAAATAGATTATTACCTGGAATAACACATAAAATAACACAATGTACCCCAGAAAAATGTTAGGTTTCTATCTAAAGTCAACGCGGACGAAGTCGCGGGCAGAAACTAGTAATATTGTAAATTCGAAAGTAACTACATAGTTACTTAACAGACAAACATTTGTCTGTTACCTTTTCACGCCCAAACCACTGAACAGATTTTGATCAAATTGGGCAAGGAAATCGATTTTAACTAGGGGAAGGATATTGGCTACATTTTGTCTCAAAAAAAGTTTAGGGGGTGTAATACACGCCGAAAAATAGCGCGAATAAGTTGCGGGTACAACTAGCGGGGAGATATAGACGTCAGTGTGTTTATTTATTTTATTTTATTTTTAAGTTTTCAGATGTTTTCTTTTTATTTTCAAAATAATCTTCAGATTTGGCTTTGCATTATCTTGGGCATATCGTGACCTCAGGCTTGAAGGATGATGCAGATATAGAGAGAGAGCGCAGGGCGTTGTGTATAAGAGCTAACATGATCTCCCGAAGGTTTGCTCGCTATTCGAGGGGTGTTATACTCTTTTTAGAGCTTTTTGTTCGTCCTTCTACACAAGCTGCCTTTGGGCCTATTACACACAGAGGCAGTACAACGCTCTGCGCATGCAATATAATATTGCGTTTAGAGTGCTGATGGGACTGCCCCGGTTCTGCAGCGCGTCAGGAATGTTCGCCGAGGCGAGAGTCGATTGCTCTTTCGCCACTATGCGGAAACGGTGCGCATCCCAGGTGCGGAGGGTTCGGGGCAGTTCCAACAGCATCCTAAGGGTCTTGGCTGATAGACTCGACTGTCAGTACATGAATCATTGCTGTATGCTTCATGTACAGAATTGATTTGTGTGACTTATTGCGTTTTGTTGTTGTAAATGATTTTTTACTAACCCTAATATTAAGACTGAATGTTCTACTAATACGTGATCCCAGTTGGTCGAAATAAATAATTTATTATTATTATTTGATGTTCTCTTGAAGCAGCTTATCAATAAATTGGTCGTTCAATCCAGTCGAATGCCTTTGAATGGACAAGTCAGGTCAACTGGCCGTGACGAGGAAATCGCTCATTTGCAGGGTTCCGTAGAAATCAACTATCGGTAAAAACAGATACTGTATTATGATTAATGGTACTGTGTAAGGACGGTGGCTCCCGGGATAGAGTTGCCGCAAGCTCGATCCCGGAAAAATCTTTGCGTAACCTAAATACGACACAGGAATGCTTCATACTGTGGGACTACGTCTGAGTGTTTTTGCATGTGAAATGTATATACGGTTAGCAAATGAAGTTTTTTTTTGTTGCTTAATGTTCTCAGTTTTCCTACTGAGTTTGTAGATTTACGCGACTATTACCTGTCCAACAGAGGGCGCCTCTTCGAGGCGCCCTCGAGTATGTCGCTTCTTGCCCTTCTGGCTGGCTAGAGCGTAGTGGTTGCACGCTCGCCTTTAAGACCGGTGAAGCTGTAAAGGCCTCGCAGCCAACAGCGTACATCATTCACACACACACACGTGAAATAAAACAAGGGATTTGGCGTGATGATATAGATTGATAGAAATAAAATTATTTTTCGGATTTAATCGCGGTTTATTTTGGGCGGACCTGGTCCTTACATTTTATTCTCAGTTTTTCAAATCGCTTGCACACTTTTGTTTTGCGTCAGATTCATTGTATTTGAATAAGTTTCTGTCTGTACAGTGACATGTGAAATGTATGTATGTAAAGATGTATTAACGACATGTTTGAATAATAATTTAAGGACACCCTTTATTAGCTAAGTTCTAACGTACTAAGAAAATTTTACTTTATAGATGGTTATATTTTATTGGACCGAACGTCGAACGTGAAGACCTGGGTAATTCACGAAGAAATATCATTCCCAAAATTTCATTAAGGGGACTACTTAACTAGAACGGTGAATTTAAGTTGTATTTATATCCTAGAGTGAATTTACACATGTCATTATATTATTATATACTTAAAAGGTCATTGACATTTAGAATGCTATATATTACAAGAAAAGACCCGATAGCCTTGTGACGATATCATTTTCATATTTTATGTACTTATCTATTTACAGGTGCTTGTACACAGTGCAAGTAACCTTTTAGTACATGCAAGGGCACTGGACTCGCGCAATTTTAACACGGTTTTATTACCCGCGCAATCATTTCAACCCGCATCACGTACTCGTATCTTGTACAAGCACCATACTTTCACAAGACCCACAAATCCATGTTTGGAATGTTTTTTTAAACATGGGTATTATTGGAAAATAGCTTTTGCTGTATGCTTCAAACTTTTAACGCGAATTTCAGCGAGTCACCAGTCCAGTTTATAGGAAGCTTGCCTATGACCTGGACTGCTGTTGCTCCATGAGAACCATTTTAGTCCAATAACTGCCAGTTCTGCGATATGCCTCATCCGCTCACTGTCAGACAAGTTTAATGATTCTGAGAACTGTTCCGATGATATTAGTTCTGCTGCGATTCTGATTCGATGCGAGTGACTCTAATTAGATCTTGTAGGGGAACTCTAAGTATAGTTCTGTCAATTACCGGTAGGGTCAGTACCAGTCTTCTTATGAGCGACTTTATCTCAATCCCTTAATAATTGTATACCATCGTTAAATATAAATGAGATAACTCAGATTAGTCAATTTTACAGAAGAAGCCGTCCGCCGGTTCTATAGAACCATAACACATACATATATACCACAACTACATACCATAACTACATATGCCAAACAAAATAAATGGCATTTGTAACTTCCGTGCCCGTCGGTAAGCTCATTTATGCCAAATATAAATACTGCATTATAGGGCTTTGTTCGTTGGACGTGTCGAACTGTTTCTGGAAAAAAAGTATTTTTGTACTGATGTATTGTACATGTAATTTTTAATATATTGCTGTTCTTTTAATATTTCATAGACTTATAGATAGATAGAGTACACTTTATTGTACACCAACATAATCACAGTACTAAAGACAACCAAAAAAATGTACATGTGTAAAATGTTAGTACAATCGGCGGTCTTATTACTAAATGCAATCTCTATCAGACAGCCAACACGTGCCTTATGTGGTTTCTCGTTTACTTGTGGAATCTGAGAGAAAACAAAGAGACAAAAAGTCTGTATTAGAAATAAAAATGATTTATGAAGTTTCTGAAATACACAGAAAAGTGGTCCATATAATTCATATTCATTTTTAGTATAAGGCTGCGTTAAAAAAAAGATATATGTATACCAGCTCTAAAACACATGCTGTATATTTCCAATATTTACAGAGCAGTTTCATAGATCTAACCCGACGTTAGCACGAGCGCTGTTTCATCGCGCGCAGGATTAAAATAAATGGTTAATATTATATTTTTTTAAAGCGCTGTACAGCGCTCCAGCACCACGCGTTATAAAAGCGTCTGTGCAAACGAGCGGTAATAACGAAATAGATACATTAAAATTTGTTACTATTTTATCGCCTACAAAATACTGTAAAGTCGGGTTTATAGCGACGGAACCCATAATTCTAACGCAAACTCAGTAAATATACCCCAGGCTCCACCGACCCGCGCTGCCATTTGTTACAGCCTAATTATTATAGCCTTCAAGACTCAAATAATTTTGTTATTTGGGGTATTATAGCAAAAGGCTCACCGCTAATTATTTATATTAAATCGCTCCATGCCAAACTGCATTTGCAAGCCGACAAATTATGGATGTTTGTTGCTCAATCACGCATAAACGGCTGATCGGATTCGAACGAAATTTGTTATATTTATATCGCTTAAGTCTTAGAATAATTCTATTCAAAAGTCCTACCTACCTATGTCAATTACACAAAATAAACGCGTGCGAAGCCTCAGGTACCAGCCAGTAAAGAATAAGAGTTTAGGACTTACGTGTCATTGTAATTAGATATTGTTGTGCAATGAAATTGTTAGCTAATTATAATTATATGAAATCCGCTCCACTTTTTAATTGAAATTATTTTCGTCGGTCTGGCAAACAATTTGGCGTGGTCTTGGGAGTAGCACATAGTCACGGCGATCCCCAAGGCAAGTGTGACTGTGTTCAGCTCGTGGTGGCTCCCTGTTACTGGTCTGGAAAACTGAAGAAACACTCATGCACCTACCCTTTCCCTTTCGGTCCCCTCCCTCCCTCTCCTTTTTTCCTACCCAATCCCCTTGTCCCCCTGACTGCCCGTCTCACTCTCCGTTTTGTGTAGAGTTGGGTGCAGTTGGTGGCGCCTCTCCTGTTGGGTAGTCGGTTGGGTTACTTGCCCCTGACGCTCTCCTTTCGCTTGACTTTTCGACTGCATGGTCGGTTGGGGTCGTTAACGTGGCGCTATAGGTATGGGCAACCAGATCATCGGCTTCAGCTGGTGTAAGTCGGCCCCTATTAGAAGTTACACGTAGGTTGACGGATTGGCTGCTTACCTTAAATTACGATCAGACTGAAATGATTTTAAGTATAAAAAAGTAATTAACTAAGTTCTATAAATTCTAAATATGGGGATGTACATAAATTTAATTTAAATGTTATTTTTTAGTGTTCACCGATATATATTTTTATTAATTTTTTTTTGTTGTAGTTACGGGATTTTATTGTATAAATTGGGTATTTGAGTAGCATGCAATTTATTTTTAATTTCTTTATTTCTTTTTCTCATTTGATTTAGTATATTTATATGCAATAAATAATTAAATAACTTAATTCGCAATAAATATGTACTGACCTTTGTATATTTTAAGCTACAAGGTTGTTTACGTATGCTTTGAGTTTAAGAGACACCAACTCCTATAATACAAGTTTGACTTAGTTTAGGAGTTGGTAAATGATTAATATGTCATATGCCTTACGTATAATAAGTTTGTGATCAAAATGTCATTGTGCTAAAAGTGTCAATTGCTTTATTTTATTATCTAATTAATTGTACGTAATTGTAAAGAAATAAATATTTCATTTCATTTCTATTGTGCGCTGTGCGCCTGGTGTAGGGATGACCTCCTGACCACCCACTGGGTGGTAGGGCCCCTTGGGGTCTCTGCTGTCAGAGGGGCGGCACGGCGGCAGCTGGACGGCTCGCTCATCTGTGGCGCGAAGAGGGACGTGAAGATGCTATGATGTCAAAGTATGAGTACATGGGTGTTGAACAGGACTAAAACATTACGTCGTTCGCCCTGTTGCAGTTCTGGCCGGTGTGCGTCACGGGGTAAGATTCAAGTGAAAAGCCAAACAAGTCTTGAAACAGTGTTCCACCCACCAGTTGTGACCCTCTTTAGACAGACGCGCAGAGTTTCTTCCTATTTTGTCAGTGCCCAGTCGCTCAAATGTACGCGGCGCGATGTCGCGCGCGCTTAAATGCAATTTTTTGGGGCCACAACTAGCGGGCTTTGCAGTCAGATTAATTGTGCTTATATACCAATCATAGAGTACCCTCATCTGTCCTTATCTAGGGTTTCACTCTTCTATCCTATCCATCCGTTTCTAGGGTTACACTCTTCTATTCTTATGTATTTATCTATTACATGGACTTAACTACTATTGCTTAGGTGCTATAAACTGAATCTATTACAATGCTTATTCTAATCTTAATCTCTTACATATGCTTATCTATATACAATATGAAGGTGTCGTCCCGAACAGGTGTCTTTAACGAATTGTCTGGGTAACAGACTCGGGGAAGTCTGCCTCCCAGCTCGTGAGGGGGACGCCGTATTGGATGACACCAACTCGGCTTCTACGTAAAGTCAATACGTACAAGAGTATGTAAGGGAGCGACTGAATTCCCAGGGTTGGCCCCCAACAAGGCAGGTCGCATCAGGGTTGCGGTGCATTGAGCGGGCGCCCTGACGGCCTGAAACGTGGTGCTTCTGCACCGCGCGCTGCCAGTCATCCGAGGGTACCACACCATCGGATTTGAGCTGGCGATGCTCCTCCCCGGAACGCCACCGTGGGAGCTGGAAGCACAGGCGCTCTCCGAGCTATATGCCTGGCGTAGGGATCCTACCAACACCTTAGATCCCTGCGCCCCGAGAGCGAGGTGGACAGAGCTGCACCGAGCTGCGCTGGAGGGCTCGCGAAGCAAGCTCGCCCACCCCACTGCCGGTCACGCCGTCATCGCTGCGCTGCTGCCAGTCTTCTGGGAGTGGTTGGGGCGGTGACACGGCGTTCTCACGTACCGTCTGACGCAGGTACTGTCAGGGCATGGTTGCTTAGTTTAAGAAACGGATAAAATATTAAGTCTTTAACTCATCGGAAAGTTCAAAATCGATTTTTGTGCCTAACAGACGAATAACCAACAGATAGACTTGAAAGCGAGTTAATAAAACTGGGGTAATAAAATAAAAAAAATAGCTCAGTCGAACAAATTGCTTC
This sequence comes from Phalera bucephala, assembly GCA_905147815.2. Lineage (NCBI taxonomy): Eukaryota > Metazoa > Arthropoda > Insecta > Lepidoptera > Notodontidae > Phalera > Phalera bucephala. The sequence continues at coordinate 36,387,145 of LR990616.1, forward strand.
GGAACAACGGCGCAATCGTATCCATCGGCTTTATTCAGAGAAATTTATTTACAAAATTTAATAAGGCACACATCGGATGACTGGCTGCGAAAGTAAATTCTTCGGTCAAGGGCAACAAGGCCGGGTTTGCGTTTATAGCTTTTCTATAGTGATAAAAAGTAGCTTTCTAGGAATTCTTCGTGCTATGGAAAAGGTTAGGCAAAATATTATTATGATAGATCTTACAATAAACAGGATTAGCGTTGCCTATTGCCTAACTCGAGATTGTAATGTTAAACTGCCTTTAACTCAAAGTTTAACCTCAAGTTAGTCAACAGGTGACGCTCACCCTGGTTCGTGCAGGTGGGCCTTAAGAACTACCTAGTATTATTTATATTTATCCATCCATTTGTATAATCACGCCATGCGAGGTAAGCAGAGAGTACAGAGTTCAAACAGGTTCTTTCCCAACAGCCCTTTCTGACCTATTTATGTTTACTAGTGGTCGTCCATTGGTCGAAATTTGACCATAATTAATTTAAATTATAACTTTTAACATTATTAAGGTTCTATTGTCAAAGACTATACTTCTATAATCACAGATTTCGCCAAGGGTACACTGTTAATTTGCCTATTTTTTTCAAACAAATGATATGATATTAAAAAAAAATAATAAAATAAAAATAACCTCTTTTTTAAATTCTTTTTATTGAAACAAAAAAAACAAAAAGAATATGCTGTCCATTGAACTTGACATACATATTTCGATAATTTAATTAATGGTACAAAAATTCTCTGTAAACGATGTTTTTTGTAAAAATTCTTTGATCGCTTGACATTCAGTAAGACTATAGACAAATAATATTAAAGACAAACAATATTAATCTATTCTCAATTTGAAGTGTATTGTGTCAAATACATGGTAGTGTGTGTAATGTTTTTTTATGCATAGTTTTAAAAAAATATTAGCATTCTGCACTCCTTCTCTATATAAACTATATTTGTAGGATATTTCATACTCCTCCGTCCGCGCAATTTTCGTAAAAAGGGGTACAAAGTTTTTGCTTCACGTATTAATATAATGATAAGGCCATATAAAGTCACGGTGAGATCTCGAATTGAAACGATCTCGTTTTGAGCGAGCGGATGATATTATTTGAAATACATCGTCTAATATATGTTACTTAATTCCACTTTTAAATATGAATACTATCTATTTATGTATCTATATCATCACGCCAGATCTCTTGCGGGGTAGGCAGAGAGTACACTGTTGAATGAGCACTGTTTTGTTTCAGTTAAATTAAAAAAAAAACGTTAACGTGAACAAATTCTTGTGTCGTGGGTGCCCTTACAACAAACATTTGTGGGTTACACAAAGATTTGTCCCGGGTGGGGATTGAGCCCGGGACTACTTGATCCAGTGGCCGAAGCGACTTAAGGGAGAACCGAACCCTAACATATCCCAAAAATAGAGCCTCTATTTACAGAAGATTGTTGATGAATTTACTGCATATTGACTTTAAGAAATATATATAAAAATAAAGATGAAAAGCCCGTGAATTAAATGTATGGCAGATAATTTAATGATGTATGGCGTGAAATTAATGTTTACATATTTTATTTTCCAAAATACTACTTTTAAAAAACTTTTTCTTGAATATAAATTCCAATCTAACATTGAAGAGAACATCTGCAATAATTATTGCAAATGTTATATTTAATGGTAGATTGGATATATATATAAAAAATACACAAAAAAAAACTTAAGTTATACTCTATAAGTTGTACGGATGACTTTTGTATTTTAATTAATTATATATGTATTTTTTGAAAAAAACCCGTGAGTCCTCCGGGCACACTTTTCACTGTTGTCAAGGTCATCAGACAAGGGAAATTTTCTAACAAAAATTCTCAAGGTCATTGAGTAAATAATTCCCTTAAGCTCATAACCACTGGGCCAGGTCGACCGACCATATAATAGATACCATGTGTTATGAACCGTATTATTTGCTTTTTGAGCTCTTGTTATGAGTAGTACTTACACAAGTAAAAGTTTAAAAGAGCTGGCACAAATAAATCCGCGTTTTACTATCGGAAAAGCATGTCCTTACCTTTATTCTTATTCACAAAGCACGTAGCGTGAGCATGATGCCATATTATCAATAAATATAATCATAACGTTACATAACATTATTAATGTCCGGTACACAGACATCTTACGCTCCAAAATTATGACTTTTCTTTTTGCTAAATACTGACAAGGGTTGGACTAAATAATTCAGGAAAGGTACACTTTTTAGGTGTGAATAAAAATTGTAATGGCGGCGATATTCTTACGCGTGTCTCGTATCGCGTATCGAAGTTTGAAATTCCCAAAACATATTTTGGAGTGGTTTGATTTTGCTAGTATTTCGAAAGTGAAGAAATAATGTGGCTGTAACGATAGAAATGTTTAATACATTAAAATGAACTTAATCACAACTGCATACGGTGAGTGTTATGCTAACCAAAAATAGCAATGTACTTCTATATGTTTCATTGCGTTTAACAACAGTTTTAGGAAAATCATACGTCGCCGCTTCTTCATTCTTTCTTCAGGCGCTAAACTTTACAAGCTCAATCATGTAGTCTCTGTTTATTCATTTTCTTTTTATTTACAGTCGAATATGAAAAAAAAAACAATACTGTTGCGATTATCAAACAACGATTTATTGGATTCAAAATAAGTAAGTAGCTGAAAGCACTTCGGAATAATTATAACACATGGACGTCAAACACCTCAGCGTTCAATGTTCCCTTTACTATGGGTGCTGTAAAGGAATCGAAGCGTTGAAAATTTATAAATAGATATAATAAGCGAGTTATAATTCTAAAATCTAAAGTTGTATTTAACGTGCTTTGTTCTTATGGCTGTCTGTCTTTCCGGTTCTAAATTTGAAATCAATTCTACAAGCACTTTCTGACACAAAAACGTCTAAGACTTTTAATTAATGATACTTACAGTTTTATTTAAAATCTTCAACACACTGATATACAATACATACAGATACACAATGTGAAAGTGGAAGGATGTAGGTACCGGGGAAGACCTAGGCTATCTTACCACGACCAAATAAACCGAGTCTTATATGATGGAAAAGTCAAGAGTCTCCGTAACCGGCGAGCGTGTATGACACGAACTATGAGAGTCGAGGAAGCCAGAGAGGTATGTAAGGAAAGAACCTGTTGGAACTCTGTACTCTCTGCCTACCCCGCAAGGGATCTGGCGTGAGGTTATAGATAGATAGATAGATTCAACACACATCATACATTTACTGACCTAGCCAAATCTATAGCCTTGTCGACTATAACATATCTATTAGACGTGACACAAAAATACACCATCAACAAATAACTCCAAAATTACTTTGCCACCAAACACATCAATTCACAAACTTGTAGTGACCAACTTTGCCCGATAGTTTCCTGGATTTCATATTCTTTTGGGACATTACAAATATTTTGTTTTTATCTTTTTCCTTACTAGGTTGGACCTGTCTTTTACAAAGAATGGAGAGTAAAGCAAATGATAACTCGAATAAAAACCAAATTATTTCGATCACGCTGATTATGGAGCCTCCAAGACAAAGTCCGAATATACCTCCAAGATTAGCTGAAAAGAAATAATTATTATAAATCAGACTTTACTACTGGGCAAATCCCTTATCTGATGAGGTGAGAGAGATTAGATCATACTCCACCACGATGATCCACGGTGGATTAGCAGGTTCCTGGCTAAAATATAGGTAGGTATTTTAGCCACGAACCCGCCATTGCCATTGGTCTAGGGGCGTATAGTGCTGGTAGCAGGAGGTCCCGGGTTCGAATCCTTGGTCAAACAAAGTGTGCTTTTTCGGTCGCAAATGTTGTTGAATTGTGGCCGGTATTAAAAAAATAATGGCAATAGGCTCGCCTAGATTAAATTAGTATTCAATGTCTTCAGCGGTATATAAAATGTTTGGGGAATATGGGCGTGGCGGAATTTTTTCGTTCACAGATGATAAGGAGTCTTGTAACATTTTATTAATTACAGAGCTATTCCGAATTAATAAATTTCATAGATATTAAATGAGGCGTTCAAAGCGATGTGATACCACGGTGTTCTGGTGATCACCAAGGTTAAACAGCATTCGGCTTGGTAAGTCTGAGATGGGTAACCGTTTGCGGAGTTTCCGTTTTCAAGCGTCTGTATTAAGTCATTTTAATTAAACAACTCATCATCAAATACGACTTACAGCCTTAAACTTTTCCAGATTCTTTTAAAGTAGGGACACTTATAATATTGACTTTTTCTTATCTAACTTTTAATCCAATGTGTAGAGCACCTTCCTTCGATATTTCATACAAGTCGACTGTCAAAAATGTACTGCTACTCTGCTATGGTTTCTGGAAATTAAAAACCATCATCAACCGAAAGACGTCCTTTCCATGACAATAGCCTCTCCAAAACCGCCATGACACCGGTTGTGAGCTGTACGCATTCAGCTATCGCCCGCTGTGCTTCTACTATAGTTTATTCATTAAATGTTAAAGTTCTATCAATCTATCTATCTGTTATCATGTTCATATATCCATGGACAACTTGACAGGTGCAAAATGTCAAAACTAAAATAAAGATTGCAAGCTTAACTAAACAAATCGACATGAATAATTTTTTAACATATTTAAAATTATTATTGTATTTATTAAATTAAGGTTGAATTTTGCTTAGTGTGCACTTAAACAATAAATTGTATAGAAAATGAATTTATTATAGGTATAAATACCGACTTTACATAAGATTTTTAAGTAATAAAAATTATGAATAATATATTTTTGACGTTTTTTTACATCTTTTTTTTACGGCATGAAATGCCTTGAGCATACTGCCACATCGCGGGCTTTGGTGATGTGGCAGTTATGTGAGTCTCGTACCCACTAAAACCCCCTGGTGTCCGTCTCTTGCCTGAGTGCCCTGCCGCAGGAACCTCCAGTGGCATAACATCTGCGGCGCGGGCGGGTCTGGTCTATTTCACACAGACCGCGCCTTCATCCCGTGCTCTTCTTTGTGAGGTCGCGCAGAACGCAGCGCACTTCCGTCACTAGCCTATTACTCGTCGGGTGACAAACTGCCCACGCTCGGCGTCGTCTTTTTTACATTTGTTCTAACATTTAAAGTTAAACAAATATAAGTTTCAGTTGTATAAATTAATTTTTATTTTATTTCTACTATCGACAAAAAAAATTCAATTTATTAAAACAAGGCACCTTTAAATTGACAAATTTGTCTCATAGAGTTACGGATTCGTTTGAATGATACGGTATCTACATTGGTGCTTTTGTAATGTTAAACGCTGGTAGCAATTGAAGGATGATTCGATTTGATACCATGTGGAATTTGTAATGTCTATGCCTTTGGTAAAATATACTAAACATAAACCGGTTACAAGAATAAACTTTGCACTGTAGCGATTATTTCGCTGTTATGTTTAGAGTGTTAGTAAAATTTATTGACAATCGTTTAGAAATGTTCTTAATTTCATTAAAAAAAATTTTATTTTTTTTTATTTTGGATAATAAAGAGTTAAAACATTACAATAATGATAGTTGATGTATTGTACAATGTTTTAAATGTGTAACCAACAACATTATCTACATATTAAGTATGATTAAGGTAGATATACAGATATACAATACGAAAGTGGAAGGATGTAGGTACCGGGGCAGACGTAGACTATCTTACCATGACTAAATAGACCAAGTCTTATCTGAACGACAAGTCAAGAGTCTCCGTAACCGGCGAGTATGAGACGAACTATGAGAGTGGAGGAAGCCAGAGAGGTATGTAAGGAAAGAACCCGTTGAAACTCTGTAATCTCTGCCTACCCTGCAAGGGATCTGACGTGATGATATAGATAAAGGTAGATTTTTCTTAATACTCGATGTCGCTGGTGTTATATTAATAGAGTAGTTAGTGAGACAGTGGCGCGCACTGCATACAGGCAGCCAAGCGTAAAATATGCTGTATGTAAACATATGTTATTAAATAATATTCTTAGGTAAGTATGATTATTGTTATTATTTTATTTACGAAGTAATCATTAGTGTGCTCTCATGGATAATGTAGTTATACTGGCCCAACCGCCCACATGCGATGCAAGTCACTACCCTGAGACAATAACCCCACGCACGCACGAGCCCCAAGCACGCGTTAGTAAAGCGCACGAGTGAAATGAATGGCTTACAGTAAGTTTGAAAGCGTTATACAGCGCTTCATCACCGCCGTAAAATTAGTTTATCTCCACCATTCTTACGAACATTAATTCGCTAGAAATTTTTCACTAGCCTATCGTCACGAGGTTGCAAATTTTCTATTGCGAGCTAAGACTTTGCTTGCGAGTGATGACAAAAAAAACAACGGTTCATTCAAACCACGAAGCAAATAGGAAGAGGAGATAGTGTAATAAGATTTTTCTATACGATTTAAGCGTGGCACTGCGCGGGGTGGTACAAGGCGAGAGGGACTTTACGCTTCTCCCACATTTGTATTTGCCATCTGGCGGAGCAACTAAACGGTTCGTCCATGTCAATGTTACTTGTAACTTCAATTATATTACAGAAGATAACATATGTAATAGAAGTAATCAAATAAATTAGGAAAAAAATACAAGTGAAATGTGATACTATTTGTGTGATGCGAATGTTGATTCAAGTAATTTCGGCATGTTTAGATACACACACACTTCCATTTTAAGGGTTTTATTTTTAGTAAAAAATATTCAATAGCTATACGAACTTGAATGGAGCGAGTAGCGATAACAATCTGAAGTAAGCCACGCCCACCACGATGGCGTGAAGGCTTTGAGGAATTTATGATTCGAACACACTTACTATAAGAATTTCGTGCTAACGCGCACTTTGCTAATGATCGACTCAACGTACATGCCCACTGCCGAAATTCCTACAGCCAAATATTTATAAACGTTTTGTGTTACGTGCTAGTATGGCGTGCTGCCGTAGCCAATGTTTGTTACAAGAAAACTTGATCCAAGAATTGTTAGAGAATTATATTACATTGACGTACAGACAAACCTATTTTGACTTGCGTTCAAGAGTCGAGTCACGGACCGTCAAAATTGTATCCCGCGCGAGAAAATTCATGCCGCCCGTGCTAACCCTACCAGCTTTAATGTACCCATGCTCATTCAGGGTATTTTTCTTGCCAATTGACGGTCGGCTCCGCCCACTGGTTCGAGTAGTCGTGGGTTCGATTCCCGCCCAGGAAATCTTTGTATGACCCACAAATTCGTTTCGGTGTGTGTGTGTGTGTGTGTGTGTTGTTGTATGTGATTATTACGTTTGTAAACGCATCCACGATACATGAATAATTCCCAGTGTAGGGCTACGTATTTCATTACAAAAAATAATGTATTCGGAAGACATGTGATTAATGTTTCTTATAATTAATATTCATGTGTTTTTTATACGAGGTGTAACATATATAACGCAAGACCTCAGACACCCCAATTAGATTATTGCTTTGCGAACTCAATACGATAATCAAAGTTCCAATATTTAGGAGTTTTCTTCCATTTTTTTTAGTTCTTTGGTACCCAAATTAATCACGAAATTTAATAAATAATTAACTTTTGTGTGCATATTGTAATAGGAATGCATTTAAAATAGTCGTATTGCTTTGAATAATGATTAAATTTTGGTTAATACGGCAAACTGAACATCATCTCAGCCTATACTTGTCCACTGCTGAACATAGGCCTCCCCAATCGCTTTCCAGCGTAACCGGTCCGATGCCACCTGCATCCAACGACTTCCTGCGATTTTCACAAGATCGTCGGTCCATCTGGCAGGTGGTCGTCCCACGCTGCGCTTGCCAATACGTGGTCTCCACTCTAGAATCTTTCTGCCCCAACGCCCGTCCGATCTTCGCGCTATGTGGCCCGCCCATTGCCACTTCAGCTTGCTAATCTTAACGGCTATGTCGGTGACCTTGGTTCTTCTACGAATCTCTTCATTCCTGATTCGATCACGTAGAGAAACGCCGAGCATAGCTCTCTCCATAGCTCGCTGAGCAACTCTGAGCTTTTTTATGAGACCTATTGTAAGAGACCACGTCTCTGATCCATATATCATCACTGGTAACACACATTGACTAAAAACTTTAGTCTTTAGGCACTGAGGTATTTTGCATGAGAAGATGTTGCGCAGTTTCCCGAACGCTGCCCAGCCGAGTTGGATTCGTCGATTGACCTCTCTCTCAAAGTTGGACCTACCTAACCGGACTACCTGTCCCAGGTAAATGTATTCGTCGACAACTTCAAGAGTAGAGTTTCCAACGGTGAGTGCGGTGGGTACGACATGGACGTTAGACATTATTTTCGTTTTGTCCATGTTCATTTTAAGACCCACTTGTTGAGATACTCTGTTGAGGTCGCCGAGCATTCGTCCTAGATCTTCCAGCGACTCCGCCATGACCACAATGTCGTCGGCAAATCGAAGGTGAGTGATGTATTCGCCATTGATGTTGATGCCAAGTCCTCGCCATTCCAAGAGCTTGAAGGCGTCCTCTATGGTGGTCGTAAACAGTTTCGGAGAAATGACGTCTCCCTGTCTTACTCCTCTTTTTATGGAGATCGCCTTCGTGCACTGCCCTTGTACTCGGACTGACATGGTGGCGTTATTATACAAGCACTTCAACACTTCGATGTACCGATAGTCAATGCGGCATCGCTGGAGAGATCTAAGAACCGCCCAAGTCTCGATCGAATCGAAGGCTTTCTCATAGTCCACAAACGCCAAGCATAGTGGCCGATTATACTCCTCGGTCTTCTGTATAATCTGCCGCAGCGTATGTATGTGGTCTATGGTACTAAAGCCTTTCCGGAAACCGGCTTGTTCGGGAGGCTGGAAATCATCAAGCCTGCGTTCGAGACGATTCGTGATGACTCTCGAAAACAACTTGTAAACATGGCTCAGCAGTGTGATGGGCCTATAGTTCTTTAATAAAGTGTTATCACCTTTCTTGAAAAAGCGTACCACCACACCCCTGTTCCATGCTTCCGGCGCTTTTCCTTCGAGCAAGACGGAATTAAACAGCCTCTGAAGGACTTTAAGTACCGGCGATCCGCCCGCTTTCAGAAGCTCTGCAGTAATTCCGTCTTCACCCGGCGCTTTGTTGTTTTTAAGTTGGTTGAGAGCCATCCTAATCTCGTACAGGCTGATGTCCGGGATATCTTCAGTGTAGTGTCGGGTTAGCTTGGCTCTTGGGTCTTTTACCAAGTCAACAATAGGTTCAGCTACTGAGGTATACAACTGTCCATAGAACCTCTCTATCTCCCTGAGCACCTCTGACCTATTCGACGTTACGTTTCCGTCCTCCGTCTTCAGCTTCGTCAACTGGCTTTGCCCAATCGACGCGGCTCTTGCGAACACTTTGGAGCCCTTGTTCTGCTTTATGGTCTCCTCAATATGTCTTGTGTTGAAGGACCGTAGATCGTGTCGCAAGGACTTCAATATCTGTCCATTGAGCTGCCTATAAGACTTAGCATCATCGGAGGTTTGGAGTCTCATGGTACGTCGCTCAGCCATAAGGTTTCGGGTATAGTCGGATAGCTTTTGAGGCCTATTTTACGGTGGGGCTTAAAATGCTTAGACCCGACCGTATGGACAGTCTCTACCAACCTATTGTTGATTTCGTCCACTGATGCGCTGCTGTCTAGCAATTCGAAGCGGTTTGACAATTCGAGTTGAAAGTTCTCGGGGTTTTGGATATGTGTATTAGAAGGTCGGAGCGTAGACTTCATCAGACGCGATCTTTCCATTTTGACATTAATATTTAATGTGCCTCTGACCATTCGGTGATCACTGCCGGTTTTTACCCTGTGAATCACGGAGACATCATTAAATATTTGTCGCTTGGTGCTCATGATGAAGTCTATCTCATTTTTTGTGAAACCATCAGGGCTCATCCAGGTCCATTTCCTATGAGACGGCTTCTGGAAGAAAGAGTTCATCATAAAGAGTCCCTCCTTCTCCAGAAATTCGGCCAGCCTCTGACCCCTGGGATTACGCTGCCCATATCCAAATTGCCCCACTCTCAGCTCATCATCGCCCCGTTTGCCCAGTCGCGCATTGAAGTCACCCATAATTACTGTAAAGTGTGCTTTGGAAGTATGTATGGCTCTACTAATGTCCTCATACATAACTTCGACCTCATCATCTGAGTATGCCGAGGTCGGTGCGTAGACCTGTATGACCTTCAGCGAATATCTTTTGGATATTCTGAGTATCAGGTACGCTACCCTGCTCGACACACTAGTGATGGACACAACGTTGTTTATGAGTGACTTGTGGATGATAAATCCGACACCACCTTGGGACTGCTGTTCGCCCTCCCGGTAGTAAAACAAGTTGCCGGATTTTAAGGTTATCGTGTCCTCGCCCTCTCTTCGGACCTCCGATAAACCAACAATACTCCACCGCAACTTGTTTAACTCTTCTTCCAGCTCAACTAGCTTCTCATCTGTCCTCAATGTGCGTGCGTTGTATGTCACCAGGGCCAATTTTCGGTTTTGGTGGTAGCCGAATCTCTGCCGGAGATTCTTAGCACCCCTTGTCCTGTCGTTACCATGGCTGCTACCGTGGCCAGGACGAACAGGACCGCCGGGGACTAGGGGCCTGGTTTTCTTGCTTTCTTCCATATTGGTTGGGGGTGTTTGCCATACTCGCCACGCTTGGCAGGCGGGTTGGCGAGCGCAGTTTTTGGTTGTAAAAGTGTTAAGGGAACGCTGCTGCCCATTCCCTAGTTTTCCCTTAGTCGCCTTGTACGACACCCGATGGGATGAGATGGGTTGGTCCTATTCTAAGCCGGGAACCACGCGGCAAACTGAACGAAACCCAGTAATTTTTGATACTTAAAAAAAATGTTACATACTTTAAAAATAGTTGGAATCGATTCAGTTGCCCATTTAGAACAAACTACCTTCAGGTCTTGCGTTAATTGTGTTACACCTTGTATACTATATTTTGTATTTTAAAATTATTTGCTAAATTGACAGCTTTTATTCAATACTTAATAATTAATTTTGTTTCATATTTTAAATTAACTGAAATGTTTTGGTTACACTGATACTTACTACGATCTAATTTTAATTTCCTCGTTTTTCTATTATTTTCTATTAAATCAGACATTTTCCATTTTCTGTTCTTATTTTCTCTAAAAACTATTTTTAGTAATTCAATGAAATGACATTTAGCGAGACATGTATCCTGTACCAGAAAATATTACAAACAGAGCCAATGTACACAATAGATAGATAGATAACACTTTATTGTTCCACCAAAGATACACAAAATATAAATACAGTTTTATAAATTTTCAAGGTAATGTGTAGGCAACCTTTGGATTGAGAGAATCTAAAGGAACCTAAGATTAGGGTGGTATTTAATAAACAAATTAACATAAATCTATCATATGCTACTTGCATAATATATAAATGGTATGATTAATAATAAAATAAAATAAATAAAGCGAGGTCTGAACAAAGGTGATCCAGATCACAGAGGCATAATGTAATAAGGTACCTGAAATTGCGTTGATTAGTGATGAGCTCCACTTCAGTGTTATATTGTACGTAGTCGCATCTCTGATAGCATTCGCTTTCAGATATAATTTTTTTAATTTGCACTTTCACTAATTCTGCAATAAAATATCAAATTATGTCCATATCGTAGTAAGGTAATATATTTAATTTGTTTTTATGTCTTGATGAATAAAATATAGTAAGATTAAAAAATATAAAACGTAAGGCTCACAGAGTAGATTATTCTCTACAGTGAGGAGTGTCATGAGGAATTGTTGTAGAGAAGACTCAAACAACAATTCATATCGATTGCAGTGGAATAACATTGTTCGCAATCCACGCATTAATTTTGTATTGCATGTACTCTGCACTTTAAATTCTTATACACTGGCTCTTTAGTTCCATTTAAATGTAGTATATTAGAAAAATTGTTTGGTTTGAATTAATTATTTCTGCTTTATAATCGGATCTAGTTGGTCGAGTCTCTAGCTCATCAAAAAGTTAGTTTAAAATTGATTGCAAAGCTTATACCATAAGACAGACAGAAGGGTTAATAAAAACGTGGTAAAAATGCTAATTTTTCGTACCAATAGTCTGATGTATGCAGACCAGTCGGTCCCAAGTACACACCTCCACTTCCAATTCTTTAGCTGGAACCGAAAATAAACTTTCAAATAAATCACATCAACATATTTATGTTGACCTATCTTTTTTCACAATTCTTGTACGGTAATAAGGTTGATATTTTTCGTATCTGTTTTTGTTTTCCTTTGACAATATTATTCTGTAATGAGAAACGTGGAATATTTTTCTTAAGATATAAACAGTATTATGAGTAGTTTCTAACGTATTTAATTACGATATGTTTTTACAGGAGCACAAAGATCTTTCTAATTTAAGACAGCAAAAAATGCTTATTCCTCTTCTTACAATTTGCGAATGAGTTATTTTCGCGGGGAGTAAATATCCAAAAGATTCTTAGGCCTCTGTAAGATAAACGATTGTGCGATACTTTAACGCCATATCAAAACCGTCACGGTGGTGTCCTTCGACGTGTCGAAGGATAAAGCGGCTCCGAGATCTTGAAATGGAACGCACCAACGCTTTTTCTAGTGCCTTATTTCATTGAGCATATCTTAAAAGAAACAAAACTTGTTTACGAACGGTTCTTCTAGACTTACGTAATGCACTCTAATGGTACTACATTCACCCATATTACGTCCGGTGTTTCACATAACATAAAGAATACGTAGGTGTAAGAAAATATCGGACCAATGAATGTGGGTGTTGCGGCTAAATGGGTACCTCTTTGTTGCCATAATAGGTTAAAAACCTTTCAATAGGACCCATGCTCCATTTGAACGGAAATGCTTCGCCATATAATTTTTATTGTGACCATATAGTGTGTCCACATGTCTCGATTTCAATAAGCGTAAATATTTTAACGGGTATCTAGCTAACGTGTCGTTCTGCTCATGGTACCAGCTTTGTAAATAGAAAAAATGCGACGAATGGAAAAAGTGACACAAATTAAGCATCCTAGTTTATCGGTTCTATTCTGTAAGAACACGCGATCATTTTATGAGCTATATGCACCCGTTTTTGACTTTTACGCAATGATAATTGTAAATGTTGCTTCAGCAGTCTCGTCCGGTCCGCTAAAGCAACATTCAATTCAACATTCACATGTTATTTGCATATTGGTTGTATTGATTGTAATTGTTGAAGACTTGAGGCTTTGGGTTTGATATCCCAGAAAATAGAGACAGGAGCACAGGTAGGGGCTGGCTGTGGATGTGGGTGCATACAAAAAACAACAGTTGCATTGTTTCTCTATCAACCTACTAAATAAATTCTAGGAAGTGCAAGATGCAATTATTGCTCTGTAGGTCCATGGCTAGTATAGTCATAATACTGCGTGTAATTTCCTACCTGTTTTCTTAGACTTTAAAAAGGTGTACCTATATGGTAGGATTCAGAAAGAATCTTAGCACTCACTGGCACGTTGAAGTTAGCAAGTGTTGTAAAACTTTTAACGCTCAGAAAGCAGGAAGTATAGACTGTGCTATTAGTGATTCTTTTATGAAGCAAAGTATATGCTTCTACAATAAATTACACAAAGATAGCTAAACTTACATACGACATCGTCGTTTGACTTTGAAATCGTCCCCAAATTAATTACTTACTGCAAAGTTTTGCCCGAAGCGAACACTCATTAAAGGGCGCCATTTGTCTGCGTTAACAGGTCTCTGTCAAATAAGGGTGCTTTGATTTGATGATAGCCCTATCTATCTATCTATCTATCTATCTATAACCTCACGCCAGATCCCTTGCGGGGTAGGCAGAGAGTACAGAGTTCCAACAGGTTCTTTCTTTACATACCTCTCTGGCTTCCTCGACTCTCATAGTTCGTCTCATACACGCTCGCCGGTTACGGTGATGATAGACCGATGTTGGTAAATTAGTAATGCGTCTTTGAACTTTGGCATATTCTTTGTAAAATGCAAAGCTGATGAAATAAAACGAACTCAAAAAAGAACTCAATAAATGCAAAGCTTATTCTTGATATGTGCGTTTATTATTTCAAACAAAAAACTGTCCCGTTAATCTCGCAGCGTATAATCTGGCTGCTGATTACAAGGGTTTAATGTCTAGGTCAGACAAAGTGCTATTGAGGTTTACTTGTCTATTGAATAATTATAAGTAATAAGCTGGGGTTCGAAATTGTGCAGTATAATACTAATACACTTTTACAATATTACTTTAGGGACCAAGTTGTAATAAGGGCTGTGGGGAAAGTGATTACAGATTACAGATTCCAAAATACATTTCTTATTCCTCAAAGATAAAGCCTTAACGTAGCTGGGGGAGTCGATAGCCCAAACGTACACGTTAATGTCAAAGAACGCCTCAGGAGTGACGTTATGTAGCTGTCAATCAGGGCGACTTTGTCGTTGCTGTCGAACACGTAGATCTAAAATTAGTAGTCCTAGAGAGAGTGTATATAATATGTAAAAGAAAAAACACCTTAATGCTTACGTTCCTCGAGTGTGGCAGAGAGCGAGCCTGTTTGTTTTCTGTTACCTTATGCTAACTACCAGGACCAATTTGATAGTCATGGTTTGCAAGGAAAGTTGAATTGTCTTTAAGCCAACACTGACAATGGGACACACTACGAGAATGGAGGAGGTATTATTTTAGGCAAAAATTGTAGCGTGAAGAGATCGAACCCGTGACTACTGGATCTAGAGGGAGTGGTCTGCGCCGCGACCAAGCTGTCGGTTTTGCCAACGTCACACAAAACTGTTATACTTTTAACACTTACCACAGGGTACCTGTTCGTTTTATTACCTGTCTGCTAACCATTATATTTAATGCTTCAGAGGAATCTACTCCGGAAATGAAATTTGACTGTTCATCGACGTGACGCCTAAAATTAAAGTAGTTGTTAATCACATTTTGTCTACTCTAATTGTATCATCGCTGATAAATCACGCAACAGCCACTACCGGTGAGTTACCAAGATTTAGGCAGTTACAAGCTGTCGAATTGTCTGATCAATAAAAAATTGTCAATGATAAGCAACAATGACCAAGGTCAGAACTTAAATGGGTACCGGCCTTTGGTATATGATAGAGCTAAATGCTGTGTTGACGTATCCACGCTGTGCTTGTACTTTTACAGCCAAAATTCGATACGTTATTCACTAGGGAGCATATAAAAGGGTAGACCTAAAAACGCCTTTACATCAGTGAAGTGGTCAGGTATGCCTTTGCCAAAATTGGCTGTAATTATTGATTGATGAATAAGGAGATTTTAGTGCTTCAGGTACCATGTTTGATTAGTACCGGCTTTTCTTGTTTATCTTATTGTCAGCCAAAAGTCGTCCACTGCAGAATATACAAGCTTTTTTCAGGATTATACAGCATGATTTAACATCTTACGCCTGGACGCAACCTTTACAGTTATCCCTTGCACGGTGGATCGCGCATGGGTATAATTGATGTGGCGATTATAGATCGCCTTGGAAACACGCTCCCAGGCGCTCTCGTCATGGATGACAAGGGGCGGGGGAGTGATGGTTTGACGCACGGGGCGCGGAGAGGGGGTATTCCTCGGGGCCGAGTTGGATGAAGGCTGGGGCGCGGAGGTGCCAGGGCCGGGGGAAGCGACGTCGCTTCCAGCTCTCTGGTTTTTTGAGGGTGACGAGTAGCACGGATTGCGCGCGCGCATTTCTCGTTTAAGACGGGAATGAAGTCATCATCCGATAAAGATGACGAAGGGGGGCTGCACGGCGGGCCAATGCTAGCTCAACCTCCATATCGGAGTTCGAGTGAGGCTCGGATCCGCATGCAGACGGGGCGGTTAACGGGGGTCGGGGGGTGCGCAAGGGACGCGGTAACAAGAGTTGCCGGCGCGACAAAGGGAATCGCGGGGCGCGCGGAGGGCGCGGCGCGCGGCGTCACACATAGCGGCGTGCGATCGTCGCTTGCGGGGTACGCGGGGGGAGAGGGGGCTGCGTAGTAGTCGGGTGTCTCGGGACACCCCACCGGTGACGCGTCCGGCGGGGCAGGGGAGTACGTCACCTCGAATTGACGGATGAGCCCCGGGGACTTCGAGGCGATGAACTCAGCCAGGTTCCGAAGGAACTCTGGTGAGTAGTTAACTGCCATATCCAGGAGGGATATGGCAGGGCGGGTGCAGGGAGTAGAAGCCCTAAGTTCCGGGGGCTGGAACTTGCCCCGGGGATGAGTAATGCCTGGGCAACCCCGCCGGGTGTAGGCGGGGGGGTTGTGTGCTACCGTGAGCCTAGCTTGCGTACTTTCGCCAAACTTGTGTGCGAAAGGGTGTGTGCCTATTACTAACTACTCCGGGGCGAAGAGAACCGCCGCCTAGTGAAAGGATGAGCTCTGACTAAGGTAGAGCCCAAGGCCAGAACTCAAACCCTTCCGAGTTAGCCGCCCTGTGAAGGAGGGAGGCGAGCGCTCGGGTCCCGCTCAAGACTCGCTTAGTTGTTACCGTTAGGTATCCACCAGTCTTACCACGAACAAAAAAAAGTCGTGGTTTTAAAAACAAACTGTGACTAGTCGTCAAACACTAGGGAAAGGTCGACGGCGTCATCAAAACGGCGCGTTGTACCTACCGAACGTACCTAAATAGGTACGCGCAAGCAGGAGGGCAGACTGCGTCGCGGGGTGAGTGGCGCGGTAAGCGGTGACGCGACCGAACGCGGCGAACGACACAGTCGGAATCGATCAGAAGAAGGATTAAAGCGAGCGCAATGCATACATGGATGAAACGATATCTACTTTTTCTATACAAATAATAAATAAAAATAACATCAATCAAGAAGCAATAGTCAGTCGTAGCCCTTCAGTCAGTAATAGAATCACCTCCTTTACAAATTGTTTGACATCATATCATATCTCCGGTCTGAAGAGACTTCATAATCGGCCAGCGTGCATGAAACGAACTATGAGATTAAAAAATTCAAAAGAGTTTTGTTTGAAAATGGCATTTGACACAGTCTGTGTTCCCCACCTTATACAAAAACTTTGTGATCTTGGCGTACGAGGTGGGGAACACCTTTCTTTAATGTCAGAATACCTCACAATGAGAACTCAAAATGTAAAGATAGGTGAATACCAAAGTGAAGAACTACCAATTGAGTTTGGAGTGCCACACGGTAGTATAATGGGACCAATATTATTTATCTGCTACATTAACGAATTGTGCAACTTGACACTGGAAAACTGCCGAATTTCATCTCATGCTGATGATAACACACTTACCTTTTTCGCAGACTCATGGAACGAACTTTTCTGTCTTGCACAAACTGGGTTTAATAGAGTATGTCATTGGTTATCCTCAAATTCCCTTACACTTAATGAAGAAAAAACCAAATATATAATTTTTTTTATTTACAATCTGCCTGATTACTTACCTCACCACTCCCATCTATACGCACAAATTTAACTTTCCCCTAAACACAAACTCAAACTGTGACTGTCCTACTATTAGTGTTACACAAAGCGTAAGATACTTGGGAGTTGAAATAGACGCAAACCTAAATTTCGAAAAACACATTCATAACGTATCGCAGAGAGTGCGTAAGTGCTTGGGTATATTTTTAAACAACTTCGTGATGTAGCCGATATCAATATCATGAAAATGGTATACAAGGCCAATCCATTCTAAGCTATTGCATCACTTCTTGGGGTGGTGCATGTAAAACCAAAATTAGTGAACTGGAAAGAGCCCAGAGGATAATACTAAAAGTTATCTTGTCAAAGCCCCGTTTATTTCCTACTAAGACACTTTCTGAAGAAGCAGAGGTACTGACTGTACGTCAACTATATATATATATATCCCCTCCACCTCGGATCTCTGAGCAGTTCAGACGTCTTTTAAGTGAAAGCTTTCTAATTTATTTAAACATTAAATAAATAAAACTACTCAAAAATATTAGTTACAAATACAAAGAGTGCATAATACACAGACACGTCAAGTGCATCAGGATCTTCGCACACTAACGCCAACTCTTCGCGTGAGTTTGATCATTGTTCTACTACAAACTTAAGACACCGTCACTGTGTGTACACAACGCCAAGGCCCCGCCCCTGTCAGTACATACATCGACAACAGCGTGAAGTCATTAATGAACTGCAAAAAAGACAAACATATGCACTAAAAAAAGATAGCTGGAGGTCTAGTTATACTGGTCAGTAACCAGTTTTCAATTGATTTGTCGATTGCGTCCAGATATTGCTGAGCCCTGCATAGCCGCCCGTTACTAAGGAGTATTCTAAGCATTTAACTTTCAAGAACCGCTGATCGCCTGGTACTTGTTTGCTAGATAACTTACGCTTACGCTTGTACAATAAGTTCTACTACAACCTTAAGACCCCGTCACTGTGTGTACACAACGCCAAGACCCCGCCCCTGGGAGTACACACAGCGACAGCAGCGTGAAGTCATTAATGAACTGCAAAAAAGACAAACATATGCACTAGAAAAAGATAGCTGGAGGTCTGGTTATATTGGACAGAGACCAGTTTTGAAATGATTTGTCGATTGCGTCCAGATATTGCTGGGCCCTGCGTAGCCGCCGGTTACTAACGAGTATTTTAAGCATTTAACTCTCGGGAACCGCTGAGCGCCTGGTACTTGTTAGCTAGATAACTGCATTGCTGTACTGTTTATAACTGAGCTGTGTTGCCCACCTAAATTGCACGCCCTTGCGCTTGCGACTCGTGAGACTAATCTGCAATGTCTGTGCAACGCACTCCTCCGGGATCGATATCCCAACTAATAACTCCAACTACTACAATTCATTATAATTCAGACTCAGCCCTGAATATGTCGAATAACGCGGAATCGGGCGAAAATTATTACCTTAACATAACTAAACGTCAAAAACGCACTTTTGGTGAACTCCATGAACAATCTGGGCACTCTTCTGATATAAAGGCCATGATCGACCAGCTCTCATCTCAGCAAGAACTTAAGTTTGAAGCCTTAAATAGCACACTTGGTGCCATAATGTCTCAAAACCAGGAAATACAAAAATCGATTGGAACCTTAACTGCTAAACACGAAGATCTATTAATAAAGTTTGATTATTTAGAGCAAGAGAATAACGAGTACAAGAAGCGAGTTTCTGTGCTAGAAAATAAGTTAGACCACCTAGAAAAGAGTTCTCGTTGTTCCACAATTGAAATTCGTAATTTGCCCAAACAGGAATCCGAAAATAAGACAATTTTAATGGATATTGTCCAAGAAATTGGCTCGAAACTAGGACTCGAATCGCCGATACAGAAGGGTGAGATTAGGGACATTTTTCGCTCCAAGTCTGAGGCAGTCGTTATCGACTTTACCACAACCCTAAGAAAGGAATCATTAATATCTAAATATAAAACATTCAACAAAAGTACTCACATGAACAAAGAGCGGCAGTTGAATACAGAGCACATTAAACTACCTGGCTCGCCGCGTACAGTTTACATCTCCGAGTATCTTACAACTAAAACAAGACGGCTTTTCTATGTAGCGCGCGAAAGCGTCAAAACCAAAAAACTTGCCGCAGCCTGGACATCATATGGGAAGGTCTATATTAAGAAAGAAGAAGGTTCGACACCAGTCCGCATCGATGAAGAATCTGATATTTACAAAATGATCATGTGACTAGTTTTATATCAATATCTTTTGTTCTATTTAGCCATACTAGCATGCTTTTGGTTAATTCAATTTTTTTTTGTCGTTTATTGTCTATCTTGGATTTCTATTCTATGTTTCACTATTTTATGTTTATAGAATTTACATAACTATACTAACAAATACTACAATTACGTACATACACAATACTCACCACACACACTCACCTAACAACACTCAATACACCTCAGAGCGAGTCGAGCGAGCGAAAACCATAACCAATACTGGCTATCCCAATCCACTACAACTTATATTTTGTCAATCACCCGCAATGAAAGCTGCCTTGTATCAGATCAAAGTTTTACTCAAAAACCCATGCATTTTTACGTCACGCATTAGACGTGACATCTCCTTAACTACGTTGTTATAAAAATCGTGTGTCAGTGTCATGCAAAACATTGAAAATCTAAACTTTGATCTGGACTCCATTCAGGTAGCCAAAACAATTACTTGCGAAATAGAAAATGCAAAAAACCACATACCCAACAACAATTGTTATATCAATATCCTGTCTCAAAATATCCGTAGCATCAATTGCAACATGCCAAATTTCATAGCGCTTCTTCAAAGGTCTGAAATACTCTGGGACATATTAGTTCTTTCAGAATGTTGGCTGCCATCGGCAAAGTTCATACCAACCCTCGATGAATACAATCACATAGCTACCACCACACACAAAACACAGAACGAGGGAGTGGTCATCTATTATAACAAGCTTTTCAAGGTAACTTGCGAAGAGGCACCACTGATAGATGCTAATTGCCTGGTACTAAAATTGGGACGAGATACTTGCATCGTAGGAATATATCGCCCACCTAGTCATATTAATACAACAAATTTTATTAACTCATTAGATTTACTTCTCACTAGCCTGAAAAACTACAAAAACATATTTCTCTGTGGCGATATAAACATTAATATAATACCGAACAGTCCTGATAAACGATCTTACGATTACCTAAACATGTTAGTTAGCCATGGTATGCTACCAGGTCATACTGTATCAACACATGGGCGATCGTGTCTTGATCACATCATGCTTAAGACTAAAATGGAAGCTATCTGTCTTATATTTGAAACATCTATTACTGTCCACGAAAGTGTGGCTGTTAGTTGTAGACTTAAATCGCGGAGCAACCACATAAATAATACATACTACACAGTTGACTTTAACAATCTTGATAAAACTATGCAAACCTTAAACTTCCAGCCTATTCTTGAATGTCAAGACCCTAACATGTCAACTGATCTTCTTGTGTCATACTTATCGTCAGCCATTAAAGATAACTCTAGGGTGGTCACAACTAGTAGAAGAAGACTGATTTCCAAACCCTGGGTAACCAAAGGGCTACTTCGTTGTATGAGAAACCGTGACAATCTATACAAAAAATTTAAACGATATCCTGACGATGAGTGTGTTAAGACCACATACAAACGCTACCGAAACTTTTGCAATAATATACTAAGGAAAGAGAAAAAAAGCTATGAAAAACAGGAGATTGAAAGAACGAAGGGAAATAAAAAACAGCTATGGGATGTAATCAAAAGCATTAGTGGATCTATTAAGAGAACTGACTACTCATCGTCCCTCTTGGCACCTAACAGTCCGGACACGGACATTAACAAACTAAACAGTTTCTTTGCAGATGTTGGGGCTAACCTGGCTAATCAGATTAATAATAAACAATTACAGGCCGTTGATTACTTCCCTGAAACACCACTAAATTCACTCGTCATTCTCCCTGCCGATGAGGAAGAAATACTATTACTCATAAAAGGATTAAGAGACAACTGCGCAGTGGGAATCGATATGATCAGTGGTAAAATAATAAAGAGATACGCGAACCTTCTCACTCCTTCCATTACACACATATGTAACCAGGCAATATCCAAAGGGGTTTTTCCAAGCGCTTTCAAAACAGCGCTTATCAAACCCATCCACAAGACCGGTCGAAGAGACTGTATTAATAACTACCGACCTATTTCTATTCTGCCAGCTTTATCCAAGGTCTTGGAACGCCTAATAAATCAGCGTCTAATAAATTTCTTAGAGACAAACAAACTCCTGTCTCCAGTTCAGTTTGGCTTTAGAAGTGGTAAATGTACCAATGACGCAGTCCACGAATTGGTAAATGCTATCGCAGTCAATTTGGACAGCAGAAAAAAATGTTTGACGGTGTTCCTCGACCTTGCTAGAGCATTCGACACGGTCTCTATTCCACACCTTCTAAACAAGTTAAATAGACTCGGAATCAGAGGAATACCCCTTAAATTAATGGAAGACTATCTCACTGAGAGAAAACAGCGAGTAAAAATTGAAAATAGAGTAAGTGACGAGACAACTGTCAAATTTGGTGTACCACAGGGCAGCATTATTGGCCCAACACTCTTCTTGGTGTACATCAATGACCTTTGTCAACTTTCTCTCCATAAAGGCCAAATTCTTACCTTTGCTGACGATACCGCCTTGCTCTTCAGTGGTGATAGTTGGAAGGAGGTATTTCAATTTGCGCAGATGGGCCTTAATAGAGTTATTGACTGGTTGCAACATAATATTTTGACACTAAACGTATCAAAAACCAAATATATAGCCTTTGCACATAGGTCTAACCTACTTCCACCAACCTCTTTAACTATTTTCGCCCATGCTTGTGAAAACAAAACTATATGCTCATGTCCCGTTCTTGAAAGAGCAGAGAATATTAAATACCTCGGGGTCTTTGTTGATCAACATTTATCCTTCAAGCCGCATATAGAAGCTCTTGTAAGCAGACTCCGCAAACTTATCTTTATTTTTAAATCCTTAAGGCAGTCTGCTGATCGAAAGACTATTAAGATAGTTTATCATGCTTTATGCCAACCACTAATCGATTACTGTATAACATCATGGGGAGGTGCCGCCAAATCACATTTAATCGAGGTAGAGAGGGCACAGCGCGCTATACTCAAGGTTGGTGCTGGATTGCCCTTCCGATTCCCTACTATTGATCTTTACAAGGAATGGGATCTACTCACGGTAAGGCAAACCTTTGTATTGCATACTGTGCTTAAAAAACACTCCCAGTTGCAGTATAATGACAATCTCTTAAATGATAAGCGTCGAAAAGGTAAAGTATGCCCAACTCTCCAATTTAAAACTTCACTTCCATTTAAGTTCTTCTGTTTCCTTGGGCCATACCTTTACAATAAACTTAATAGCTCTCTTAATATTTATCCCAAAACCAAACAAAGATGTAATAGTACTATAAATAAATATCTAAAAACCCTAGACTATCAAGAAACTGAGAATCTTTTGACCGTGCCCAAATAATCAGAAATCCTTACTACCTTTCATAGCTGTTCCTCACCTCATACTCGCTTTTAGTCATTTACACTCTCGACCCACTATACCCACACACCACACACATACATACCCCCACACTCACACACACACACACACACACATAGATATACATACATACGTATATCTGGAAACTTTTTCTCTCCACTATTTTATACGCACCTCTTCATAACTTAAATTACTTTGTACTACTTCATTAATAGTTAATTATTTTTTTCATAGTCTACTAATATGTCAATACTACATATTCTATCCGCGGGTGGAGGCCTGGTGACCTGTAACACAGGTTTTCTTTTAAAAACCTACGTCAGGCACCAGTCTCTTACAAAGGTGGAATCTAGTTAAGGCAGTATAGTAAACCCTAAAGCAACCATTTTTGTTGAGAAAATAAATGATATTATATTATATATTAATAACCATATTGCGTAAACACTCTTCCATATCTGTAGAAGTAAATACTGTGGTCCGCTCCAGGAGGTAGTATGCAGTGTGTGGGCCAACTGCTGTTAAAACTTCGTTTGCACAAAGATTTTTCCTTCATCGTCGTGGAATACTGTACAACAAACTCAATAAAATATTGAATATTCTTACCTCTCACAAACATGAATGTAAGCAAAAGTTAACAAAATGGCTAAAAAACTTAAGTTATACTGAAACTGAGAAATTATTTAAGGTAGAGGTATAAATGTTTAGTTTATAAGGATATACATGTGTTTAATTTTTGAAAATAAATTATTCATCTTATTCTTCTCAAATCGATTTAATATCTGAAACGCAATAAATGAAACAGAATTGCAATATTTAAGCATACACACATTACATTTACCATATAATCTTATCTTTCTTTGCATACGTATTCTGTTCACACAAAAACTCAGACACACACACATACACACACACACACTCACACACATGCACACACACATACACGCACTCACACGCACTCACACGCATACACGCACTCACACGCACACACATACACATACAGACGCACACACATACACATACGCACACACACGCCATCAACTTGCGCACATGCTCACTCAAACACGCACACACTAACATAATATGAACTGATGATATTACAGATATTGGGCTGGGGGGCCTGGGCGGGCTGTGCCTCCGCCCCGGCGCCGTCGCATTCGTCGAGCAGGATCGGCCCTCTCCCGATCCCGCTCAGCCTCCTCCTTCTGGGACATTACAGTCTCGCAGAAGGAGGATACGGCCCGCCACCCCGAGTCCCCTGCCAGCATAGCCGCTACTATTGCCGGCAGGGAGAGGTCCGGTCCGATCCGGTCGACCAGGATTCGCCGCTCGGAGGCCCACGCTGGGCACTCTTCGAGCGTGTGCTGGGCGGAATCCTGGTCCCCACCGCAGTGGTGACAGGTCGTCGTTGCCTCGCGTCCGATCTTCCTCACATAATATCCGAAGCAACCGTGACCGGTGATTATCTGAGTAAGTCTATAGGTGACTCGCCCTCTTCTCCGCTGGTGCCAGGCTTCGAAGGACGGCAGAATAGCTTGGACGACACGCTTGCGCGCGATGTGCTCTTGACTGAGCCTCGTGCGCCACTCCTCCAGAGCGCGTCGTCGTTCCCGCCGTCTCACTTCTTCGAGCGCAGGCACGCCCTCTCCGCTTTGGCGGACGCCACGAGTCTAGTCGTAGACCCTCGCGTCCATGTCCGTCAGGATGTCGAGCGGCGAAAAGCGCGCCAAGAGAGATGCTGCCTCAAAGAATATGGTACGGTATCCTCGCGCGATGCGGATGGCCATCTTGCGCTGCAGGCTCTGGATCTTCATCCTGCTGCGCCGGACGCCCGACAGTCGGTGTGATCACACGGGCACCCCATAGTGGGCCACCGATCGCACGACCCCCCCGTAGAGGTGGCGCACCTCCTCCGACGGTCCCCCAAGGTTGGGCAGCCGTCTATGCATAGCACCCACTACCCTTTCGACCCGGGGACTAGGCGCTCCAAGTGCTCCTCGAAGCCCCAGCGACTGTCCAGGGTGAGGCCTAGGTACTTTAGGTACCTCCCCACCCGAACTGGCGAGTCTCCAACGCGAACCCACGAGTCGGGCGGTTCCCTGCTCCTTGGCAGTTTGTGGAACCATAGCGCCTTGGTCTTATGAGGCGCTATCTCCAGGCCCAACTCGCGGATCTTGGCGACGACGACCTCTGCCCCAAGCTCGGTGAGCCCTATGGTCCTCTCGAAGGTGTCCCCCTCGGCCAGCACCAGTGTCTCGTCAGCGTAACATACGACGCTGACGCCGGGGAGGGTGATCGACACGCAGGACTGCATCGTAGGCGAGGTTCCATAAGAGGGGGCCCAACACGGACCCCTGCGGAACCCCGCAAGACACTTCCCTCCGGTGCAATGTACCGCCCTGTCCGATGTACTGGACGTATCTGTCGCGCAAGTAGTCCCTGACCACGGCCTGCAGGTATGGGGGGACGTGATGATGTTCCATCGCCCCCAGAATCGCGCCCCAAGGCAGGGAATTAAAGGCGTTGACGATATCCAGACTTATCGCCAACGCCATCCCGCCCCGGGACACGGCCTGCGTCGACAGGGACCGGACGCGAAGTATCGCGTCCAGCGTGAAACGCCCCTGTCGAAAGCCGTATTGGCTTTCAGCCAGGTCGGGACCGACACGCGAAAGATGCCCACGACGAGACGAGCGGCAAGAATTCTTTCGAACAACTTGCCGGCCTCGTCTAGCAGGCATATGGGACGGTACGCAGTGGGTGTGTCTCCAGCCCTGCCTTCCTTCTTCAAGAGGACCAGGCGAGCCTCCTTCCAGGCCGTGGGGAACTTGGAGTAACGGAGGCAGCTATTAAACAGCCACCTCAGCCTGTCCTCCAGGGCGGCCAGAGCGATCACCCACGCCCGCCCCGGTATACCGTCGGGGCCGGGCGCGGTATTGCGAGCCCGCAAGCGGCTAACGGCTCGGTCCAGCTCCAGTTCAGTCACCCCCAACTCGTCGGTGTAAAGGGCCGACGACACCGTCGGGAGGATTGAGGGACTACCCTGAACCGTCGGGAAAAGAGCGTCGATTACCCGACGCAGTAGTCCAGGGTCTAGGGTCTCCGTCAGGGGGGGGCACCCAGGGGCGAAGCTTACCCAGCACCACCCTATAGGCGCGCCCCCATGGATCCCCGCTGAGTCCCTCTAGGAGCTCGCTCCAGGACCGAGACCTAGCGTTCGCAATAGCGATTTGGAGCGCCTTAGTAGCCGCTCGATAGGGCTCATAGGCTCTGGCCTTCTCCTCCTCAGTGGCTCGCCTTCTTCGTCGGGCTCGGGTGTACCGGCGTCGTGCGCGCAAGCAGACCTCGCGCAACTGCACTATCTGCTGCGACCACTAGTACACCACGCTTAGGACAGCTGGCCCGGGGCATGGCGGCGTCACATAGCGCCGTCATCGTGTCCCGGAACCAGGTTGCCTCCCTTTCCGGATCGGACCAAACCTCATCGGCGTTTTCCGCCCACGCCGCGACGCTGGCTGCGGCCTCGAGAAGATCTCGATCTAGCCGCTTGAGGGACCAGCGTCGCAGAGGGCTGCCTGCTCTGCGGCTGGGGCGGTCGGAGGGTCGGAGGGCCACATCGAAAAACATGTGGCGGTGGTCGGATAGTGTGACCACCTCCTCCGCTACGCGCCACCCCGACAGCATGCTAATGACAGCGGGAGTCGCCCACGTTACGTCGACGATCGACTCCCCCTGCCACCGCACGCACGTGCTCACGAACCCCCGATTCACGAGTCGGAGGTCCAGCCCAGCCGCCCACTCTTGCAGCGTCTCTCCCTTTGGACTGTCTCTGGGGTTGCCCCACGCCCTAGCGTGGGCGTTAAAATCCCCCAGGACAATCAGCGGACGGGGTAGGCATCTGCGCACGCAGTTTGCCAGCCACGTACCCCTGCCCCTGTTCTATCAAGGAGCAGGGTGGAGCGCCTTCTCCTCCCCTCCAATAGACGGCGATGGAGCCCGTGTTGTCTCCGAACCAACGAGGATGGTCCGGGACATTGCAGGGCTCCGCGACAATGCCAAGGGCAATGGACCACTCCGCAACGGTTTGCAGCAGCAGGTTCTGCGCATTGCGGCAGTGGTTCAGATTGCCCTGCAAAATCTTTTGGGGAGGGAATTTTAGGCCTCCATGGGCTCTCCCGGCGGGTTATTGGAGCCCGCTTCCGTGGCCGGTGCCTCGGGTGCCGCCTGAGATTGTATTTGGGAAGGGACCTGCTTTTGTCCCTTCCCTTTCCCCTTCGGGGGGATACACTTTTTTGTGTCCGCTGTGTTCCGCGAAGGGGTGTGCAGCTGAGCATCGGCTGCACACCCCTTCGCGGAACACAGCGGACACTTTAACGTCCGCGTTGTGCATGCGCCGGGCCTTATGGTTGGGCTCGGCGCATGCGTAGCACTGTGTGCTCCGATCCACCCCGTTGGGGCATTTGCTGCCCACGTGGCCTTTCTCAAGGCCGGAAGCAGTACAGTGGCCTTTGCTCCAGTGCCTCGACCTTTACCGTCCCCCAGCCCACTTTGACGGTTTTTGCCGCCACGATTTTGCACATAGCGGCAAGTGGGCACTGGATCCAGGCAGTCCCCATTGCAGTGGGCGTGCGACGGATTGGCCCAACCCGGACGTCAGCAGTCGCACATTCGCCCACCGCGGCGACCGCTGATGCCACTTCCTCGGGGGTCGCGGCATCGTCCAGGCCGTACAGCCGGACTTCGCTTGTTTTGGACGCGTGATGCGGATGCTGAGACAATGCAACATCATCAGCTTGGCGGTGGCAGTCTGGGCCTTCCAGCTGCAATAGCAGAGCCCCGGTCAAAGCCCTCCTCTGACCTACCTTCTCGATGCCGAGGTTGGCATGACGAATGCGGCTTTTCGCCGCACTCATGACCTCGGCATACGTAGTCTTCTCGTTGAGAACAGTGACCGTTATCGCCGCCGTCGTGGGAGCCTTACGCGGCTTCCTTTTGCGCGTTTTCCTTGAGGTTTTGTTATGCGTCGCGGTCGCCCGATGCTGCGCCGGTCTCGCCTTTTGCGGCTTTTTCGCGACCGTCGCTCAGGTCTCCCCGACCTGTAGCGCAGCGGTCGCTGGTACTGGAGCATCTACAGGCGGCAACTCAATTACCGGCGGGTGCACCGAAGCCGCTGGTTACCGCGCCTTCCGGGATTTCCTCCCAGGTTGAGCCAGTGGCGCGGCCTGCGGCGCAGACGATGGCCCCGCCTGCGATGGCGGCAGCAGCGGCGGCGGCAGCGGCGGTAAAGGACATCCGGTCCTCGCCGAGGCACCACTCACATTTGCAGCCAGAGGCGGACGAAGATTCCTCTCGCGAGGGAGCCTCGCCTCGATAACTTCCAGCCGCGCGTTAACCATATTACCAACCTCTAGTATAATGGCTCGCGCTCTCCTTTCCCACTCCTCCTCCGATGTTTGAGGAGGAGGAGTTTCTCGCGGGCGTGTTCTGGCGAGTTCCTCCCGCAGCGCCACCAGTTCTCGTTTTACTTCCGCCAGTTCGGATTGCAGGCGGGAATTACCCGCTTGCTTGGTTTTCGATTCGATCGATGTATTTGTCGTAACAAGGGCTCCATACTTGCGATGTGTATTCGAGATGGCTACGAACAAAGCTGCAATAAAGAACTTTAAGAGTCTTGACCTCGGTGAATGATTTAGAAAGTCGCATAATAACACCCAATGCTTTAGAAGCCTTTGCAACTATTTGGTCAACATGTGCATCGAAAACTAGTTTAGAGTCATGAATCACTCCCAAGTCAC
The DNA here is from genome assembly GCA_905147815.2 of Phalera bucephala. Taxonomy (NCBI): domain Eukaryota; kingdom Metazoa; phylum Arthropoda; class Insecta; order Lepidoptera; family Notodontidae; genus Phalera; species Phalera bucephala. The sequence goes on from LR990616.1 coordinate 36,416,079, forward strand.
GGATAGAATTATACTTTGGTAGTATTTTTCCTCTTAACGTGTAATATGAAGGTAAAACTAAGCTTTTACGGGTAAATGTAACAACAGAACACTTCAGAGGATTAAGGTCTAATTTATTATTAAAACAATAAGCATCAAGGCGTGACAGATCAGCCTGAAGTGCATTCATCTCGGTGACTGTGGAGACTATAGAGTATATTTTCATGTCATCTGCGAAACACAATAACTTGGATGAATGAAAACACGAATCGATATCATTGACGTAAATGATGAACAGCAACGGACCGATCAATGAGTCTTGTGGCACGCCGCTAGGAATAGAAACCCAAGAAGAGATATAGTTGTTCAGAACTACAACTTGAGTTCTGTTATCTATGTAGGAGGTAAACCATCTGAGAAGATCTCCATGAATTCCCATGTTGCAGAGTTTATGTAGTAAAATGTTGTGGTCTATACGATCAAATGCTTTACTGTAATCAGTATAGATGACGTCAACCTGGCTACCTTTCTCCATGGCCTCTGTAACAAAGTCATTAAGAAGTACAAGGTTGGTAGCCGTTGAACGTCCTTTCAGAAAACCATGCTGCGATAGACTAAAATAGGGCTTAATGGACGAATATACCTGACTGTATACTATACGCTCAAAAATTTTGGCTATAATGCGTAATTTGGAAATTGGTCTATATTTATTTACATCAGATTTTGACCCCTTTTTATGTAATGAACGCTGATTTCCATATATGTGGAACAGTGGCTAAAGAAAGAGTTTTTTTAAATAAAAGCGCGATAGGTATGGCAATTTCTTTGGCACAATTCTTGAGAAATACAGGAGATATATTATCAGGACCCGCGGATTTGGCACAATCAAGATTTAATAACATTGATACGATGTCGTTTAAATTAACTTTGATCTGAGAAATTGTAGATAGATTCATAGAAACTAAAGTAGAACTACTAGAAAAATAAGCAGGGGAAATAGGGTCGTGAGAATCATTAAGAAAAGTAGAGTGGAAGTAAGTAGAAAAAGCATTACAAATTGATTCACCGGTGCTAAAAAATTCTCCGTTGTAAGTTACTGTGCCGGGAGTTGCATTCGACTTAGATCTATTTTTAACAAATGTCCAAAAATATTTTGGATTATTTAATATAGATTTTTCAGTAAGAGAAATATAATTAGCATAACACGCTGACTCCAAAGACTTAACTTTATCTCTCAGAAACCTAAAGGTGTGTTCATGAGATCTATTGCCATACGTTTTATATTTGCGAAGGTACTTATATTTTTTTTTTATAGCCTTTTTCAAGGGTGTGGTATACCAAACGGGGAAAGAGTGGTCAATAGGTTTTTTTGTTGGGATATATTTTTTGTGAAGATTTAATAAAATACTGTAGAAAAAGGCAACTGAGTCTTCAACAGATTTGTTTGAAAACTCCCTGTGCCAGTCTATAACAGCTAACTCCCTATTGATGGATATAGATATAATACTTTTAGATGGTAGCCCAGGTTATCCAAAATTAAATGCATCTTCTTCACATACGGTTTCGCCGTGTACCCGTCTTTCGTCTCTACGTCATTAAAACTTCTGTAGAATTCTTGTATTTCGCTCATATTGTAACCACGAAGGATACTGAAATATGCAAAAACATTGTTCTTTTACAGTTACACTGCTGAGCAGGCCTTCTCTTATAAACTGAAGTCAAAAAGATTAGATCATACTCTAACACGCGTACTTAGTGTGGATTGGTGGTTCTCACACCACTACGAGTGCCTCCAAGAAAACTTTTAGCATTTAAACAATCAGAGACAATTTTCGCAAAGTTTCAATTTTCAACTGAACCGCAAATAAGTCAATTCAAATATAATATACCCGTTAAGGTAATTGTATTAAGTAACTTCTTATATATAGCAAATTGCATGAAATTTTGTTTCACGCTCTGTTTAACTCAACATTTTCCCTTCAATGTGATCTCCCAATTTTCATATCGTATTTACTTCACAATATATTAAAACATCATTTCTTGGGATTCAATTAATTAAAATTCAAAGTAACTGAGAAATTAATTGGATTTTCGGAAACGTTAATAACTATAATCTCTTAGCTTACCTCAACTCTGATTTTAGTTCTGTTATGGTTTAAATTATGTTTTAGGTTGGACTAGCTACTGCCCTCGAATTCGTCAGACTTAACTGTAGACAGGAACTTAACATTTTTCCGCGATAAAAAGTCTTATGTGTTAATTCAGGTAATAAACTATTTGTGTGACAAATTGTATCATAATCCGTTTAGTCCCGTCCGTCCGTCCTTATTTTCGTGATCGAGTAACAAACATCCAAAAATCTAAAAATATAAACTTTAGGATTAGAAATTGTCGTATAAAAATTTGAAAGTGTTTGTATGTTTATGAGAGGATTACATTTAGAGAAGTATTTCCCGTATCTCGCTATAATGTGCGCGTACAACATACGCCTGTACCAGGGAATATTGCGTAAGAGGTATGTTGTAATTACTTACAGCAGATTCGTAATGTTCTGTGTATTAGGTGGGTAGACCTTCTTAGTGTCACAGACGCTAACTGCTGGGAATGGTATGATGGCTACGGAGTAATGCGTTGACTCGACCTGCCGAAAGATACTGCATAGAATAGTGATTTTAAACAAATAGAAAACCTAATTGCTACCAGCGGGAATCAAACTCATGTAATCCTCCAGGTGAGGGCAACCGCTCTGACCACTACCGAAATATGTAGCTGAAGCTGCGATTTTTTTCTTTTAGTATATTTACATAGTTAATAACTCGATGTAATGCCATATTTTGATTGAATTTATATTTTTACAAGCTTTTAATTAACTTGCAATGTTAGTACGACTGTCTGTCTGCCTCTGTTTCAGGTTCGAATATTGTGGTCCAATTTTCAAGCACTTGAGGGTATCCGATTGAGCTGAAATTTGGCATACGAAATTAAATTTAGTGACAATGCAATGTTATGGTACTATGGAGCTGGTCTGATGATGAAGTCTGAAGGTGGCCATAAGACTATATAATATAAACAACGTAGCCCTCTCGTGTTTAGGCTTGTGAGACTTGTATTGACAAGTACTATGCAACCAGATAGTTTTCAGGGTCTGATAATGAGCCCGAAAGGTGGTCAATGGAACCACCACTTCCTCAAAATAACTCCGCCGTATTTGTGCTTAATGGATTTGTCTTGACAAGTACTTTAGACTCAGATGGTGTCCAGGATCTCATGATGAAACCGGAAATAAGCTATAGGACCACCTCAACTAAGCTAGATATCATAATATTTTTGCTGTAAAAGCTTGTCTTTAAAAAGGTCTTTTTAAATTGAAATTGTTATTGACTTTGTAATCATCCTTTACAAGAACTTCCAAATTTAATGTTTGTGATGTTACTATATTAATTTATAGCATTTTAACTCTGTGATTCAAAATAGAACAATAAAAAATATCTCCATTCAAAACCACACTACTCGTTCTATTTAAAATCACCGTACTAACCAACCAAGCGACAATGAATGTTAATCCCATACTAGTACTCAAAATATACCTAGATATTAAATGACTAGAATCGCAAAGTACAATAAAACATACTTTAAATTCTTCCACCTAAACCTTCCTTCCACATGTCAGTAAAACAATTTTCATGCGTGAACAAAATGTTTCACGGCCGGCTCAAAAGCTTTGTCGACATGTATACAGAATTTGCCCGACCTGGATAGTCTTTGAGGTCAAAAGTTCTAAGGTAGCACTGTCAGAATTGAAACTACGTTCTCGGGAAGACTAGACATGTTAAACGGGTGTTAGTAGGTATTGCATAGGCACAGCCGAAGAGGAGGCATGGAAACCAGGACTTTTTAAGGATATTTTTTTTCAATGGAAGTTAAAACTGAAACCGAACTCAACTTACAAATTAATATATTATTTTAATCTTTTTATTCTTCCATTTTTTTTTATTCCTTTATTGGATCGAAACGCAGTCTCCTCTAAGAAAATCCGGCGCGATACTCAGCGGGCTTGTCTTCTATTGACGTGTGCAATACTTAAAATAGTTTGTGACCTAAGTGTAGAGCGAGCCTTAGCCTAAATACGAGACAGAAAATATATTTTTAAGGGTAGAAGTCTAAAAGGTTTCTAAGGTCTAAAATTAAAGACCGGTTATTTATTTATTACCTTTATCGTGCAGCAAAATGTTATAAAATTCAATCATCTTACATAAAAAAACTTGTGTAAAATACGATTTACCCATAACCATTTTCTTGCTTTGGTATACTCGGTCCGTAGGTAGGATAATATTAGCTGCTTTTAGAACATATATTTCAAATTAAATTGCACGACACTTTGACTACTTTTTTTTGTATGGTAAACAAAGACACACTTTGATAGAAACTTACTGATTTGTCAAAGGGAATTTGGGTAATATTTCTTTTATATTTAGAGAGAAATTTGAAGCTGTAAAAATCTTTGCTTAAAAAACTTAGCCCATATTAATAAAATAAATATGATAGACAAGCTATAAGCGCTATATTCAAGGCTTAAAGGTAAATCTTATCCAAGATATCATTTCTGTAAAATTATCGAATTATAGTATACGTTGCTGACAATATCACCAATGAAGCACATTCTATCTATCTATCTATCTATAACCTCACGCCAGATCCCTTGCAGGGTAGGCAGAGAGTACAGAGTTCCAACAGGTTCTTTCCTTACATACCTCTCTGGCTTCCTCGACTCTCATAGTTCGTCTCATACACGCTCGCCGGTTACGGAGACTCTTGACTTGCCCTTCAGATAAGACTCTGTTTATTTGGTCGTGGTAAGATAGTCTAGGTCTTCCCCGGTACCTGCATCCTTCCACTTTCACATTGTATATCTGTTTTGTCATTCTTTCCTCTGGCATTCTTTCTATATGCCCCAACCAACGGAGCATGCCCTTTCTCATCTTTACACCGATACTATCTTTCATACCTACTCGCTGTCTTACTATGCTGTTGCTAATGCGGTCGGTCAGCTTCACTCCGCACATCTTCCGCAGAGCTCGCATTTCTACCGCATTTATCCTACTTTCATTCTCCTTCTTACATACCCAGCTCTCGCTACCATATAACAGCGTTGGGACAAGAACTCCGTTATGTATGGCCAGCTGCACCTTATGGCTTAAGTGCCGGCTCCTGAGTAGCTTTCCCATCGCATCATTCACTCTGTTCCCTGCACTCACTCTTCTCTCTATGTCAGCGGTGTATTTCCCATCCTTACTGAAGGCGCATCCAAGATATACAAACTCATTCACTTGCTCTAGCACATCGTTACCAACCACAATCCTTACATTCGCTCTGGTTTCTTCCCTTTCAAAAACCATAATCTTGGTTTTCTTCACATTCAAGTGTAAGCCATTGATCATGCAGTCGTCTTTCATAACTGTGACTAGTGTTTGCAGATCAGTGGCTGTTGGCGCTATTAAAGCCGCGTCATCTGCATAAAGTAGATGGTTTACCACTAAGTCACCCATTTGTACACCTTCATTCATCGCTTTCAGTCTTTGAAGACTTTTGTCCAGATATATTATAAACAGTCTAGCGGACAACACGCAACCCTGCTTGACGCCGATTTTAACGTCAAACCAGGGTGACCTGTTACCACCCACCCGTACGCATGCCTTTCAGTCCACATAAGTGGACTGGACGGCTCGCAACAGAGTGCCATCTATACCATACTCTGGCAAAATGTCCCAAAGTCTCTTTCGCACAACTCTGTCAAATGCCTTCTCCAGATCTACAAAACCGCAGAAAACCTTCCGCCCCACTGCCAGATGCTTCTCTACGATGTTGCGGAGTGAGAAGACTTGATCCGAACATCCTCTTCCAGACCTGAAACCCTCTTGTGCCTCGCACAACATTCCATCGCCCATATTTCGATATGTCAGGTTGTCTTAGTCAAAAAAAATTTTTTCTCTCACCATTAAGAACCGATGATGGCACATAGAGTTATGAGATTTAAACCTGAATCTTGTGGCTGTCATTGTCTATCTATCGGTTTATATTATCACTACAGATTCCTTATAAAATAGGCAGGAACTATAGAATTCCAACAGGTTCTTTCCTCACAGACACCTCTCGTTTCCTCCACTCTTATACACGATTGTCGGTTAAGGATACTCTTAAGGTTTCGCCACATAGCCGACGTCCTGGGGAGTTGTAATGTACTGGAATGTACGGGAGATGCCCCACAGCGCAGCCCCGCTCGGCCTGACGGTAAACCTCACGACCGAACGTAGCCGAGCGCCTCCGTCGCGCTCCCGTCGCGCTCCGTCGGCTATTTGACCAAACCTTTAATTTGGCAAGCAGATAACGCACAGTCTATTTAGATGTCATTGTTATAATATTCTTGCAAATTACTCACACAATTTATTAAAAAAAATAACAACTGGAAATACCTAACTGATATTAATTATTTACAAATTATTCAAAATAACAACCATTGGACACTAATTAATCGTTAACTATAACCTAATCAAAAATACACCACGAGCGACATAGAGAGACGTCCGTCACGTCCGAAAGCCGAATGAAGAATGTCACGTTGACAGTGTCGACCGTAGCCGCCCGGTCCGAGCCTGCTGCTCGGACCGGGCTTGGGGGTAGACTGATATTCCAAGAATATAGATATATGATTTCAACCTACTACAGTCAAAGTCGGGTCTCTAACAAACTTCTCCCATATCATGTGACTGAGGAAACAGCAAAGCAGCTGAGGAATAGCGAGGCTTGCTGTGATGGTCAACCACCACGCAAGATGGACACACCAGCCTGTGCCCTTGTAGAAGTAATATACACCATGGAGCGAAGAGTGCTTGCAAAATAACTTGAACTTAGTTACTATTTTGTTTTTTATCAATTTGTTAAATACCATTTTTATTTATCTTACGCAATACAAAGATGTGGTCGAATGGTTATCGCAAAGATCGCTGGAGGAAAGTTTCGTTCGTCTAGCAAGGTAGAATGGGAATTTATAATTAGTTATATTAAAGGTGAATACTGCACTCCATCTTGCAATCAATCGTAGTAGATGGAGGGAAACAGTAAAAACTCTCATAAATAAGGGAACTATTTACAAAAAAAATATTTTCAAAACGCCACTTTACGTATCTAATTGATAAAATTCATTAATACCCCTTTCCTTAAGAGTAGTATTTTGATCATAAAAGACGGACCCACAAGAAGGTTATGGTATTGTTAGGGTGACCCCTAGATATGTGACCTGTTTGACCCAGGGAATAGGTAGGTCAAACATGGTCACTTGACCGAGATTACTTCTGGGATGGCGCAGGGAAGGGTGCGGGCTGGCACCTCTGGAGAAGAACACCGCAGCGCTCTTGTCCGGGTTCACCTCAATACGCCACTTCCTGAACCAATACCCTAGGGTATTGGCGGCTGCCTGAAGGTAATGAAACTCTTATTCCTATGCGAGATATAGGGAGCAGTATCATCCGCAAATAGGGCTAGATGCACCTTACTCGAACAAGAAATATCGTTCGTGCAAAGGCTGAATAGGAGGTGGGAGAGAGCTGAGCCTTGTGGGACACCAGCTAGTATAGAGTGAGTGTAGAGTGAGGGGTAGAACGTGTCATTTTGACATGACAGTGTTGTATGGTAACATTACCTAATGGTTATATTTTAATAATTTTTCTTTACGACGTTATGATGTCATCGTAACGTCGTTAAGAAAGCGTGCTGTCACTTTTATCTTTATTAGTAAATGTGTAGTACGGAAAGGAGGGCATATCAACTAGATAGCGTTACAATAATGTCAACGTGTTCATGCTTAACACTCTGTAGGCCTAACACGAACAGATTGGCGTTAGCGTATCCTTTTCACTCTGTAAATTAACAAAATAAAGACGAACGTGACAGTATGATCTTTCGACAGTGTTACTATAACGTAAAGTGGTTTATGCTTAGGCCCCAGACGGCGCTGAATTTCTCTTTATATTTATGTAATCTCTCTACATCATACTAAATTTTCTCCGAAACACCACCTATAGGTACCACCTTTTTTTCATAAAATATTCTAAAACATTTATTTATACTGCTTTTCTCATGTTTCAACTGATGGATCAGCTAAGCATTTGTTGTTTAAATAATCTATATACATTTCTCCAGAATTTCAGCCCTAACGTTTTGTCAAAAATATTTTATTTCGAATGATAAGATCTGCGAAAAATAAGGTATGTTATGATGGCCAACCCCGTTCGCAACAGCGTAGTAAAAGAGCTTGTAGGTATGAAAATGGTATCGGTGTAAAGATGAGAAAGGGCATGCTTCGGTAGTTCGGACATACAGACAGGATGCTGGAGGAAACATTGACGAAATAGATATACCTACAAAGCAAAAATGAAAAGAATGCTACAGGGAAAGTCATAAAGTAACTTACTATGATCAAACAGACTAGATAAGAATCTAGTGGACAAGTCAAAAGATTTTGTCACTGACGAGCTTGTATGAGACGGTCTATGACCCAGTTGGAACTCCGTACTCTCTGGCTACTCCGACAGGGATTACGGTGATAATATTTGAATATAATAGAAATTACCGATCAATTAAGTATAATAAATAATTATTGACTGCCTCGTTGGTCTAGTGGCAAAGCGCATCGCTTTGTGATCACGAGGTCCTGGGTTCAATGCCTAGGTCGTAAAGTGTAGTTATCTAGCGAAAACTTCCCAGTACGATTCCGTAGTCTGGAATTGGGGCCGATATATGGCAATAGGCTCGCCCCCTATTCCATGGGACCTAACATCGTCGGCAAAACGTGGGTGTACTCAGTACACCTCTGCCACCCCCGCTTGGGGAATATAGGCGTGACGATGCGTGTTATATATATCGATATATATCCCTTCCAGATCCCTTGCAGGGTAGGCAGAGAGTACAGAGTTCCAACAGATTCTTTCCTTACATACCAAAATACCTAAATAATAATGGTAAAAATACTACGTAATATTATACTCAATTTGTTACCACTTGAATTGCAAAGCTTAATATTGTTATTAAGAAATTTATAACCTACATTTCTTGCTACAACAATTCATTCCCAAAATAACCTACACTCGATTCTATGTTCCAAGTAAAAACTTTACACTCAACGTGAATTACTGATTGTGTTAAACTCAAATTAAAGTGTATTCAGAAATATATTTGCTCCATGTGTTCTGAAAGATTGGACAAAATTACTGTATTTCAAAGTTTATTTCTTGATTAATTCAGGAATGATGGAACAAACAGTTGTGTTAGAATTAAACAGTTACCTTTGGGGAAAACTCGTTCCTACTTCTTCCAGAAACCAGGTTAGTCCAGAACCGGTCTTATAAATGTGGAGATATGTATAATTATGTTTTTTTCTTTACCATAAGCAAAAAATCTTATTCGTTTGAACCTTATTGTAACCTATATTCAGAAATTGTTCTCGTTTTTTTCTAAGTTTAATTTTCCCTGTTATTTAGCGCGCCATTATTATATATAAAAAAAAAGTATATTTTGTTCCGTTCAGATTTTGAAATCGATTTGATATTGATTTTTGAAGAAGCTTGAACTTTAAAAATATTTAGAATTATTTTTATATTTTATTTTTATTGAAATTTTCCTCACATTTCATTACAGTTTAAAATGAAGACGAAACATAAGTACAGCAATAAGCAGCTAATATCAATAATGGAGAAAATAACAACGGTACATGGCACTGGACATTTTACAAGAAAGACTGGCAAAGCCTTGGTACTATGGGCATTTCTAATGATCGGCAATATCATGTTGACCATAGCTTTTATTATGGTAATTAAACAAAAGTTTAATGAGAGCCAGATTGTTACAGAGGTATGTAGCCGTTCATAAATTATTGCTATATAAATTAATAAATTAACTGGTCATCAACTAGAACGAATGCAGATAAGTGAGATAAAATAACTATTGAATGGCTCCTATAGCACGGACCTCGTCGTCGTCTACCTCTATTCATATCAGGCCAAATAGCCATCATTTGCTAAGGATGAAACTGTATGGAAAGTCGGGGAGACTTACACCCAGCAGTGAGACACAATGGGTTAGTAAAAAAAAAGAATCATCATACTGACTTGTTGGTCTAGCAGCGTATAGTGTACTTGGCGATCAAGAGGTCCTGGTTACGAATCATATATTTGGCAAAAGGTTATTGGTGTGTTTCTTTGTGAAGTAAAATGCAGTTGGCGGATGTAGGTCCGGTGTAATAGCAATAGGCTCGGCCCTTAGTAAGTAGGGGTCCTAACATAGCAAACTGTTGACAAACACAATATTCGTTATTTTTATATCATGGTGACGATTATCTCAGAAATGGTGGTCAAAGAATCCGAACACTTGAACATTCTAAGCGTCCACATTTCAATAAAATATCTGAAACTATTGACATAATATGGGGTGGGTCTATTGCCATAACGTCAAACTCAAACTAAACTAATTGATTTTATATAAGTCTTGCGGGGGTACTAAAAATAGTCAATTTACATTTTTTTATCTAATATAACTACTAATCCACTACTGGATTGGAACGCGGCCTCCACTGGAAAAATCCGACGAAGAAACTCAGCGGGCTTGTCTTTTTTTATTTAATTCTCTTCATTCAATCATATTGTGTGGATACAATGCGATGCCGTACGACCGAGATATGAGACTTATGGTTTTATTTATTAAGAGTGTCCAAAGGATTCCAGATGGACCAGTCCCTACAATCAGTACCCGTTCAAGAGCATGGCTACTGGAACTGCCATCACTCCCCTCGACCATGTTGGAGGGAAGGGAGTGACCTGTGCCGGACAGCCACTGCAAGCGAAGACATTATAGTGAGCATGACGAAACCAGAACCCAAAAGACGGTGGTCAGATTGGGTCTACAAAGCAGCAATACCCCAAGCTCGTTAGGCACAACACGCTACGCTTTAAGAGACAAAGAGCCACACTAAATAGTATGGCACATCAATCCCCCACATTCTCATCTTCTATGTAATCCGAGATTTTGTTATAGGCTTTCTTGCATAATTTAACCTTAGTTATGGTTTTAAATTTATTAATTGGTAAATCTCTAATATCGCATTTTTTATGGAACCAGGACCAACTTGTTTGTTTCTCAGGTGTAATAGGGAGTCTGAAAAAAGGGCGCTAGTTCTTGAACAGGTTTATATTGAACAGATGGTTTTACAGTCGTCGTTGAAAGCGCAAGTCCAGTAAATAAAAAATTCAAATACATAAAATTGTTATTCATAGGACGTTTAGTCTTTGAAACTTTATAGTCCCGTCCATAATGTTCCAAAGACAAATATGAGTCCAGGATAGCGTTCGCAACATGAGAAGTTTGTTAAAAAAAATATAAGTTTGTTATAGAACTGGTCCATTAACAAATTCCTAATTCAGTGGAGACGCGTGACATATACAGCAAGATTAGTTTTATTCCGAGTATTTACAGTATGGATGTCACGTGGCATGCCATGGCATCCACACACAAGTTCTGCACCATTAACCGCTTTACACTGCGATATATAGCAAAATGTTTCTCGCCCATTAGAATTTCTGAGAAAAGTCCCAATGTTATTCAAACTGTTCCGTATAATAATACCCAGAGGCCATGTTTATCATAACCGCTTTCATAAAAAATCATTCTCATGTACGGTTAACAGCATAAGTCGCTTAATATTCTCAGGGGGCGTTTATCACGTCTTTATGTTAAGCTTCTAGTGTAAAAAGAATGGCATAGATATCAACTCACAAACATTATTTTTGTTTCTTAATAATTTAGTTTTGAGAATATTTATCATTTTGATAAAACAAAAAGTAGCTGTATCCGGAACTTCGTTCGCGTTATATTTAGGCGTTTATTTTTACACACTTACGTTTTTTTTTGAGACAAAAGGTAACCTATGTCCTTCTTGTGGATGTAATCTATGTTCTTGTCGAATATGATCAAAATCTGTTCAATCAAAATGTAACGGACAGATAGACAGATAGACATACAGTTACTTTCGAATTTATAATATGAGTATGGATATCTTTTACTCTCTGTTTATGTCTTTTCCCTCGTTCCCTCATTGCTGAGGATTGCGACCACGCACAAACAGTCTCCATTGGGTGCGGTCATATGCGGAGTGTACCGCCCGATGCATGCTGCCACCCACCGCCTTCTTTATTGCGTCAGACCATCTTGCAGGTGCCCTTCCCTGAGTACGTCTACCGTCCATTTTGCCTAAAATAATCTGCTTCTCCAGACAATGCTTTGAAGACCGCATAATGTGTCCGAAGAAGCTGAGGGCTCTTTGTCGGCAGATCGTGGATCGTCCTGTCTATATCATCACGCTAAATCTTTTTACTTATACTGATTTGAAAAACAAGAATCTTAACGTTGATGACAGTACTTAATCCGCGAACTGTATTTTGTATTCTTGTTTTGATGCGGTTTATTTTGTAATGAAATAATATTCTCTTCATTACCATGTGGTTACTGAAACACGTGTGACGGCTGATTTACATGTTGTTAAGTAATATTATTAATATCAGCCCATACTGTTCAACTGCTGGGCAAAGGCCTTAACTCAAAAATCGAGGTGAGAGAGATTAGCTCATACTCCACCACGAGGACCCAGTGCGGTTTAGCGGAGGCAGGTTTGTGGCGACCTGCTGTTGTAACTTATCAAGCCGCCTATAAGGCTTCGAAATTGGCTTAACGACTACCACATTACGTGGTAACCGGGACCAACAGCTTAGCGTGCCTTCCGAAGCACGGAGACGGTCGAATATGAAAATGCCACAAACGGTCACCCATTTCAAGCAGACCGCATTGAACGCTGCTTAACCTTGGTGATCGGTAAGTAAACCGCATTCGCACAGTGCTACGAGCGCTTGTATCAAGTAGTAGAGATTATTACAGGCATTTTGCCGTTTAAAATTAGTTAACTACTTAGTCTAAATCAACCATAATAGGAGGTAAAAGAACGTGTGCCTGATTTTTTTGTGATTGGTTTTAAAATTCGTGTAGTAAATACTAGGCTGCTTGGACACATTCCACCGCAACTCCACTCAACCTTGGTAATATATATAAATCAAATCAAATCATTTAATTGCGAATAAGGGTGTTACAGATGTTACAAATTGGTGTTGTGACGCCATAATCTGCTGTTAGGCATGCAAATACATAGAATTTTTCATCATATATTTTAGTATCATAATATAATTAAATTACATTGAATCATCATTATAAACATATCGATTAAAATTAATTACTGGTCATGATATAATTTTTTATGTCAATTTGTGAAAAGAAATTTATGAATGTCATTAAGTTCACATTATTACATTATCCTTCATATGTTATGAATTGTCCTCCAAATTATCTGATAAATATTCGGCGACACTATAGTAAGCCTTGTCTAATAATAAACATTTTAATTTAGTTTTAAATAGCTCATAACTTGTGACTTGCAATACAATAGTAGGTAGATGGTTATACATTCGCGGTCCCATACAAAATATAGTCTTATCAAACATTGCGGTTTTGTGTGGGGGACAAGTAATTTTACATTTGTGGCGTATACTTTTATAACTGACGTACATATTAAAATTTCTCTTTATAAAACAAATCGCTTCATATATGTAGATACATGGCACTGTTAATATTTTAAGACTTATAAAGAAAAATTTACAACTATCCGTTTGATGCAGTTTGCAGATAGCACGTACACATTTTTTCTGCGATTTAAACACTCGTTCCTTGTCTGTCGAGTTACCCCAAAACATTATACCATATCTCAATATGGATCCCACATTACCATGATATGCTGTCAGTACTACTGATTGGTTTACCATTTTAGCGAGCATATAGAGAGCATAGAATTGCTGGTTTAATTTTATGCATAGACTTTCTACATGTGATTTCCAGTTAAGGGTTTTATCTATATTTAATCCTAAGAACTTTGTAATATTTACTTCTTGGATCATGGTCCCGTCGTAACTAATGCTAATATTGTCCAGTTGCGATTGTCTGTTTTTAAATGTCATTATGTTTGTTTTATCTATATTATTTTTTAAGTTTATTGTTGTCAACCATTGTATAACATTATATATGGATTTGGTTATTTCAAACTCAAAAGATTTTTTTTTCTTTGCCGGTGAATATAATAGTGCTGTCGTCAGCAAATAAAATTGTGGGATGCTTTGTTACCTTAGGAAGATCATTTATGTAAATATTGAACAATAATGGACCTAGTACACTTCCTTGTGGAACACCAACTTTGACTTCCTTGTGAGTAGACACATAATGTATTTCTTGTTGTAATTTAGGGCATACTCTAGTAATTTGTGTGCATTGTTTTCTGTCAGATAGATAAGATTTCATTAACTTTAAAGAATTTCCCCTTATTCCGCATGCATGTAGTTTTTTTAGTAATCTGTCATGATTTACGCAGTCAAATGCCTTGGTAAGGTCCATATACAGTGCACACACGGGATTTTTACGGTCAACATTTTCCATGACTAATTTTAAAAAATTATAAATAGCCATATTAATAGAATTATTTTTCCTAAATCCCAATTGTTCTTTAGCAAATATATTGTTACATTCAAGGAAAGAGTAAATCCTATCATGTACTGACTTTTCAATAACTTTTGACAAGTTAGATATTAATGCAATTGGCCGATAACAAGTCATGGAATGTTTATCAACTTTCTTAAATAGTGGTTTTATCACTGTCATTTTAAGCTTTTCAGGACATGACTTAAAATAGGGGATATATTTAATGAGACTTGTTTTATTATGACTGTGGATATTTCATCGTGCCCAGTACTATTTGTGTTTTTTAGATTTGATATAATCCTATGTATTTCGTCAGAAGTGGTTGGTCTCATAAAAATTGAATTAGGGATACTGTTAGTAAACGTGTCAATATTATTGGGTCCGGGATATTGTTTTTGAATGAAAAAGTCATTGAATGAATTTGCTATAGTTAATGGGTCATCAGTGATTGTTCCGTCAGATATTTTAATGTCATAAATTTCGCCTTTAGGAAAATTACATTTTGCACTATTAATTATTTTCCACGTAGCTTTACACTTATTTTTTGCTCTTGTGATGTAGTTATTATTATGGTTTTTATGGGTAAGTTTTATTATACGATTTAGCCTATACGAGAGTGAGCTAAACGCATTTTCATTCTGTATGGTAGCTTTTTTTCGAAGCTGCCACAGCAGCTGCCGCTTTCGTTTGCAGCACTTTCTAATACCTTGCGTTACCCAAGTGGGTCGTTTTCTTACAGTTATTTTTTTGTAAATTACTGGGAAGCATAGGTAATAGAATAGTGTAAATGTATCATAGAAAATATTAAATGATTCATTAGGGTCAGAAATATCAAGCGAGTCTTGAAATGTCAATGAGTTTATGCATTTCTTGAACTTTATGACATTATCCTGACATAAATCACGTTTCTTTATATACCAGTGTTTTAATTTACTGCTTTTTTTCACCGGACAGTTCAGCAATTGAGCGGAATGATCAGAAAGTGCAAATTCAATTATTTGACCTGTACAGCCTCCGAAGTTGTACACAAAATTATCGATACATGTACCGCTTATTAAGCGTGTAGGTTCGTTAAATTCCAATTTAAGGTTGTGAGATGATAACATCTGCAAGAAATCTTTAGAGATGTTTGTTTTTATTATTGTATTTATATTAAAATCACCGCATACTATAAGTTTATATTTACTATGAGAGAATTGACCAAGTAGAGCATTACATTTTTCAAAAAACCTGTTAGTATTATTTTGGTTTACTTTGGGTGGTCTGTATATGCAGATAATTATTATTTTGTGGTCAAGCAGTTCTATTCCTGCAGTTTCAATCACGCCTTCGATGCAGAAGGTGTTTAATCTTTCAATTGCCCTGAATTTATGTGAGCTTCGAATAAGAATACATGCGCCACCACGTCGTGTTTTACGATAATAACAAGATCCTAGCGTAAAGTTGTTTATGTTGATTAGTTTTGAGTCGGTTTTGAGCTTATTATGCTCTGTTATACAAAGAACGTCAATAGGGTTTTTACTTTCTCATTCTCCTAAACATAGAGTTAATAGTTCCGATTTTTGCATAAGACCGTTTATGTTTTGATGAAGGACATTCATCATAACCTATCCATTTTGATCATCACCCTAAATCCCTTGCGGGGTAGGTTATTATCGTTCTTAATCCCTTTAGTTTTTTCTTAAATGGGATTAGTTCATTGAGCCTTGATCAAAAACGTATACCATTTCAGTGCCACAATTGTTATTGAATAACATATTATTTTATATTAGTTGTTTTTATGTAATGTGTGGCTAAATAAATGTTTTTCTTTCTTTATTTCTTTAAAAACATATAATAACCTACTCTTCTAACAGTGTGGATTGGTGGAGAAAATTAAGTTCCGTTTCGGAACAGAACTCTCAACGACTGTAACAGAAAAACCACTAAATTACCCGTTGCGTTATTCTAGCTAACTCTTTATACGCCCAAAAATAATAAAGAATTTGGGCTATTTTCACGCGTCATCGTGCCCGGTTTGAAGTTTGGGGCCAATCATTATGGGCGTAAAATGAAGTGAAAATTCCTATAACAAAGGGTATTAAAACAAGGAATGAGGAAATTGTCCGTATGAAATTATGACATTATAAAAATAATAAATAATTTATTCCTCAGCCACGAAACGGCTCCCACCCTAGTTCACGCTCTTTATCTTTATATAACGCAGCACGTTACTACAAGGTAGTGAAATTATCTTTTAATGGTACTCCAGTGACATGCAGAATACTATTACACGATCATCCCACGAGGATATCGTAACGCGGCGCGTTTGGTCATAGCGAAGGGCCCTGGCCTCACAGTGTTAAACCAACGTTGAATTTATGGTATCGAAATAAGTTCACTGAGTTTTTACATTCGTTCACATAGTCAAAGATATAGAAATCACAAAGATAAAATATTCCACAAGAACAACGATTTAAATAAATAACATTTTCGTATGCAAGTTACTATCGTAGTTCTAAACAGATTGTTCTAATATTATAGATTTCCTAAATTATAGGTTTGTTTGTTCATAATTTTCATGAATTACCCAAAAAGCGTTTAAATTCTAAAAGAATGTTTTTACTTTAGCAACTTTTAGCTATTGATAAAATGTCACGTGCGTTCCTTCTGTAACTTTTTCATAAATACAATCTCACTGCTTGGAAACATGGCGACGATGCTCGTTCTTGCAAATTCAATAGCAATTTTTTTTTTTTTTTTAAACGTAGCCCCACACTAGGATTTATTCCTGTGTCGTGGGTGCGTTTACAAACATGAAAATTCACATACACAAATACCCAGACCGGAACAAATAATTGTGGATCACACAAAGATTTGTCCTGTGCGGGACTCGAACCCGCGACTATTAAACGCAGTGGGCATAGCGGCTTAAGCTCTTAACCACTGCGCTAAATCGTCCGTCACATTCACTACGTCATTAACAAAATCATTGCAAAATTCACCGCATATTTAGCTTCCCTGAATGCATTCTCCTCCTTTTCTCCGCTTTCGACGAGTTAGTGTTTCCACGATCTTCATCCGTCTACTGCAGATTTTGTGGTATCAATTTTAGTAGCCAAACTTACTGCAATATTGATTTGTAATTTGATTGTTTGTTGAGGCTGTAGGTTTTCAAGTACCTTGCATAAAGTATATAATACAAGCAATACGTAGCTTGAACAATACTGATACGTTGTAATCAAGCTAAAAAGATGATAGAATTTTCCGCAATTGACATTGAACGACATTGATTGACCTTTCCACGTTGTTCGTTTTTTTCCCAAATAAAATTATAACGAATGGCGGTGATATAATCAAATATTTCTCAAACACGCCCTTGTGGATTCTTATTTGTGGCGCCCAATTCTTGTGAAATAGGATTTTGTATGCTAACAAGTGTCTGGCAAAAAATACGAATATATTTATAAATTTATGTATCGTTGGTCTATGTCCATTATATTTGAGTACATCGTTATGCGTATTTTTTATTGAAAAATTAATAATAAATTCTTGAATACCCAATAAAGGACAAATTTTGGTGATTAGCATATACTACCTAATAAGAGGCGTAGCGGTCACGACGTCAGTTTTTTGATATAAACATTTCAAGTATGGGTCTGGAATCTGGCATTTTACTCGTTATAATGGTTTGGCCCCTTTTACATTAGGACCTAACGTCGTCGGTGAAAAGTGAGTGTATTAAGTACACTTCTGCCACCCTTTACTTGGATTCTCCAAGTGAGGAGTAGCAGAGGTTTACTTCAGACGTGATCATAGATCTATATTACACTAAATCTATGGACGTGACGGTGTCTACTTTAATTTTTGGAATTTTTAATTTTACACTCAAAAATTATACGAACCATTATTTTTTTTAAATGCTTTATTTTAATCCATAGATAAATGCAAATTGCAAAGTTAACCAAGTGCCCTTCCCTGCTGTCACTATTTGCAACTTTAATATGGTGTCTTTAAAAGAATCAAAGAACATTGAAAGAATGTTGTAAGTACTTATTTTACCTTAACAGCATAGTTAATTTTGTATTTAAATGTACTTAACTGTGACATATTATTTCAGGAAACACAACAACAAAACAGATAAAGAAATTATAAACTTCTTTAACGCGTTACCATATCTTAAGAACTTTGACACAAACAGCAAAAATATTCCTAACTTTACTGATATAATGTCTATATTGAAACACAATTACTTTACTATGGACAATATTATGGAAGAGGTACAATTCTTTATATTCTGGACATTTAAATATAGATGTTTTTGATAGTGAAAGTGAATGAATAGACCAACTAACTATTGAAATTAATGGAGGAATTCATGCAGAAAAGATTGATAGCCTAAACCGCATATAAACGCTATTCAAAGTCTATGCTTGAATAGCGTTGCGTTGCGCATATTCATAATTGCATAATATTCAGTACAGGGCAAAAGCTTCCTCCAAAGATCGCCACGACGATCTACTTTATACTATGTTGAATAAAAGTGATTCAGGACGTATACTGCTCGCAGAAGAAGTTTCAAGGCAAGTTCTTTTGGTAAGATTTCTTGTCGGATAATAAATCATGAATTTATATTTTAGGTTCATCAGAAATGCGATAATCTCCTCTTATACTGCACATTCAACAGGAAACAAAAGAACTGTGAGGACATGTTCAGTCTTGTAAAGACTTATGAGGGATATTGTTGTATTTTTAATTACGTCGCTTTGAATGACGCAAGTGAAGTGTACGTATATTCATCGATTCCGGAGATAGCCTCTCATTCTAAAAACCTTTTTATGAGCCCCAAAAGTCGTCTATGTCATCCTTAACCAGAAGATGTGTACTTCAGGACAAAGCTTAGTATTGAATTAATATAATATATTTATTTAATATATTTATAACAAAATTTTTCGTTCCATTCTAATACACATTTGCTTCAAAAATAATCACAATAAACGAAGGATTCATGACCTAAGCAAACAAATCATAATACTAACCCTCTAAACATACATAGACACGCAAGTACCCACGTACGTTTTACCCACCCAAAGTGCTTAAATAATTGTTTGTACAGGATTTTTGTTTGATTCCAGGCCTTTTTTACCATCGGACGAGACTCTTGAGTATTATGATAATCAGGACGACGATGGTTCTCCTACTGCTAACGTTATTGCTACTTCAGAGTCGGGGAGGTAACAAAATATAGTTTTGTCTATATTAAAAGCTGCTTTTGTACAGTACAAACTGGTCGTCGCCGCGATCGGGGAAGCAATCTCTTTACTGCTGTTGATAATAATGAGCTACATAATATTTTTGATAACGTCGACTTGGTGTAGTGGTTTGAACATGGGCTTGAATAATTGGTTCGGGTAATTATAGATTACTTCCCTGCATAAAACAATATTTTTTTCGGTTGGTGTGTTTGTGCACGTAAAATGCAGTAAAAATACAATACAAATAACTGCTTTAAAAAATCATCTTGAAAAACTTACAATATCAATCAATTGGTAAAACAGACTTCTTTCATACTACTTACGTGGATGAAGACGAAATGCTCAAAAAAAATTGCTTTGCTCTATATCAAAACTATTTTAGATTTAGATTAATTTAACAGGATATGTCAATAGTCGGTATTGGAATAACAGTGTACTTGGACAATAAAAGGTTACTCTGGATCTTATCTAGTAGAGCTAAGATTATTTTGTACTTAATACAGACGAATTGACGGACGATTTAGCGCAGTGGTTAAGAGCTTAAGCCGCTCTGCCCACTGCGTCTAATAGTCGCGGGTACGAGTCCCGCACGGGACAAATCTTTGTGTGATCCACAATTATTTGTTCCGGTCTGGGTATTTGTGTATGTGAATTTTCATGTTTGTAAACGCACCCACGAAACAGGAATAAGTCCTAGTGAGGGGCTACGTTTTATTAAAAAAAAAAAAAAAAATAGCAACGTATTAATGATGACAATAGGAATTGATCTAAAAAAAGAATTACTGTTATATTTTTTTTTAGATTAAACCCTCTTGAGTTCTTAGATTTACGCGAATATTACACATGAAATAAAACTATTTTACGGATTTTATCGCGGTTTATTTTTTTTTTTTTTTTTATTTTTAGTTCCCGACGTTTCGAGTGCTTTGCAGCACCCATGGTCACGGGAGGGACTGAGGTGTTAGACGTCCAATAGGCATAGTTGTTCCGGGGTACCCTCAAACTTCTTAATTATTTTTGTTGTTGTTGGTCCGATCTACGCAGAATGAGCTCACGGTGTCTTGAGGTCTTGCAGTGTTATGCTTGGTTTTGGATTTGATTATATTAATTACCGGATCCCAAGACGATGGAAGCACCCAGCCATCTTCTCTATTGAAATTAGGATGTTTTTTAATTTCAATAGCCTCGCGAACCATCCTTGGTAGGAATCGGTGTTCTTTCACGAGGATTTGTGGTCTATCAAATCTGATGTTATGGCGGGTGCGGTCAAGGACATGTTCACAGACTGCAGACTTCTTTGAGCGACGGTGTTTTAGGTCAGCTATGTGTTCTTTTACCCGAGTTTTTACCGGTCTTTTTGTTTGTCCTATATAAGAGAGACCACATTCACAATCAAGCTTGTAAACTCCTGCATCTTGTAGAGGGATCTGACACTTGACAGATGGTAAAAATTGACTGATCTTCTTCGGCGGCTTAAAAAATGTTTTAATCGAAGCACGCTTCAAGATGTGGCCAATCTTGTCCGTGACTCCTCTCATGTAAGGTAGTACAGCAGGGAGACGCTCAATTGTGGCTGGTTTCACTCGGTCACTGTGATGTTGGCGTGGGACTCGAAGCTTATTGTCGTGCAGGACTTGCTTGACATGTTGAAGCTCGGCAGCCAGATGTTTCTTGTCACAGATCCCTTGTGCTCTCTGAAACAAAGATTTACCCACGGTAGCTAACTGTGTTGGATGGTGGTGAGATTCACCGTTTAAGTACCTATCAGTATGGGTCTTTTTACGATAAACCGTATGGCTTAAGGTGTTGTTGGGGTTACGGATTACTAACACATCTAGGAAAGCTAGGGAATTATTTGCCTCCAACTCCATTGTAAACTGAATTTTAGGGTTAATGGAGTTAAGATGATTTAGGAATACATGAATTTTGTCAGATGGTAATATTGTGAAAGTATCATCTACGTACCGCTTGTAGAAACTTGGCTTTACAGGTGAGGTACGAAGGGCTGTCTCCTCAAAGTCTTCCATGAATATATCGGCAACAATGGGAGATACAGGGGAGCCCATCGCCACGCCATCTACTTGCTTGTAGAACTGCTCCTTCCACAATAAGTAGCCAGATGTAAGGCAGTGTCTCAATAGTTCTAAGTATTCCGCTGGCATGTTGTTCTCCGCTAGTTTCCTTTCTACAATTTCGACACAGTCTTGTACCGGTAGGCATGTGAATAGTGACTGGACATCGAAACTGACCATAGTTTCATTGTCAGTAAGATGTAGATTTTTGATCTCACTAACAAAATGGTATGAATCCTTAACATGTGCTTTGGTGTGTCCTTTGAGTGCCGAGAGCACTTTCGCTACATGCTGAGCCAATCTGTATGTTGGTGTGTCGATTTGGCTAACGATTGGACGTAGGGGAGCATTCGGTTTATGTATTTTTGGGAGCCCATACAACTGTGGCGGTTTTGCGCACGAAGGTATTAGCAACAACAAAAATAATTAAGAAGTTTGAGGGTACCCCGGAACAACTATGCCTATTGGACGTCTAACACCTCAGTCCCTCCCGTGACCATGGGTGCTGCAAAGCACTCGAAACGTCGGGAACTAAAAATAAAACAAAAAAAAAATAAACCGCGATAAAATCCGTAAAATAGTTTTATTTCATGTTAAACCCTCTTGTTAGTTTCAAAAGCTTTTCTCTTCATTTACTTTTTTAATAGAAAAAAGTATTCCAAGACCAAATCCTAAGGGAATTTTTCCTAATTTCGAAGTATTTGGTAGTTGCTACGAGCATTTGGACGACCAAATACTTCGAATGTATATGGCTAACCAAAAGCAACATACTTATTATTAGCTTTTCATGTACATGATAAATGTACATTGAATGTATTCATATAAAAAAAACATTGCCGTTTTTCTGGGGCAGACGGGTAAAATGTAGCAAAATTCCACCGGCTTTCGTTTTGGAACACAATTTTTTGCGGGCAAAAAGTTGACCCCCCATCTTAGTACCAAAATGTGTGTGTGTGTTAAAATTATTTTGGCATTTTACAGAATGTCTGGTTTGAATGTCGTCTTTAATGTTGAGCCCGATGATTACCCAGAATGGTCTAAAATTTCTTACTACGGAGCCAAGGTAATTACATACTTTGTAGTAAAAGTATATTGTAGTTAAATAAACTTTTATTAGTGAGAATAATACGACTGATTTGAAGATATATTATTTCGTTGTCTACATTACTAAAGGTCAACGGCAGAATACAAAGCTTCACTTCATCTAGAGAAAGTTTTGATTATAAGCAATCGTAGCCTTGCGAGACTAAAATAATTTTAGCAATCAGAAAAGGCTTAGCCATGCTTAGCTCGGTTGGTCTGAGATGGGTGATCGTTTCTAGCAATTCTATTTGTGATTTTAAGAACAATATTAATCTGTTGGTCTTGGCTGTCACGTACTATGGTAGACTTCAGCTGAGTTGAATGCTTGTAGGTCAAAAGCATACATACAAACATCAGGTTTGGTGGCCACAAACATGCTTCCTGCAGTTCTACATTCTTATGGTTAACCTAATCCCTCTCACCTCGATTAGTAAGAGCAATACCTTACAGTGGGACACTGTGGGCTGATTTATGAAGTTTCAGTAGTAATAGCAGTTAGACAAACATCCTTCAATTACCAATATTTGCCTTTCATACTTCTTTCTAGATACTTATAAACGACCCAAACGATTATCCAGAAACAACAATACTATACCGATACATCACTCTTGCCCAATCAGTGGATATCAAAGTTGAGCCAATGGTGTTTCAAAGTGAGTCTGAAATTCGGCGAGTGGAGCCTGAAAAAAGAGCTTGTTGGTTCCATGATGAAGTGGCTCTCGAACACACAGGGAGGTACAGCTATGAAACTTGCAATACTGAGTGCAGGATGAGGAATTACTTAAATATTTGTGGATGTGTGCCTTACAAATATCCTAGACGTTAGTAATTTTCATTTTTATGATTCTGGTAGGGATACCATATAACGAGGAGGTTGTAAACATTATCATGAATGTCCTAGTGATTCCTGATTGAAAGAAAAATGTTCAAAACATCCCTTTTTACAAGCTTTTATTTGACGTAGCAAGCTTATTTATTGGTCTTAAGAGCAAGATTAAAATAATACATAAATACGTGTTACTTTGCTAAAAAAATCGCGAGATACAAAAAGAAATTCCTTGCGTGTGTCCACGTCTCTTTTCTATGAAAATAAAGATTAGTATAAAATCATTAGACGGGGCCTAGCGCAAGCTGAATGTTAATATCTAATTTTCATGGAAAACATGCGAATGTTTTCCTGCAGATTTTATCTGTGTCGTAAATAGTAGAAGGTAATGTAATATCTGAATTAATCCATGTTTTTATTTATTTGCAGAAAAATCTGTGCGTATCTGCGAATTGGAAGATTTAAAATGTTTGAATAACGTCACAGGCATGTATTTGTACTCGCTAAGTATTTCTAAATTCATATTCAGTATATTGTTGGCTCAGTATAACATGGTTTTATATTGGCTGACTGTCATATGGAACAGATAACGTTGTTCAAGCGAGCCGACGATATGTCATTCATTAATAATGAATACTCTATAAGTTAATACGAATCTGTATCAGAAATTCGGGTTCATGACATGAATTCTACCAGGGCCTTAAGACCTTCAGTTACCTGTTCCAATTCTTTTGAATTATAATCAATTAGTATTACTGTTTGATCTTATTTAAAAGAGGGCTCTGAGATCAGCAATATTTATATCTGCTACGGGAAACCGAAAAAAATATAAAGATAACCTCTATTTCCTCACGTTATGTTCTATATCATGTTGTGTTCAATATAAAATAAATAAGTAGGTGCACACTGCCGTCCAAATCATAAACACAGTAGTTAGAACATAGTTACTGTGTTTATGATTTGGACGGCAGTGCTTTCTGAAATATCAGAATTATCTATGAAATCTTTGCCTGTTTATTTTAGGATAACAATATTAGTGCGTAACATTTAGAAAGCCATTTTAAAAAGTATTTGATAACATCAATCAGCTTTTCGAGTTTACCTGCATCACTTACTTATGTTTCGTACGTCGAAGGAATCTAAATCTGCTCAGAATGTAATTTCGCTCATAATGGATTTCAAACCACTAAGTTTGAAATTATAAATCAATATAAACTCAAATAATTTATTTTGTATAAATTCAGCGAGGGCACTTACACATTGGCAAATTTACTTTTAACTTAATGATTTTCCACGGGATTGGAACGCGGCCTTCACTGAGAAGAACCGGCGAGAAACTCGGCGGAATTGTCTTTTTCGTCGAAATCTCTATTATTTTTTCCATTATTAAAAAATGCAAACATAGTACCCGTTCTAACTTTCTGATACCAAGCTATTTGATTTTTAGACTATTTAATTTTAAATTGATCACTGTTTTTATGGGCTGAATTCAATTACTAATGCTATAAATTCAAATGGAATTTGCGTAGTAAACTAAAACAATAGTCATTGGGTTCGTAGTTAACGTGTTTAGCGGGTGTTAGACCTCTTAACATCTACTAATCAAGAATAGTATTTTAGTATCAAATCGACTTATTGAGTTGTACAAATTTGAATTATGATTCATTGCCTATAAATTTTACGTCAGAATACGATATCGTTTGAAGAACATTTAACGGACGGTTTATTCCAATGATTACGAGCTTGAGCCGCTCCGCCTACTGAATCTGGCCTGAATCCTAGAGCGGATAGCGTAGAAAACTTCTCCCTATCACTTGGAAATCTGAAATTGTGGCCAGTATAGTGGCAACAGGGTCGTCATCTACTACGTTGGGGCCTATTATTTTCAGCAAAAAATGGGTGTACACAATAAACACCCTCCTCCTCCGCATATGTTGTGTTCATAGGATGGTTCTGTTAAGTGTCAGTGATGTTAGAGTTTTAAATTTCCAACTTAATTACAGTCCACGTATCAGTGAATGAAATGCGCTGCAGTCCAGTGTGCTACATGGAGTGTCGGGACAAGAAGTACAGCATCACCAGCGACCTCACACCATTCCTGCCTGACTACTACCCGCATGACGTCACGTATGTAAACAGCTTGTACTGCCCCACTGTTGGACAAAAGCCTTTTCTATCGAGATGGCAGAAATTAGGTCATACTTCACAGTGGCTACCTGCTGTTGGAACGTATTAAGCCACTTTTTACACATCAGACTCGGTTTACCGACTACCAAATTTTGTGAAAGCCGGAACCCACCTAACTATCGTCGATTCCCATTGTGTGATGCCTCTAGCCATCTCTCAGGTTGAATTTGAATCAGCAATTAAAATAAATAGACTGACTTTAACACAAACTAATTCACTGCTTTAACAAAAACAAACTGCAAACTGTTTCAGACAAGGATTTAACAACAGCGAGCTGGCTTCATTAAAAGTTTACTTCGGGAAATCAACTTGCAACTGCTATAAACTGACCTTATTGATTGACCTCAACTATTTTATTGGTATGTGTCTTGGACCTTAACAATGTGGTCAGGCTGAAGAGCTATTAACTAGTAAATCAAATAGTAGTTACACTAATTTTCGAGCTCCTTGTTAGAAGATAGTTAGCCCGCACATAGCATTCCATATGCAAGCACTATAAATACTATACGAGTACTAGTTGAACTAGCTGAGTTGGAATGTCAAAGTTCCCAATGTGAAAGTTTGCCTAAATAAAACTAATATTCGAAGTTTATCGCTGTTTATTTTTGATTTTTATGTTCTCAAAATTTGAATACTCTATAGGAGGGACCCATAGGAGGGACTGACCGCGATATAGTTTTATTGAATGTGTAATATTCGCGTAAACCTAAAACTCAATATGTGAAGTAGTATAGCATGTGCTAGCTGTTACTTGCGGCTACGCACGCCTTTATTTTCTAATTGTGTGAGTGATTTTAACCACCGAAGAGTTGTTCTTGAGAAGACGAACCTGAGTCCAATATCAGTTCATGGGATTCAGACAAAATCACACATTTTCACGTAATATTGCAGTACAAGACTAAAACAAATAAAGTGTTGTGTTCCAGTTTCTGGAACAAAAAGTATTTATTATTTTAAGTTAGTCTATAAGTTATTGCCATGCCAAAATTTATTGAAGTCAACAATCATTCTAAAAAATTTGTAGCGATTATTATTGATAAGGGAATGTAACCCTATTAAAATTTAAAAAAAAATATTTAATGTACTGATTCGGCGCGGTTACAGTTTTGTTAAATGTATATAGATAGTAGCTATTATATTGCTGTTTCTCTCTAACCCCGTAAATCAATTTGCAGTTCAGCTCTTCTTAAACTATATAGTCACTAGCTAGTAGTTAATAGCTCTTAATCTGACTTTGTCTTCGGGTACAAAAGCATCATATTCTTTATTATTTAAAAGATATTCGGTAATTCCATAAAAGGTTTCCTTTAGCCATTCCAATAAGTTGCCCTGATGTTGCCTTGGATACTCCATAACACAATTTAGAGCCCACGCACTTAACTTTGCTGTTTACTTTCTTAACAAACACAAAACTGTTTACTTTGTACCCGTTCTACAAAGGAACTGATTGTATTTTCAAGTTCCTACTGAATAAGTCGCCTACGCCTAAGGTCTATTTGTTACTATTATTCATTATTTTGAAGATGACGAGCGAATGACAACGATAATATACATACAGTCGTAGAATTATCCTTGTTTTTTGGTCATTATGGTCGCTTCTAAATCTATCGGCATAGACTCGCTAGAGTCACGATAACGTCAATTTTAGGGTCCATAACTCTCTAATGGCCGGTTTCAATATTCCACTCAAGAATATTGGCTTACTGGCAGTAAAATTTTTACACATTTTCCATAGAAATAATCTGTAGTAGGCAAATCTATACTTGAGTTCAATATTGAAAGTGGCCGATAGGATTAAAATAAACAGATTGAAGTTATCGTAACATTGTCGAAAAATCGTGATGATACGTTTATTTTTATTTATTAAATTTGTTGTGTGAATAGGATGGCAACACAAGTCGAAAGTGTTACGATAATATCTATCTGTTTGTACTAAGCCTTCTATTGTTTCAAGATAAAAAGTCCAGAATTATCAAAACCAGGCGAAACTCTTTTTTATGAAACTGAGGTGAATTTAAGTGACTTTATCTATCTACATCATCACGCCAGATCCCTTGCGAGGTAGGCAGAGAGTACAGAGTTCCAACAGGTTCTTTCCTTACATACCTCTCTGGCTTCCTCCACTCTTAAGTGACTAGTTTATAGCAATTCAATGAATCACGTAATTAACAAATTCAATTATTATTCTTTCACAGCAACTTATGGCGGAGTCTTTTCACTAAGTTTGGGCGGATCTATTATAACGGTTTTGGAATTATCTATTTTGTCGATTTCATTTGTAATAGCTTTAGTGTTGCGAGCTATAAGATATATTATTACGAATGCCGAATTGCGTTCAGTTAAATAGTCGCTTATTTTATGTTTATTTTTATATGATTGATGTCTGCGTCGATATAATGTACTAAGCTTGTGCGTACTTATGAATAGATTATAATAAGTTTTTGATTGTAATGTAGGACTATAAATGTACTACTTACGTGATGTCTATAAATATATACAATAAACTACCAGACCGGGTAAAAATGAACCCGAATTTAGTAAATTTATTAATAAAACAAAAGGATTGCTGATTACACAAACATATTATACAGTTGACGAATATACTAATGACGAAGAAATGCTCAACACGAATACTACCTAAAAAACACAGAATATTTTAAATCTTAGTGTGACGTAGGACGTTCTTATGAATACCATATAATATTAATATATATATATATATATATATATATATATATATATATATATATATATATATATATATATATATATATATATTATTAGAAGATAAATCAAGATCAAATATAGAATATTTATATTCATGTAAATACACACATGTAATAGACTTTTGAATATATATATTATGCCTTTATATATATATATATATATATATATATATATAAAGGCATAATATATATATTCAAAAGTCTATTACATGTGTGTATTTACATGAATATAAATATTCTATATTTGATCTTGATTTATCTTCTAATAATTCAAAGTATTTGATCACTCTTCTGGGCAAAGCAAAAGCATATAATCAGCCAACATGATGCAAGTGAACACTTTAAGCACGCAACTGGCCAACATGTTTCAGCAAAACGTTAATCTTATGATCTGTGTGATAAAGCCATATAATGTCGTTTTAACTTGGGCTGGAGTGATATGAATATGCATAATACACTCTCATTAACCCTGATCATTATTCGCTGAAGTATGTAAATTAGTAGATATGATATTCGCGGCTCTAACTTCTGAACACGGCTCTTTGGCTTTCTTACAATTTACGAATATTATTATTGAATTTGAAGCGCTCGTGGCACTGTACAACCGCGGTGTTCCTACCGATCACCAAGGTTAAGCAGCGTTCGACTCGGTCGGTCTTAAATGGTTGGGATGATACATTGGGAGGCATATTAAGCCGTTGGTCCCGGTTACAACTTAATGTGATACTCGTCAAGCCGAATTAAAAGCCTCAAAGGCGGCTTGATAAATTCCAACAGCAGTTCACAAACCTGCCTCCACCAATCCGCACTGAGTCTGCGTGGTGGATTATGACCTAATCTCTCTCACCTCGATCCATGAGAGAAGCCCTTTGCCCAACAGTGGGCAGTGTAGTCATTATAAAGTTTAGGTTCTTTGTTTTTTTCTGTTTCTGTTTGATCCTAATACTCCTTTATACCTCAAAAAACGATTCGAGTTCCTCCGTGAGTCACATTCAAGGTTCTTAAGGTCGTCGGAAAATCTCAAACTAGAAACACCAATGCATTCCAAGATATTTCTTGATAAATCCGTCTATGGAGTACATTACCTATATCAATAAGACGCACAGAATCATTGGCCATTTTTAAAAGAATGATTAAGGACCACTTTCTTTCGACTATGCTCTAATAAGTCATCTTACTATTCTCTATTAAGCTCTTCTTACCACCTTTATGCAGATGATCTCCAAATATACACTCAAGCTTCATTGGCCAAGTTGTCGGAGGCAGCTAATACCATCAATAATGACTTGACTAAAATATGTGAGTGGAGTAAAAGTCACGGTCTCCAAGTTAACCCATCTAAAACGCAAGTCATTATTGTAGGTAGCTCCAGACTTAGTTCTCGTCTTGATTGGTCACAGCTTCCGCAAATTATGTTTGATGGTGTCACAAGTATAAGCAAAAAAAGCTTATACAGTGTATAAGCAAAATTGAATAAAATCTGGGGATCTATATAGACTCCAATCTTACTTGGGGCCCACAACTGCAGGAACTCAGTCGCAAAATTTTCTTCATCGGCAGGATCTTTAAGAAGGCTACGCAATTTTCTGCCAACGGCCACTAAAATTGCACTTGGACAATCCCTTCTCCTTCCTATATTTGATTATGCAGGCGCCTATCTTGATCTTACTGAGAGCCAACTTAATAAAATTGAGCGCCTTCAAAATTTTTGTATAAGGTTCATATTTGGTTCACGCAAACATGACAATGTTTCTGAATTTCGTGTAAGACTCAAGGGGCTGCCAATCCACCATCGCCGGAATGCTAACATACTATCGCTTTTATACAATATTCTTTATAAACCGACATCTCCCTCTTACCTTAAAAAAACGGTATATGGCAATAGGCTCGCCCCTTATTACTTGGGACCTAACATCGTCGGCGAAACGTGGGTGTACTCAGTACACCTCTGCCACCCTCTCTGGGGAATATAGGCGTGATGGTGTGTATGGTGTGTGGAAAAAGATCACTTTTTACTGGTTGGATAATGTAATAATTGCTGTCATAATTGGATTGGATTAGATTTATATGTTTGGTATATCAAGTCCTGTGTATCAATATGTATGTGGTAGTATTGTATAACATATATATCTTTATAGTGTACGCCACCAACTGCCCTCTATTTTTATCTGTTGCTTCTTCCAACGTACTGGTTGTCTTAAAGAAATTGCTCTTAGCAATAAGGCCGCCAATTGTGCCTCTATTTTAAGATATTATCACATTGTATTTCTCTGTTCGCTGGTGTACAATAAAGAATACTCTATCTATCTACCATCATGCCGTTTCTTTATACCTATCGTTATATATTGTTATGTATCATATATATTTATAAGCATATGCACCTATACCTATTTAAATAAAACTAACTAATAAATGTACGCTACCCACTGCCCTCTATTTTTTGTATATTTTTTTTTTGTTCTTTCAGTTTTGGTTCCCTGGAAGAGATCACTAGTAGCGATAAGATCGCCAATTGTACCTCCTTTGTTTATTTTTTTTCTCTATGTAAATATATTGGTGTACAATAAAGAGTATTCTATTCTACAGTGTAAGCCGCTCCGTTTACTGAATAATCAATCCCAGCACGGGAAAAATCATTAAAATGTTTCGTTTTGTTTTTTGTGCTGGGATTACTAGAGCACAATAATTGAAGAATACGGCTGGGCTGGGCGGCATTTGGGAAATTACGTCGAGTATTTACATTGCCCATTCCACAAAGCCTAAAAACAAAAGTCTTCAATCAATGCGTCCTGCCCGTTATAACATATGGAGCCGAAACATGGACACACACGGTTGGAATGGTCCATAAATTTAAAGTCACTCAGCGAGCTATGGAAAGGTCTATGCTCGGAGTTTCTCTGAAGGATAGAATCCGGAACGAAGTCATTCGACAGAGAACAAAAGTAATCGGCATAGGCCAGCTGATTAGTAAGCTGAAGTGGCAATGGGCTGGTCACATTATTCGAAGAACCGATAACCGCTGGGATAAACGAGTTCTTGAGTGGAGACCACGGACTGGCAAACGTAATGCAGGACGCCCTCAGGCTAGGTGGAGCGATGACCTTCGTAGGACGGTTGGCAGAAACTGGATGCGAGTAGCCGAGGATCGTACCCAGTGGCGTGCACTTAGGGAGGCCTATGTCCAGCAGTGGACTGCTATAGGCTGATGATGATGATGACGAATAATTGTTTGGGCCTGTGTGTGTGTGTGTGTATAAAATTCATTTTTTAAGATACAATAATTGTAATATAAAAGTAAAGAAGTTGTCCAACATGATAAAATATATATATATATATGTGAAGATTCTACGCAATGTTTTGGAATTCACAGTCCCACGAGGATCAAGAAGCCAAAATCGGAACTAATGCTGTCATCAAGTGAAATGTCACTTCATGACAGTCGCAGACTTGATGTTTGCTATGAAATTTACCCATGTCCTTTTTTAATTAGTAATCTTGCGTACCCACCTTTTGAAATATCCCCTTGGAAGTTTTTATTAAATGGTAACCCTCATTTCACACCAAAGCTCCGGTGTAAATGTCATCCACCGGCCAAAATATCATTGTTGTACTGTATCAAAATTATTACACAAACAGTCTTAAGTTTATTATTCTACCAGTGTTCTACTAGAGACTTTTGGACATTTTGCCTGAGTATGGTATAAATGGCACTCTGCTGCGGGCCGTCCAGTCCACCTATGTGGACTGCAAGGCATGCGTACGGGTAGGTGGCAACATGTCACCCTGGTTTGACGTTGAAATCGGCATCAAGCAGGGTTGCGTGTTGTTCGCTAGACTGTTTATAATATATTTGGATAAAAGTCTTCAAAGACTGAAAGCGATGAATGAAGGTGTACAAATGAGTGATCTAGTGGTAAATCATCTACTATATGCAGATGACGCGGTTTTAATAGCGCCAACAGCCACTGATCTGCAATCACTAGTCACAGTTATGAAAGACGACTGCATGAAAAATGGCTTACATTTGAATGTGAAGAAAACCAACATTATGGTTTTTGAACGGGAAGAAACCAGAACGAATGCAAGGATTGTGGTTGGGAACGATGTGCTGGAGCAAGTGAATGAGTTTGTATACCTTCGATGCGCCTTCAGTAAGGATGGGAAATACACCGCTGATATAGAGAGAAGAGTGAGTGCAGGGAACAGTGAATGGCGCGATGGGAAAGCTACTTGGGAGCCGGCACTTAAGCCGAAAGGCGCAGCTGGCCATACATAATGGAGTGCTTGTCCCAACGCTGTTATATGGCAGCGAGAGCTGGGTATGTAAGAAGAAGAATGAAAGTAGGATAAATGCGGTGGAAATGCGAGCTCTGCGGAAGATGTGCGGAGTGAAGCTGACCGACCGTATTCGCAACAGCGTAGTAAGAAAGCAAATAGGTATGAAAGAGAGTATCGGTGTAAAGATGAGAAAGGGTATGCTCCGTTGGTTCGGGCATATAGAACGAATGTCCAAAGAAAGAATGACAAAACTGATATACAATACGAAAGTGGAAGGATGTAGGTACTGAGGAAGACCTAGACTATCTTACCATGACCAAATAGACCGGGTCTTATCTGAAGGACAAGTCAGGAGTCTCCGTAACCGGCGAGCGTGTATGAGACAAACTATGAGAGTAGAAGAAGCCAGAGAGGTATGTAAGGAAAGAGCCTGTTGGAACTCTGTACTCTCTGCCTACCCCTTAAGGGATCTGACGTGATGATATAGATAGACAGTGTTCTACTCAAAGAGAATATCATCACTATGTTTCAGTTCAACCCAAAGAGAATATAATCACTACGTTTTAAGAGGCGGAACTTCATACTAGAGCACGAAATGGCAAATTGTATGGAACTTACACGCAAAGTTCTACCACCATGATAAGATTAAATGGTATTGCTGCCAACATAAAATTACGATATGCTGCCAACCTAATACAACAATACTGCCAACATAAAAAAATGGGGATGTAGCCTTGACGTTAAATTTAATGGATCTATCGATATGTAACATTTTTAGGGTTCCGTAGCTTACTAGTTTAAGCAGGTAGTACTGCCACTTAAATAAAACATAGAATAATGATTTTACGTAATCACACTGAAATTCCAATAATGTGAATATACAGAAAGATAAATTTACCATTTTAACTACCACACAAAAATTTAATAGATAGGATTAATTTATTTAATCGATACAGCTTTTTTATAGTAATATACACAAGTCTTCATATTCCACGTACCGCCACTCATTGTTTACATCTGTAAAAAGAGTTTGCGTGTCAAAAAAAATAGAAACACGCATATAAGGTACTAGAAGCTTTACTATCATAAATTTATATTGCTAATAATAACAGGTATCGATAACATGGCTGTGCATCACTATTGTTTTTAATATTTTTATTTATCTGAAACGCAAGAACTATAATATATATATATATATATATATATATATATAAATAATGCCAGTAAATGAATGTATAATATGTTACTATAACAAAAACATACTTACTATCTTTATCCAGTGAAAATTGAGCCATAAATATTATTTTCTGGTCACCTATCCGACTTGTTTTAACTTGGCATATTTCGAATTTAATTTTGTTCATTTTGGAATATGCAACGCCATAGAGAAAATAACGCTAATTATATTTAGTAATACACCTTAAGGGATATTAAATTAATATTTGTTTGATTTTATTTATTTGATTTTATTTATGATTGAAATTAGCAATAATAATTTTATATGATAATATGAATTTGACGGACGATTTAGCGCAGTGGTTAAGAGCTTGAGCTGCACCGCCCACTGTGTCTAATAGTCGCGGGTTCGATTCCCGCACGGGACAAATCTTTGTGTGATCCACAATTATTTGTTCCGGTCTGGGTATTTGTTTGTGAATTTTCATGTTTGTAAACGCACCCACGACACAGGAATAAATCCTAGTGTGGGGCTAC
The DNA here is from genome assembly GCA_905147815.2 of Phalera bucephala. Classification (NCBI taxonomy): domain Eukaryota; kingdom Metazoa; phylum Arthropoda; class Insecta; order Lepidoptera; family Notodontidae; genus Phalera; species Phalera bucephala. Next base: position 36,450,793 of record LR990616.1, read on the forward strand.
GTTTTTTTATAAAAAAAAAAAAAAAAAAAAAAAAAAAAAAAAAAAAAAAAAATGTATACAAGGGGCTATAATTATTATTATTATTATATCAGATTAAATATGGCAGAACAGTATAATGCACCTAAATTGAAAAGCAAACAATTATATCGTACGTAATGAAGATACACGGCTTTTGCATTCAACGGGTTTAAAAAGACAGCAAATTCAGTATAAATCGTGATGTCTTTAAGACTTTCGCCAGCCTGGTTCAACCCACGAACCTAAGGGCATCTGTTGTCGTTACAAGAAAATATCCAAAGTAACTTATTCGCAAGACGGCGTTATTTTATGATATTTTCGAAACCAAAGAATTCAATAATCTATGCTTGTTCTCAACTAACCTCTCACTGCACTTTTTATAACACTGCCATCTAGCACACTCTATATGAATCTAAGTTTCCTTAGAAATACACCTTTTTCATTTAAAACAGTTTGAGGGAAATTCCGCAAGATGCTGCCTAGAGTAAAAGATGAATAGCTTGAAAATCTGTGAAGGTTTTTATGAGTAACTTACCATCAGCCTGATACGTGATTATGTCGACGAAATCTAACCGAAGCACTCCGGTCCGTTGTACGGCTGCCATCTAGCCTATAACCTCCACATAAATTCGAGTCTTATGAAAATGTCGCCATTTTCATTTATGGTAGTTCGAGAAAGAATCCGCATGATGTCGCTGAAAGTAAAGTATGTATAGGTTACTATTTTGTGAAAGGTTTTCACCCACTTTTCACCAGATTGCGCTATGAGTATCATTGTAATTATGGAACGAGAAATAATATGGAATAACTTACCAAGCGATGAAATAGCAATTAATCGCTTTAAGTAAGGTGACTAATAAGCATTTACACCCAATGTCTACAACGTTTTCCTCGAGTTGCATAGTAAATAAAATAAACAGAAAGTAACGAACTTAAGGCAGTTAAAGAATCCCACAGAATCTGCTACTTATTTGCTTTTGGTTTTATTCATTTAGGATCTGTTTCCATCATCACGTGCTAAAAGTCCTCCACAGCGTATGTGAAATGGTCTAGACCAGTATTAAAAAATTTGTTTATTCACAAAATATACTACTTTTTTCACAATAAAGTAGTAAAAGTTAGAAGACTCGAGCAACATTTTGTCCGACCTGGGAATCAAGCCTCCTCCTTCTGATTACCACCAAGCATTAGTAGTTAAACAAGGCAGTTTCGTTACATATAGTTTTGTTTTATTTTGATCTCAGCCCGGCACCCGTACAAGGTTATCGTAGTTTAATATCTTGGTAGGTATAACACAAGCTAGAGGATCAGATTAGGAAAGAAGCCATTCAAGTTATAAAGCTCTGCATACAGTGCAGGTTACGCTCCGTAAATTCTGGTCTTATCGAGGAAACTCACTAATTCACAGATATAAAAGTACTGGATAAGGTTTAAATATTGCACGTTTCCCAATATATTTACCAAATTAATCTTTAGATTAATATTATAGATGAAAATAAATACAAAGAAAAAAAGGAGGTCTAGAGGTCAGAACACAATATTATAGTAATCTTTCTTTGTATATTTTCAATGTTATTTGTACATACCACCGTACACCTGGACTCAACTTATCATAGCAAAAATAGTAGAAGTATATACTGTTATTATGTATGTCGTTGCTTAACACTTTTTGTTGACAATGAAACCTGGTAGTTGATTGACTCTCGCAGAATTTCGGTTGTACAGCTTTCCTTTCTCAATATATTCAAATTCTCAAATATTTTACCACAGAGGAACTTTGTAACATCAGTCCAGCAATAGCATTATCATAAACCATCATATAACGCTCGTGTTCCCCAAGCGAGGGTGGCAGAGGTGAACTATGTATTGCGATTATACCGTACACATTTCTAGAGATTATGGTACTGGGATGTTTTGACAGAAAAACTACACTACCCCGACCTAGAGTTTGAACCCAGGACCTAATGGCTACCACACCCATTTTACACCATAAGACCGAAGAAGAAAAAGGAAAAAATAGTTAATTTTAATTTAACAGTATTTTTTGTGTAATTTATCGAAATGCAAAGATGAAGACAGAGTTATTATATGCGTAGCGACTGTAGCAATGAAATCAAATAAAGATTCTAGCCCGATCACTCAACTGAAGTGCTTGCCTCATCGAGTGAAATAAAACCTATGTTGAAAACACGTAGACAAGTTGTTCAGCGTATTATGTAGCCGGCAAACTTCGCTGCTTTGGATATTGTTTAAATCCAACTTTTACACTATGATCGCAAACTTGGAAGGCTAAATATTCGTTTACTTTTAGAAAGAACCAACTAGTATATTCATGGAAATATGTTTATACTAGTTTCTGCCCGCGACTTCCTCCGCGTTGATTTTAGACAGAAACTTTACATGTTTCTGGGATAAAAAGTATTCAGGTATAAACTATCTATCTATCTCTATCTATCTATATCATCACGCCAGATCCCTTACGGGGTAGGCAGAGAGTACAGAGTTCCAACAGGTTCTTTCCTTACATACCTCTCTGGCTTCCTCCACTCTCATAGTCCGTCTCATACACGCTCGCCGGTTACGGAGACTCCTGACTTGTCCTTCAGATAAGACCCGGTCTATTTGGTCATGGTAAGATAGTCTAGGTCTTCCCCGGTACCTACATCCCTCCACTTTCGCATTGTATATCTGTTTTGTCATTCTTTCTTCAGACATTCTTTCTATATGCCCGAACCAACGGAGCATACCCTTTCTCATCTTTACATCTTTACTTTATAAACTATCTGTGTGCCAAATTTCATCCAAATCCGTTTAGCCGTTTTTGCGTGATTGAGTATTTTTAATATTAGTAGGATTCTCACGGCCCTTACGACTGCCTCGTTGATTTAGTGGCGAATAATGCATATCACAAGGTCCTGCGTTCAAATCCTGGGTCGGATAAAATGTATCTTTTCTCTCGAAAAATTCCCAATATCGGTCCGGACTCTGGCATTGTTCCCAGTAAAATGGCAGTAGGCTCGCCCCCTATTACATGGGGACTAACATCGTTGCCCAAAAGTGGGTGCACGCAGTAAATACCTGCCACCCCCATTATAGCAATTCAAAACGTATGAGTAGCCCGTAGAGTGTACTAGCAATGTACGCAGAGTTCTTACTTTAACATTTATAAGTACAGTCGAGTAGAATAAATCACGTACCTACGTCCAGATCACGTGCCGCACCGACGTGGCGACGCCAAAGCCCGTGTTTCGAAGGGAGTACGAATTAAATTTTCACATCCTCGGCCCGAGAAACTGCGGGATGCGTGCGTGACGTGCCGGGATCGCGTGTCACTTAACTGCCACTTTTGTACCGCACTGTACCTACATACATCTTAATTCTAACGGTCAGTTTTGCGCGTTAAGCTGGAATTTATGAATGCCGTTTTGTGTGGACGGAACGTAAATTAGACGGGTTTATGCCAAATTGCTGGAAAGAGAATACGTTATGATTACCGTGAGTGTGTATATTATACGAGTATTTTCGTGTGAATATACTTTATTCTTAAATGTTGGAAACAGTACCTTATTTTATAGTTACCAGTTTGATACATCTCGTTAACAATTGCCTACTACTAAGTCAAAGTTAATCAATAAATAATCAGCAATTACTTATTTATTAGTACCCACTCGCTAAAGTATTTTTTTGTCGAATATACATATTGCTGTCTTCAGTCCAGATTAATACTGAAATTAAATAGTTAGTGTCTTGATTATTGTTATTTGTTTACAAACGCCGCTAAATAAATAGAAGAAAATTAATCAATCTCATTTTAATAACAAGACAAATTTTATAATGAAATACACATAAAACTTTAAGTGAAAGAGCCGCAAAGAGATGTTAAAAATCGAAGTCTACCATAAAAACGATGACTTTTAGTATCACAGCAAAACCTATTCTAGACTAAAAACTACTCCATCAATACTTAAGCAATAAAAAATTCAACCGACATCAACTATTTACTATGTATACATAAGTATTAAGTGCCCCTCGTGCCCCTGGCATCACAAACTGGGCCGTTGAATAATTAAATCTGGTCTGTTCTCAAGAAAAATTGATAGCGATCCGAAGGCAATCCGAATATTGGACGCGTGACTCGATTCGCAATCGAATGGTTTTGAACATTTTATTTTTTACCAGTTACACGCCTCGCTGACTGTACACGCCAGCGTAAATATATTTATTTAAAAATAAAATATTGATAGAAGTGTTTCGTTTTATTTCTCTGGGCTATAAAATATTCAGTCTTTTATCATCTCGGAATAGTTTCAGGTATAGTATAATATACAACCCGTAATATTTGTTAACCGTGTCTTATCTGAAGGACAAGTCAAGAGTCTCCGTAATCCGCGAGCGTATATGAGACAAACTATGAGACTGGAGCAAGCCAAAGAGGCCTGTAAGGAAAGAACCTGTTGGAACTCTGTACTCTCTGCCTACCCCGCCAGGGAACTGGCGCGATAATATAGATAGATAGATGGAATATTTGTTTTTAATTGCTTGGGTAGTCCACGCAATGTAGAGACAAAGATTTTTGACTAGATTGTGTGTACATGTATAATAAATACTTTACCGGAAATCGAGGAGTTAGCAAGCCCACTGCAAGTTCGACCGATGACCTAGTAAAGGTTGATACTAAAAGCCGGCGGTTATGGCAGTGTTTGGGGAAGGTCATTTTCCTCTAATGGACGACTCTCGGCTGATGATGATGACGTAACATCCTTATTCAGTGTAGACACATGCTGCCGGTATCTATTAAATAAATAAAAAAATACTAAAGAAGTGTTCAAACATTTTTTTTGCGCAAAATTTGAACCCTATTAAATAAGAAAACTGTACTTATGAACGATACACCATTATATCATTCATACACCTCTCAAAAAACAAAGCACAGAACGATATTTACACAGGGCGCATCAAAAGTCTTGTAATAAATGTGTCATAGTAAAAATTCAGCTAAACAACTAGGAATCAATTCCAATAGTATAACCACACCAGCAAACACCAGTTTTTTTCGTAAAAAGAGAAATAAAAAGTTCTTAGATTTAAGCAAATATTACACATGAAATAAAACTATTTTACGGATTTTATCGCGGTTTCACGGGACCGTGACCATGGGTGCTGCAACGCACTCGAAATGTCGGGAACTAAAAATCAAAAATAAACCACGTTAAAATCCGTAAAATAGTTTAATATCATGTGGTGTTAGTGTTTAAAGTAATAGAAATGGAACTCCCGTAAACCCTCCCCCAACTTGCCGGGGCGACCGACCAGATGATTCAAGTTATCGATGATGTGAATATAAAAATAATAAATAATATTAGCCCTGTTAAGAAACTGCCCCACCGCCTCCTCTCAAACAACACCACGCTGGCCCAGTGCAGGTTGGCGAACTTCACACACGTTCGAGAAACATAAGGCATGTTTCCTCACGATGTTTTCCTTCACTGTTAAAGCAAGTGATCATTATTTGTTGATACGCACATGCTATCGAAAAGACAGAGGTGCGTGCCTGGGTTTGAACCCGATACCTTTGACTTTGCAGTCCAGCGGTCTAACCACTAGGCTATCACTGCTTATACAGAAAATGTAAATATAGAGAAAGAAATGTTGTATACATAGAGTAAAGAGTCTACAATGTTATCGTTCTGCATATCCCTTATTCTGTGGCTGTGTGTGACTCCAAATGTTTCCGCTAGAGGGAGGCACTCAAAAAAAGATAAAATAACACAACACCGGTATCAGTAAGCATGGAATATTATTAGGGGACATAAACGGCCCGTAATAAATGTGTACTGGATTTTTATGTGTTTGTAATAAAATGGCGGTTCCATCGGAGACAAGCAAAAAGGGCGTGAGACGGCGGTACTATTCTGATTACAAATTGTATCGTAATATCGCTTGAAAATCGATTCAATTTTCAACAAACTTTTCAATAGAACGATTTCTTAAAAATGTCATATATAGACAAACACAACTACTCCCTAGAGAGTAAGACAACAAATCGTTATCTGGTACTGAAAGGTTTCGACACAAAAGAAATACTTACGAGCTATACACAGATGACGTTTGTTTAAATGTGTTTATTTGTTTATAATTTGAAACATCGCACTGATTTTTTAATTTAAAATAAATGTAGGTGGAAACTAGGCTTTATTCCTGTAACGTGGGTGAGTTTGCAATCATGAAATTTCACATACACAAATACCCAGACCGAAACAAATAATTGTGGATCACACAAAGGTTTGTCTTCGGCACAGTGGGCTGAGCGTCTTAAGCTCTTAATCATTACGCTCAATCGTTCGTCAATTTATTTCTTAATTAATAAATTCTAACTTATTAATATTATGTATCATTTCAGTATCAATGATCTTTTTATGATCTTTTTCTCGCCAACTTTAGTTCGCCGCAATTGCATACCGTTGGAAAGTATTACTGTGGGCCTTTTTTAGTGTGCAATTTAATTATTGGAACAATAACACATCTACGAGGGCCTTTTATAGTGTGCATTTTAAATTCAGTGCATTAAAATGCCAAAGGTCGTTCGCACCCCACCTCAGTCATCGGTGTCTGCTGAATCTGATGACTCTGAACGGACTAATGTATCCCAACGGAATAAGCGTAGACGGGAGTGCTGCTCCCCTGGCAGCAACCTCGATCAATTTAAAAATGAGATAACTCAAATGCTGCGGAATTGGAAGAGTGAACAAGATGCAACCCTTTCAAAATTGGTTTCTGATATAGCTGACATGAAAATTCAATTTTTGAAAGTCCAGAAGACTAACTTGGAAATAGAGAAAAATGTTCAATTTGTTAGTGAAAAATATGATGAACTGATAAAGAAAATGGATGATATCGAAAAGGAGCGGGTTAATCTTCATGAATGCATAAATAATATAGAACAGCAAGTTAACGATATCCAATACGGTCCTCGTTCTGCAAGTATCGAGCTACGAAACATTCCTGAAACCGAAAAGGAATCCCATGCAGATTTAAAAAACATACTAATGAACGTAGGAAAAGTCTTAGAGTCCAGCATACAACCGTCAGAAGTGCGAGATATCTACCGAATCCATGGGAAAACTGGCGGAAGTAGAACTATTGTAGCGGAATTAACCACTGTTTACACAAAAGATGCAATAATTTCTGCAGCCAGAAATTTCAATAAAAACAAAAATAAATCGGAAAAACTACACTCCGAACACCTCGGTTATGCTGGACATCGATCACCTATTTATGTAGCTGAATATCTCCCACCAAGCGTCAAAAAACTTTTTTATCAGGCACGTGAATTCGCCAAAGAAAAGGAGTATAAGTTCTGTTGGTGTAAAGGAGGAAGAATCTTCTTACGTAAAGAAATTGGTAAACCGCACTGTTTGGTAAAATCGGAAAAATGCTTAGCTAAACTAAAGTTACAACAATGACTACATCTAGTTCTGTACTGTGATTTTGTTTCGCATAATTTATACCTATGTCGGTCTGAAAGTTACTATAGTTTTTTTATCTTTATTCTGCATGATGTATTTACTACCTATATACCTTTAAGTTACAAATGTACACATTACACAATCGCTACACTAACATTACAAATGAACGCAAATTCTAACACTCCAAACTTACAAATTCATACCCACTCGTACAACATCCCTATAATTTACAAACATTCATACATTACATTCAGATATACACAGTCTATTCATACATACATTTACACATACTCGGCTCTATCACACGGCGTAGTTGCATCCTTGTTCATAGTTAAAATTCTTTTGTATGGCTTTCGATCATCGAGTCTTCCTTTGCAACGAATAAATAGAAAAATTAAATATACTAAAAATGGCTAATTTGAACCAGTTAAATTCCGATATTGACTCGTTCAGTATCTCATCTTCATTTAGTTGTCAACCTGAAAAATGCGCCCAAATAATGGCCACAAAAAATAAGCAGTCTCTAAAGATAATACACATGAACATACGCAGCATTAATAAGAACTTTAGCAGTTTTCTAACATTTTTAGCAAGTATTAAAATAGAATACGATATCATTCTTTTGTCCGAGTGCTGGTTGAAACGAGATTACATCCTGCCAGTTCTCAATGGTTACACTATCTATTACACAAAATTAGTAAATAATCAAAACGATGGCCTTGTCCTTTATGTTAGAAATAATATCACTTGTTCAGTAAGTGAACCCGTATTCGTTGATGGAAATTGTCTAATCTGTAAACTTAGCAATAACATAGTGTTTGTGGGCATATACCGGTCACCATCGTTTAAAAGTATTGATAATTTTTTAAATAGCCTCGATAACATTCTCATTTCAATAAAAACTTTCGCAAACATAATCCTAGCGGGAGATTTAAACATCGATATTAAGTCTGGGAACCTTGATACCCGACGATCCAATGAATACCTAACTTTGGCCGCTACTCATTGCCTTCTACCCACGCATTTGTATCCTACTAGGTTAGAGAACTGTTTAGACCACATATTGTTAAAAACTAACAACATAGCTACAACTTTAGTAGTAGAAACTTGTGTAACAGACCATTACCCAGTGATGTTGTGCCTAAATCTTAAAAAAGCCCATCATAAGCCTAGCGCTTACACTACATCCATAAATTACACAGAAATTAGAAATGCTATTGAAAATGCGGACTTCAGGCAAGTGCTGTCAACTACAGATGCAAATTATGCATGTAATGCACTCATCAACATTCTTTCGCCACTAATTAAACTTAATACCAGAGTTTTGAAAATCCCTTCTAAATGCCGTATTCTAAAACCCTGGATTACGGAAGGTTTGTTACGTTGTATACGTAACCGTGATCTAATGCACTATAAACTTCGTAAGTCTCAGGGTAATATGATTCTTAAAACTACATACGTTCGGTATCGTAATTTTTGCAATGGACTGCTACGTAGACTCAAAGCAGCATATGAACAATCTGAATTCTCAAAGACGAAAAACAACTCCAAAGCCACTTGGGATACAATCCGTAAAATTACAAATATGCAGCATGACAAGAGAATAGCTTTGGAATTGCTCAAAATCAAAAACAACCCCGATCAATCTGTCAATTATGTAAATTCTTTCTTTGCTGGGATTGGAAGAGATTTGGCCACTAGTATGACATCTTCGGGCCGCCGCGATATTCCACCGCTAGGATTAGCGGATAGCATATCACCAGTTAACTCGTTAGTCATATTACATGTTGATGAAGCTGAAACAGAACGCATCATAATGAGTTTGAGAGAGGACTGTGCGGTGGGTTGGGATGCTATTTCCTCTAAGATATTAAAAGCGTCACGTGCTACTCTAGTTCCATTAATTACATATATTTGTAATCTTTCAATAGATAACGGCGTTTTCCCCTTAGCTCTAAAAAAGGCAGTTGTAACTCCTATACACAAGAGTGGAAACAGAGACGATGTTAATAACTATAGGCCAATATCGGTACTTCCCGCACTCTCTAAAATACTGGAAAGAGTCTTGAATAATAATTTGGTAAATTTTTTACAAAATCAAAATATTATTGCTAATAATCAATTCGGTTTCCGTGCGGGAGTATCTACTGACGATGCTTTGATAAGTCTCACTAACTGTATAGTTAAAAACATAGATAACAAGCGCAAATGCATTGGGATATTCCTCGATTTGTCAAAAGCTTTTGACACCGTCTCTGTCCCCATTCTTTTGTCGAAGCTGGAAAAAGTAGGTGTGAGGGGAATAGTTTTGGACATTTTCAGGGATTACTTAACTGGACGTATGCAATGTGTTAAAATAGGAGACTGTATTAGCGGAGAAGAGCCACTTTTGTACGGGGTACCGCAAGGCAGTATCCTGGGACCAACTCTCTTCCAAATTTATGTCAATCATCTCTGTCAATTGAAACTACCAAACTGTGAGATAATTGCATATGCTGATGATACCGCGCTAATCATTTCTGGTGCAGATTGGCCTGAAACGAAAAGATACGCTGAAAAGGGGTTAAAAGTAGTAATGGATTGGCTCTACAGAAACCTTCTTACAGTTAATCTTGAAAAAACAAAATTTATAACATTTACAAACTCATTATCTCATAACCCACCGCAAAATTTCTTTTTGAAGGCACATACCTGTCACTTTTTCCCCCCCCGCAAACGATTGCTCATGTACAGTGGTAACTCGAACCGCAGAAATTAAATATCTTGGCGTTCAAATTGATCAACGACTAACTTGGCATGCGCATATACAGTCACTCGCTCCTAGATTAAGAAAACTAATTTATATATTCAAAAAATTACGCCAATCTGCAAATAAAGACACACTAAAACTTATCTATTTTGCGCTTTGTCAATCTCTCCTAACATACAGCATTGTAGCGTGGGGAGGGGCATCAAAAACCGCCTTTCTTGAGCTCGAAAGAGCCCAAAGAGCAGTCCTAAAGGTGATGACCTCGAAACCGTTTAGGTACCCAACTACTGATCTCTACCATGAGTGCCAAGTTCTCACTGTAAGGCAACTTTATATACTCCGAACAATATTAAAAAAACATAAGTCACTAATCTTTAGGCCGCAATTGATTAAAAGTAAACGCAGAAATCATCCAGTGTGTAATATGGTAAAACACAGAACGACCTCGGCGAGCCACCAATACTACGTCTTACATGCCCGACTATACAACAAAGTCCACAAAACTTTGGATATTTACTCTTTAAATTATAGGGAAGTAAAATGCAAGGTTACAAAATGGCTGAAAACTTTAAACTATAGTCATACCGAAATGCTGCTTAACAGTATGCTTTAAGCACATTTGATTATGTAAAGAATTGCACTCCTATATTAACCTACATATCACTATCAATACCACATCTACATAAACTCACATCTCACACACGTAACACAATACACACATCACACACGTAACATAACATACACACATCACACACCACCACACATAAAAAACTCAGACAAGTTAAAAAAAGGATTCCTTACCGTAACTTTAATTAGTGTTATGTAACCTGTGAAGGAACACTGACTCCCAAAACACAGGTTGTTACCTAGTTTGGAAGGCAGAGGTTACCAAATGTATGTCATTAATTACCAGTCTGTATTTAGCCACTAGGAATCTTTGTATTGTGATCCCTTATTACTGGTACTGAATAAATAAATTATTATTAAATTATTATTATTAATAGATTACTTTGAAAATTGACGCCTAAAACAAAGTTTTGATAAAACATGGCAAGGAATAGATCACGTCCTGGAGAAAGACATGTATAGGCTTACTTGTAACTAAAAAAAATAAAGCATGACTGCCTCGTTGGTCTAGTGATGTATAATGCGCGCTGCGATCACGAGGCCTTGGGTTCGAATGCTAGGTCAAAGGTGTAATTTTTTATGTAATAGACCCTATCAATTAAAATAATTTCGGTAGCTGCCCTGAGTTATGCCCAGTATAATAGCAATAGACTCTCCTCTATTATATTGGGTCCCAACATCGCCAGCGGAATGTGGGTACAATAATACAGTACACAGAGGTATATATAAGATATATATGTGTTTCAGTGTTTACTTTCTTCAAATTAACTCAGTGGAAGTCGCGAGTAATAACTAGTCCTACGAACATTATAAATGTGAAAGTTTGTATGTCTAGATGTTTGGATATTTGTGACTCAATAACGCAAAAACTGCTAAACGGATTTGATTTAAATTTGGTAAGCAGATAGTTTATTACCTAGATTAACACATAGGCTACTTTTTATTCCAGAAAAATTTTAGGTTTCAATCATAAGTCAACATGGACGAACTTTCTTATCTTTTTTTTATTCTTTTTAAAAAATGTATCCTGCACTTGTATTCATTCTTGTGTCGTGAGTGCGTTTTACAAACATGAATATTCACATACACAAATACCCAGACCAAAACAAATAATTGTGGGTCACACAAAGATTTGTCCCGTGCGGGAATCGAACACGCGACTATTAGACACAGTGGACGGAGCGGCTTAAGCTCTATACTACAGCGCTAAATCGGCCGTCACTTGCGGGCAGAAGCTAGTCCATACTAATTACTAATATTATAAATTCGACAGTATGTCTGTCTGTTACCTTTTCACGCCTAAACTTTGGCAAGAACATAGAATTTATACAGGGGAAGGACGTAGGCTACATTTGGACTATAAAAACTGAAGATTATGAAATACATGTCTGAAAATAACGGAACGAAGTTGCGAGTATAGCTAGTTCTGCATAAATATCGATTGCCCAGAATACCGCCCAGGTATCGCAAGTGAGCAAAAAAGTAACGCAACGGAAACGACGGCTGTATTCATTCGGAATTTCAATGTCCTTTATCTGGTAGGAAGAGGCCGTAAACATTGTCGTAAACTGTGTGTTATTTGAGAAAAATTTTGTTACTTTATTTAGATACACTTCTTGTATTTTGTTGGGGAAAGTGTTGACGATGTTTATCGTATGGGAATGTTTTTGAAGGTGTCGAAAATAAGCCGCGATGAATTCCGAAAGAAAATGTTTTATTTTATGAATAATATTCGAGGAAATTTACAGAAGTTTTTTTTTTGTGTATATTTTTCGGCATAAGTAGTCGCAATCGTATAAACAACTGAAAAAAAAATACGTATCAGTAAAATATCGGTTTACTATACACAACCAATAAGGAAACGGCCTATGAGAACTAGATCCTTCAATAATTCATGCAACTGTAATTTATAATTTGTTTATATTGTATTTTAGCGTAAAATTTTCTCCCTGCCTACCCCGCGAGGGAGCTGGCGTGATGATATAGACAGATAGATAGATTAGCGTAAAATAAATAATGATAATATTTGCCCTGTTAAGAAACTGTCCCACCGTTGGGCACGGGCCTCCCCTCGAACTGAGAGGGTTTAAGCCATAGTCCACCACGCTGGCCCAGTGCGCGTTTGCGAACTTCACACACCTTTGAGAAACTCTTAGGCATGCAGGATTTCTTACGATGTTTTCCTTCACCGTTAAAGCAAGTGAAATTTAATTTTTAATACGCACATGCTTTCGAAAAGGCAGAGGTGTTTGAACCCGAGACCTCTGTCTTTGCAGTCCAACTATCTAACCTATCTATCCACCGAGGCTATCACTACTTTTCTAATTTAAGCGTATAAATAAATTTTATATTTCGATATCCTATAATACTTCTCTATGAATAAATCAATTATCGAGAACAAACATAAAGTAAGTCCCAGTCATTTTTGGCGTCAACCAAGAAATTAGTGGTAATTGGCCCACCTCTATTACTTGAAATGTTTGAGACTGTTGGTACCTGCGTATTCTGGTTTATGGTGTTTAATCATTATTTTTAGGATAGCAGTCTTGATGTGTCAGCAACATAAATAGCTGACCCCGTAACCGCGTGGTCCGAGACTATTACAAAATTAAAATCAATAATACCTATAGTCTATTTGAATCAAACTTTTCAAAATTTTTCACTGAACATAAAACCACACTCTTGACTGATCCTAGGAATTTTTCGATCGAAAAACTACATTTGTCGGACCTATGACAATAGTGAGTACCTACCTGAAAGAATTATTATTATAATGAATAATAAAATTAGCCCTGTTAAGAAACTATCCCATCGTAGGGCACGGGTCTCCTCTCAAACTGAGAGGGTTTAGGCCATAGTCCACCACGCTGGCCCAGTGCTGGTTGGCGAACTTTACACACCTTAGAGAAACTCTTAGGCATGCATGAAAACATCGTGAGGAAAACCTCACGATGTTTTCCATCACCGTTAAAGCAACTGAAATTTATATTTTATTACGTACATGCTTTTGAAAAGACAGAGGTGTTTGAACCCGAGACCTCTGTCTTTGCAGTCCAACGGTCTAACCACTAGGCTCTCACTGCCAGAATTATTAGATTACTAAATTTACACTAGTGTTTACACTAAAAACTAGGGCGAAGTTAAACTCTTCAAGCTATAGTCCAAACTTATCTCATCGCCATTTTAATATTCAAAGGGAACTAATACCTGTGAAGTTGCCGCACTAACTTCTGGGATATAGTTTAAGTATTTTTACGTGGGCTGACTCCGCTCGTAGTTCCCGAAACTTTTGAGGTACGTACTACATACGGTAGATTTTCACTATTATTTTCATTGTATCCTAAACTTTATAGATAGTTATATAGTTTTACTGCCTTTCAGAATGAGGTGGCAGTATAGGTAAATTGTTTTGATTTTTTTTGGACTGCATCCTTGGTCTTGTGTCGAATAATAGCGTAGCGATCACGAGGACCAGGATTTGAAATCTATTTAAACTAATATTATCAAGAGGAAAGAACCTGTTGGAACTCTGTACTCTCTCCCCACCCCGCAAGGGATTTTCTGTAATCGATGAACTCTGAAACTACTAAACCGATTTTAATTATTCTTTCACCATTAGAAAGCTACATAATCCAGAAGTAACATAATAAACTGCCTGGTTGGTCTAGATCAAGACGTCCTGGGTTCAAATCCTAGGTCGGAAAAATGTAGTTTTTCTAACGAAAATTTCCCAGCGTGAGGCTGGAGTCTGGTATTGAGCTTGGTATATGGCAATAGGCTCGCCCCATATTACATGGGACCTAACATCGTCGGCAAAAAGTGGGTGTACTCAGTACACCTCTGCCTCCCCTTCCCCTGGGGGATATAGGCGTGACGGTGTTTGCTCTCTATTTTATTTTATTTTTAATATAATAAATCCGGTATGTGCCGCTGTTATCGATCGCGGGCGAAACCGCAGAGAACTGCTAGTATCGAAAAATATGTAATTTTTGAAAAGAATAATTACCAGTGTCAGTTTGGCGTCTGATGCTGTACCCTGTATAACGGCAATAAATAGGCTCGCCCCCTCTACATTGAGACCTACATTCGTCGGCGAAAAGAGGGTACATAGTTCACCCCTGCCACTCGCCCGTGTGCATTTTTTTATTATAATGTTTTTTGTATAATATTGGTCATATCCTGAACCTAATTTAAACTTTCTTGTTAACTTATAACTGCATTCCTTATTATTGCTTTACCCGAAAAGTCACGGAAAATAAACTCCTAAAAGACTTTTATCTATCTATCTATATCATCACGCCAGTTCCCTTGCGGGGTAGGCAGACAGACAGTACCTATCTGGCTTCCTCCACTCTCATATCCATTCAAATCAAATCATTTATTCCGTGTACATAGGTACATATAGGCTTAGGTGTTAACATTACAATAGTTCATTCCATGTACTGCCGTACAGCATATGAAATTATCAATGGGCAATTATTAATATTAATTAAGAATATGAAATTATAATGGAATAGAATAAAATAGAAGTTAATGTCATTAAATGAATTTATCATTTAGAAAATCGTCAACACTATAATAACATTTTTTAATTAATAATAACGATAATTTATGTTTAAATGTAATTTTATCTAGATTTTCTATGTCATTTGGCACTTTATTATAGACTAGGATTTTCCCGCGACTTCGTACCCGGTCGACAACACCACCACCTACCAGGTCTATGTTATATAGTATATGTTACTTCTGGATAAGTTAGCTTTATAATGGTGAAAGAATCATTAAAATCGGATCAGTAGTACCGGAGATTACTCCGAACATCCAAACTCACATACTTTACCTCTGTATAATATTAGTATAGATTTGAGGTGCTTTAACTAGGAGGCCTATCTTTGATAGAGCCGTTTTACATTTATGGAGGCATATCATACTGGGATACTGCTTGCGAGCTGGAGCACCGCGTACTGGTGTATATTTTACAAATAACCCAGCGTTGGTTTTTACAAATAAAGCAACGTCTAAGATGTAAAGTGAAGGCAATGATAATACTTTTAGAGATTTAAACACTGGCACACAGGTGTCCCGTGTCTTCAGACCGCATATTGACGCTAAGCATCTTTTATGAGTTTCAAGGCGTTAACTCTGTCCACTGAGTGCTCCCAAAATATAAGACCGAATCCTAAGGTCGATGCTACTAAGCCATGATAGGCTGTGAAAAGAGCTTCCTTGATAACTATTTTTGAAATAACCTAATTAGAACAGAAGCATATTTATGTAATTTTGTACACTTTTTCTCTATGTGTGTTGGGTTTTCCACGTTAGCTTGTTATCTATCCATAATCCTAGGAATTTGGTAACATTTTCAGGATCTATCATATGGTCATTATACTGAATGTCAAGGTTATGGATTGCAGTTCTCTGGTAGAAGTGCGTCTCATACACGCTTGCCGGTTACGGAGAATTACTCAAAATCTAAGTGAACTAAGAAATACAGGTACACAACGTAATTTCTTCTACCGAAAAAAAGATAATTTTCAAGCCAAGACTCCAAAAACAATAATATTTTAGTAGAACATTCCTAAAACAAAGCAGAAAACTAGACACAATATTACTATGTGTTAGCAATCTAATATTGCTAAAACTATATTCCAATCTTCCTAAATCTCGGCTCTGGTACAGGTTGATAAACCTTTCTGACACAGATAATATATTGGTAGAACATTTATAGATAGATAACGATGCTTTTATGTAGCCAGGGGCTGTTGTATGAAAATTATCACTAAGGCGACCATTAAATAATAATGATATCAGCGTCTACTAACCCAATACTGCACAAGGCCTTCTCTTACAAATCGAAATGTATGAGATTAGGTCATAATCTATCCCGCCCAGTGCGGATTGTTGGAGGCAGGTTTGTGCCACCTGCTGTTGGAACTTATCAAGCCGCCTATAAGTCTTCCAACTTAGCTTCAACGACAACCACATCACGTTGTGACCGGGACCTACGACTTATCTTGCTTTCCAAAGCACGGAGATGCTCGAATTTGAAAATGCCACAAATGGTTACCCATCTCAGGCCGACCGTGCCAAACGCTGGTTATCCTCGATGAGTGCGTCTCCTCCATAAAGATGACCATTAAAAATAATTTCAGCAGGGCGACAAGACATATGAAACGGATTTCTTCACCCTAGGCGTACCCATACGGGCTAGCATGGCGTGCCACGACAAAAGTTTGACACGAGAAAACTTATTTAAAAAAATTGTATTGTAGTGACGTATAGGCAAGACAATTTTTATTTATTTGTTTATTTTAGGGAAAGCTTACAAGTAAACAAGTTGCTAATAACAAGCTTCTACAGTGAGTTCGAAATGTTGTTACACAATGATTTCCCATTATACATTCAAAAATTAAAAAAAAAAACAAGATAAACAAAAATGTATCCACTGAAAAACAAATAATTAACAATTACGTTATGAGAAAAAAATAAACGAAAAACCACATAAAGGAAAAACAGAAAAAAAAACAACAACACCAACAAAACTCGCACATTAAATGCCACACACTTGCTCAGAAGAATTGTTTAGTTAGGAGCTGTCTTACTGCGCCCATATTGGTACAAAATATGCCAAGTTTCAAGTCACGGGAAAGGTTCTTGAATGATCGCGTACTACGTACGAAAAACGAACTTCTCCTATAGTAGAATGTCGCAAAGGGAATGTGGAGCAACGGTCGCTGTCTAAGAGCTGTTGGATTTGTGTTTAATCCTATTTTACTTGTATACAAGACTCGATTCGATGTGGGCCAGCAAAATTATGTCTTGCCGCTTATATTTGACATATTATATTAATCAGACGAAAACGTAGCACGGGGAAAATAGGTAATATTAAAATCCGCAAAATCTTTTCATATCTATCTATCTATCTATCTATTTAATCCGCGTACAATTGAGTTACAAAACTAACTGGAGAAAGGGGAATATTTTGCGAGCGACGTGCATGTTAAGCGTTGGGGCTATTGAGAGCGATGGTGGAGCGGTGTAAAGCGCTTTCAACCGCATCTCGAGCGAAATGGGGTCATGCCAGTCAAGCAAGGAAGAGCTAACCTATTTACTATTTTTGAACTCATAAATAGCTGTTTCTAATAAAATAGCGGCACATCTAAAAACAGCAAAAGAAGAAATTCAACTTTATAGTTTTGAAATTAGAGTTCCAAATCGAATAATCATATTTTTGAGTTGTGCCACTTTAATATTAAGCGAGCAAAATCGTGATTTTAAAATTAATTATGTATAAAATATGAGAGGAATGAGTATGGTTAATGCATGCAATAATTTTAATTAGAAGGTCTTTTTACAGTTTACATGTGGACATTAATTGTGTGTTAATGTTAAGTTGTCTGTACTTTTTAATATTGCTAAAGTTAATTACAGGTTTATATAGTAATACACATATTATAGCGAGCAATATTAATAATATAAAAGAATGAACATTATCATAAAAAGAATTGTAATTCTTTCGATACTAAACTATTACTATCGATACTAAAACATATCACTACCTAGAAATAAAACCAGAGAAATAAGTTTTCTACGAACGCAATACATACAGTTGAGACACAAAACTGACTGTAGCATCAGGAATATTTTGCAAGCGACATGCACGTTAAGCGGTGGGGCTTTAGAGTGCAGCGGTAGAGCGATGTGGAGTACTCTTGAGGGCGACTCGAGCGGAATGAGGTCACATCGCGCGAGCAACGAGCGAAAAGAGAGCGACGCACTGTAGGTACTACCTGGTTTGGAATAATATTTCCTATTTTAATATCTTTATTCATTTTAAGATATTCACATTTATCTATCTATATCACCACGCCAGATCCCTTACGGGGTAGGCAGAGAGTACAGAGTTCCAACAGGCTCTTTCCTTATATCTGGCTTCCTCTACTCTCACATTTAAACACACATTAAAATCTTCTCACTCGTCTAGTCTAGTGGCGAATAATGCGTGTAGTGATCACAATACTCTAGGTTTAAGTCCTAGGTTCAGTGCCAGTCTGGAGTTTGCAAAGTCAACTATTCAATCAATCAATCAATCAATCAGCCTATCGTAGTCCACTGCTGGACATAGGCCTCTCCTAACACGCGCCATTGCACACGGTCCCCCGCCTTCCGCATCCAGTCCGTCCCAGCGACCTTCTTGAGGTCGTCGGTCCATCTAGCTGGGGGCCGTCCTACCTTACGCTTACCAAGTCGCGGTCTCCACTCTAGGACACGCTTGCTCCATCGGCCGTCGGTCCTTCTGCAGATGTGACCAGCCCATTGCCACTTTAGCTTACTGAGCCTGCGAGCTATGTCGGTAACTTTGGTTCTAAGTCAACTATTCGTGGGACAAGAAAATCCTATCTCATTATTGGTTGTGCCAAGCTGTCATGCCACGGCGAATAGACTAGTAAAAAATACTCTGTAGTTTGTTACATTTCGGTCGTGGTTTTCTACTTATGACAACGGAAAGCATAAGGTCTTACTGTTGGGTGTTATTCAACTATGACATTTGATTTTCTAAAAGTTTATGAAAATATAACATGTAGATATACCTTTTCCTACCAACCAAGAGATCTGGTGAGATGATGTGAATAGGTTTATTTACTATATATTTTATATTGTATAAAATGAAAGGTAATAAAATTAAAGAATCAAGTATTAAGTTGAAAGCTTCTTTTATGACGTCACGCATATTTTCACTAAATGCGACTCTGTCGAATAGCCGACTGGAATTTCGTTAAAACGGATTTTAATTGACTTAACCTCTTGGGTATTGAACATTTTATTCATAAAACCGATGAATGTTATATGGTATACAAAGGTAAGTTTGTGTTGTTTATTTAATTTCAGTGTTTCTAATGAAAATTTTTCATTAGAAGTCCGGAGTCTTGTGCGCGGTGTGATTGCATTAGGCTCGTCCCGTATTGTATTCGAATTGGGCATACGTGAATGTGCACAGTAGACCTCGGTGACTACCACTAGAGGAATGACACTGCTTGTATGTTTTATAAAAGAAATGAATCAAAATGTTTTCACGGATACCTCTCGAAAAAAATGAAAACACCAAGCAAACCAGCCTAATCTAAGTGAAGAAAGCAAAAATTAAGAAAAACAATTTATGTCCGTCCAAACATAAATGCGTATAAAGTAATGAAAAGTAAAATTTTAACCATCTGCGCTCGCGATGGCCCCGGGATAAATTTCGGGGGCCGTAACAATAAAAACTTTTGGACTTCTCACCTCCTTAATTTAGCCACGCAACTTTACACCGGCAACTTGGTGTAGACTGTTTTACGGGGTATAATACTGTTAAATATTCGGCAAGGCGAGAGCTCTTGCCACCTTTAGCAATTAAAATTCAATATCTAACGCCTTGAATTTTGTTATGAATAATTTGTTTCGTTGTGCTGTTATCGGATGTTTTGGATTGTTGTTTGGACTTCTCATACAGGTTTTTAAGCAGACTAAGATGAGGCTAAGTAATTAAAACAGAAATCGACCACGACAGCTCGAAGTGTTACCGTCTATAGAACAACTTTATAAACAGAGATATATAAGATTAATATCGCTATTGTGAAATAAACATCAATAGGAAATGATAAATTGCTAATATTTTAGAATTTTCATAGCCTCAGCTATCTTCTTAGCTATATTATTTCTTAATAGCTTTTTTAGTAAGAATACAAGGGACTACACTATTCCATAATGTTATCTAAATTATTTCAGTAAATTTGAAAACGGAAAGGCGCCACAAACATCATATATCTATCTAAATATAATAGTGCATCTACACTACTGGTAGTTTGAACGCCATTCCAATGGCGTTCAAACTACCAGTACTGGCCAACATAGAATAACTATAAAACAGATCATCATTGTTAGCCGAAAGGCGTCCAAAGACTCCCTAATGATAGCCACCACTTTGTGCGACGTATATCCATATCTGTAGTAAGACTGGCAGTTGTTGAGGTGTAGACGTCCTCGTAGGGTGATCTCGTAGAAATTTATACAATACCCACCCATATATTAATGGCACTGTATATTTCTGAAATATTCAGCTCCAATTGATATTTGTATGTTGTGACTGTGAGATACGGCCCCGTAATCACGCTCCGCTCATCTCGCTACCAACCGCGATAAATTCGACGCCAGACACAATGCGCCCCCTTAACTTTTCGCCCGCGAATAACGAGTTTTTAACTTTGTGGAAAAGCGAAAAATGTCTCTATCTCCTCTATACTGTGGCTTGCGGGTTGAGCGAAAGCGGGAGCTACAATTCATTTTCAATTTTATTTATGCTACTTTGATGAAAATTACGTAATCTTCAAACGAAGCTTGTAGTAATATTAAATAATAATAATAACGATTCACTTCGCAAAATAGGTTAAAGTAAGCTGTTTTCAAACCTTTTAAAATGATGTGTATATTATTTAGGCGATTTTTAAGCCCCAATTAAGATAAAAAAAAAATTCACAAGCATTCTTATACGAACAAAACTGGACGTAGCAGATTTATTATGGGCACATACTCATTTTGCCTGACGTTGTTAGGTCCCATTGTAATAGAGGGTAAAGCATATTGCCATTACACTGAGATTTTAGGTAGGAAACCCCTAATAATACTTTGTCTAACCCAAGATCACGTAATACTATCTTGCCCCACCTGACCAAGAGGAAGTTTATATGACATTTGTATAAAACATCTTACATATAAAACTAATATCATTTATTAGTTTACAAACCAGAACCCTTACCGGACCAAACGACAAGTGTTTCCTATAATAGGTATTATAATTATATACACTTAAATTCATTTAAAAATATATCATCATAATAATTATAATAAATCATTTATTTCAGGCAACTGAAGTTTCACAGAAATAAAATTATTTGCAACTTACAGGCCCATAGAATATATACCTTATAGACCAACATACATATACAAAAACTTATAAACTAAGACACATGTGTTGACGGCGACATGTTGCGCTGTGCAAGGTGTCTCGTAATGTTCCTCGAAATCTCCTCCAGAACTCCTCGCTCATGAAGGTCTCCAGCTCGGTAGTGGGATCTCGCACAACAAAGGAATTGAATGCCGTATTGTTTTGCGAGTTTAGCTTCTCGACCCTGTAAAAAGTGTAAAAAGTCTTCTTACGGGCGTACTCTGCAATGTCCTCGGCTTTAGTGGTGTCGTGTAGCCGAGAAACGTGCAGCAGTGTTTATTTATTTATTTGGCTCTTCAACAATGAGTATACCAATAATATAACAATAATACATTTTCTACTTAAACCTAAGTGCCCCATTACTTAAAGAAGAGCACAGCATGCACTAAAATTAGTCTAAAGACGACACACGAAGTAAAATTGAAAATGTTAAAAATAATACAAGGTTAATATTTAAACAAAAAGTGAAACCAAAAATAAACAATAAATGAGGAGTGTAGGGGTAAGGTGGATGATTCCTTATCCTACAGATGAGTCGTGGCTCCGCTTAGTTCTCGGCTTTAGTGGTGTAGTGTAGCCGAGACATGAACAGCAGTGTGGTTGGTACTGCTGAGCGAAGGAGTATACCATCTTCTACTGGTGCTCTGGTGAAGGCTTCTTCTTCTTCTCCACCTTGATGAAGCCTTCCTCGACAACTTCAGCCTTCGTACGGGCCTTCGCGGTTGTCTTCCCTTAGCGCACGGGGGGTGGTGGCGGCGTAATCACGACGAGAAGTATTCGTGTTTACGTTAGACGTTAATTTATCCTGTATTTTTATATGTCTTAACATATAAAAATACCGGATAAATTTAGTGAAATATAACATTTATAAAATAAGTGCCAGAAAAATACATCAGATTAATCGCTCATCCTTCATCACCTGTACCAAAAAACAAGGGTATCCCGAGAAAATTACAGAAGGCAAACGGCCCTACTTTCAATAAAACTGTCGTCTTTATTTAACAGGGCAAAAGTTATCTCACCGTCCGTTGTTCGGGCTCGTCTGCGCATTCATAGCTTCACAGTTACTGCTTAGAGGGATAAACGCAAACCATTTGACGTTATAGTAATGCTGTAAGAAAAGCATGCGGTCACGTTCATGTTTATTTAGTGAATTTATGTGAAAAGATGGCATATCAACTCGATAGCGTTATGGTAACGTCAATCGTTTCGTACTAAGCCCTCCGATGTTTTGAAAATCGACAGAAAGATAATCATCAAATTTTTTCTTATCATTTTTCATTATCTAGGGTTATCGCAATTTCGCACTTCCGCTCTTATAGTGTCATTAGAGCAACTTTATTATTAGGAACTCTTGTGGAAAAGAGCATGATAAAGCATGCTTTGAGATCTACTGGTTTCATCTGTGCATTATGTATCTGTTAGTCATTGCAAAAAATTTATTAAGAAGACATTTCTAATAATCTAAATGTTATTCTAAGGCCTAAGTTGTAACCCAAAATTTCATGATCACTACGTGATACCCCACTAGACCAAAGAGGCAATAAAAAAATAAACGCCGTCACCCCTATATTTGTTAAGCGGGGGTGGCAGAGGTATACTGTATACACCCACGTTTCGTCAACCATATTTGGTTTCATATAATAGGAGGCGAGCCAAAAAATATCAGGGAAATATTCCGTAACTAAAAAAATAAAAACACCGTCACGCCTATATTCCCCAGAGGGGGTGGCAGAGGTGTACTGAGTATACACACGTTTCGCCAACGATGTTAGGTCCCATGTAATAGGGGGCGAGCCTATTGCTATATATCGGGCACAATTCCAGACTCCGAACTCGTCCTGGGAATTTTTCGTTAGAAAAACTACATTTGTCCGACCTAGGATTCCGTAACTACTTCTGCTTATTTCAATTTCGTAAAAGAAAACAATGTTTTAGCATTTTCCTTTTAATTCCAGATCCCCTGAAGACTGAAGCGCTCTAGCCATTGAACTATTGATTTTATCTGCATCTCTTTGCAGGGTTCCCGGGGGGCACCTCATCCAGTCTTCGCGCGCCATCCGCTGGAAATTGTGACTGCATGTAACTGGATCACGATTGCTAGTACATTTTGTAAGGATCGAGTTATATAGAATGTTCTTGTGAGAGTAGGAGAGATATATATAACTTGGGAGCATTTTGCTCTCGAAGAGGTAGATGGATTTGTGATTGAAAGTACCTGTAGGTACTTGTTTTTGCCTGGGAATTTCGCGTTGATGTGGTATAGTTATTTTTTACGCTCTTGAAATGATTATTTACCCTTTGCATTTCCAAACATGAATTTCTTACAACATAAACTACCAAGTTTTGTGTTGCAGGAAATTCATGTTTAGAAAATACATGTCTATATCTTTTTATCTATATCATCACGCCAGATACCTTGCCGGGTAGACAGAGAGTACAAAATACATGTTTGGATAATAAATTTGAAAAAACATTGTAAATCACCCAAAGATCTGTTTCAAGCAGGGATTGAATTGACTACTCAAAACAGTATTCTAAACCACTTACCCTCAAACCACTTAACCAAGCTTAAATTGGGTGAGCATTGATGTGAAAAATAATCGTGTGTAAGTCATTCCACTTAATTTTAAAGTCATCTAACTATAATAATTTTAATTTAAAAAGACCTTCTTAAAACAAGTTTTTATATCAAAAACACAAAAAAGATATCTTGCTGAGCCAAGGAGTATATCGGCTTCATCATTAGACCCTGAATACTATCTGGTTGTATAATACTTGTCAATACTAATCGAACAAGCCTAAACACGAGGGGGTTACGTTGTATAGTTCACATGGTCCAGTGGCCACCTTTCGACTCCATCATCAGACCAGCTCCATGGTGCCATAATATTGCATTGCCACCGAATTTACATACGTATGCCAAATTTCGGCTCAATCACATGGGTATTCGTTTTTCAAGCACATTGGGTACGTGAACTTGTAAAACGGATCACAAGATTTGAGCCAAAAAGTCACACAGACAGACATACATACTAACATTAAACTAAATAAAAGATTGTAATAAAATAAATACCCCATCAACAAAAACTTTATCTACCTCATAAATACCGGCACGCATGAACATTTACTCGAATTATGTATCAGATAATAATAACACAAAGAAAATAAAAAAAGCTAAGAAAAAATAAAAAACTCCAGAAAAAACTGTTCTCAGGAACGCACTTTATTCGCGAGAATAAAACAGGCAGAAACATATGCGAAGAACTGGCTACCATATGTATAAATATGTAACATTCTACGAGCGTATTATGTGCCTGACATCGATTTGTTAACACGAGATATAAGTGTCTATCCTTTTCATGCGTAGGTTACCAGATAGAGATAGGGGATTGGTAGTCGTCGAATTCTGAGTCGTTTGGTCGGAATATGCCTTCACTCGTTCGCCTACAATATATTTTATGGAGAGCGGGGCGTTCTTTTTGCAATAGCTACCAGAAGGTGCTCCTGTACCCTTCATATTTACGATTAAGTCGTGATCAGAAATATAAAATAGTGGTATTTTTTGTTGATAGGCTCACCGATACAAACCAACACGTGCCACTACAGATGCTATTTTTTGTTTGTTGCTTTTATGTGATATTTTGATTTTTCTCTCGTTATAATTAGTAAAATTATCTAGTTTATTGGCTGTACTAAGCCTATTGTGTTTTGCTAATTCAATTATTGGTGTACAAAAGTACAATCATAATTCAGTTGTACTTGGAGCATAAAACGTCTATCTTATATATATAAGATACACATCATTGTCATTTGACAATTATGAATCTATACATTGATACTGTACAAAGACTGGTTTCATAATTAAAAAACAATCATCAAACACCTATTTTTTCAAATAGCAAAGTAGTAATGTGTACCCCCAGACTTTACCGATAATATTTAGGGGGAAGCCTTTGTCCTGCTGTGGACGTCTTTCGGCTGATGTTGATGACACTTTGTCTGACCCAGGATTCGAAGTCAGGATCCTATGCCTCAAAATAGTGCCACGTAATGCCAGTAAGCTCGTTTTTATTACGTTGGGTTCTAACATCGGTGATGCACGCCACTAAAGAAAGTTCTATCGTGACGTACGCACTACAGCTTCCCAACTCCACTTAGGAAAAATATATACGAGAATTATTGTTGTACAACAAAAAATGACACTGTTTCAGGATAGTACATACAACCACTAACTAATACCGTAACTACTGAACCAAACCATCGTCAAAGGTTACTACAAACATGGGTCATCTGCTTCACGCTAATATGTTCTAAGTCAACCCAATCACTCATGTCTTCTTCATACATTCAAGATATGCTTCGATTAAAAATGTAGAAAAGTCAATGAGTTTCCGAATCACGATCCGCTCGTAAAGTGCGGATCTCTTGGAGATATTTGATTCTAGCTGTAACGTACGTGCAGTGGGTGGATATGCCTCGCTGGTGCGGGTTCATATGCAAAGGGAACGCACTCGATTTATATTATATTCTTGTTAGAATTTTCTTTGACTTTATTTTTTTCTAATAAAATAGCGTCACCCTTTTATTCTGAAGTGTAGGTGGCGGAGACGGACCGTGTAGGTACACCCACGTTTTCCTGACAATTTTGTTTTGTATGTAATAGTAGATAATTAAATAAATGTTTGTGTGTCACGTTAAGGTTTGTCCCATACGGAAACCAAATATGTGACAACTCCACCTTATGAAAGGAGTGGATTGCGGTCTAACATAATAGACCAAGATTTCATCTTCTGTTGTAGTGTACTATGTTATTACGTAAGTTGCGGTATTTCTAAATTCATCTATATGATTACTTTGGAGGAGATCGCTTATCTAATCCAACAATCTAAGCTAATCCCAAATCTTAAAAAAAAATAAGTAAAAGAATGATACTAGGTATCCAAAGGTAACACAAATAAGCTAAATAGTCTTTTAATTCTAGTAAATAGCATTCGTGTAATAGCTTTTAATAGGCGTAATGAAACTTCGTAACGTTCGACCAATTAGCTGGTTTATTTTGCTCAATTAAGTGCCGGTTACAAATTAAGAAACGCGAACGAATGCCCGCGCGCTGTTAACAGATTATGTAAACACGGTAACGAAGTGAATACCTCGGAGTAGGAATAGCTGCTGTTAATGTAGAGATGGCAATTATTGTTAATAATAATAAAAATATTGACAAAGTGCGCAGGCCCCCTAGAAGACATACTGATGATCCTTTTTGACTGATGAACACCTGTAAATCAGGATTAATGATACCAAGATTTGAACCTTGTAGTGTCCTGGGGAGTGCTTGGACCGATGATTTGATAAAGGTCGCGGATCAAATAATATAAAGCGCATTTGTCATGGCGACTTTTCGGGAGGTCTATATCTTGCAAATATGGACTTCCTTCGGCTGATAAACATGTATGATTGAAGTTAATATATTAATAAAGAAACACAGGAAAAATAATAAAATACCAACTTAAACATGTTAAAGTCGGCAATTCAATGCGAAAATTACCGGATTTGAAGTTAGTACTATGATGATAATAAAAGATGATTCAGAATTTAATCAGATAAAACTAGCAGGTTATCCTGAACACAACTCATATCATCATCAGCCGAAACTCTTAATAACCTGTGCCGTACGTATCCAACTTTTACCTTCGACCTTCACTAGATTATCGGTCCACCTTGTGAGAGGCATGTCCACACGACGTTTTTGGGTACGAGGTCGCCACTCAACAACCTTTCTACCCCAATGACTGTGTGCCAGTCATTATTTAATGTTGCCATTATGTGTTACATCTTACGGATTCAAACGAGTAAAAATGAGGAGTGTCATAGTCAAAGCGCTACTGAATTCAATTCTTGCAAATTGATCCTCATTTTTGTACCTCAAAGAATTTCAAATTTTCTCCAGGTAAATGTAATATCAAAGTAGTTTTTCTATAAATTAACGCATCCATCTTTCTACGGTTACCGTCGGCAGTCAGTGTCGTGTCGCGTCGATGATTACGGGCGACACCTGACGAACTGCATCCGTTCGCGTCGCGCCAAATTGGAGAAAAATCACACAGATTTTTTCTTCTTCAACTAACTACTAAAAATAGAGTCATTAATACCTGAAAATGCTTCGCACCACTTACTATAGTAGCGGTTCTCTTAATGGATAATCAAATTTAAGGTTATAGACATCGTGAAAACTGTATTCTCAAATCTATCGGAGACATTAAAAATTCTAGGGAGCAGTTCTAAGCATCTACGTATTTTCAAGAGTATTGGACATTTGGGATGTGGTTGTCGTTTTCTAGTTATGTGATGGAGAGAAACAGTTCATACAATAGATTGATAACTCAAAATGACAGCCATATGTAGAATGTTCGATACGTTTGAATACTAACACCCGCGTCGCCCGATAACATCACAAGCCAGATTTTTGACTTCTTTAAAGTCACATTTTGATAAAGAAATGGCGCTCTTCTACGTTTAGCAATTTGACTAGATACGGAAAAAAACTAACAACGATCTGGCACAACTTTGTTTTCAAAATTCAAACATAAGAAGGCTTCCGAAATATACATATGTTCCTCTGATCTTCAACATTATACTTCTTATTAAGACCCAACCTATAAATTAAAGCCATAACAGTCACTTGAATTACAGGAAATCTTTGCGGCTCCTAGTGACCCCGTAGCTAACTAGAATTCATGGCGTAACAATTCTCGAGTGAAACCTGGCGGGCATTCGGCAATAACTAACCCGGGTCGAGGGCAGCCCCATAACTTGTGGACAATGACCGCGCATACAATATTTATGTTGGCTCACTCAAATTTGTTGGTGCACTTTGATCAAAAGTTGGCGCTTGGTAATGTGTAATAACTTAAAAGGATACGACAGGAAAAGAAAACTTGATGAATCTTCTTCAGAGGAAGGGCTTAAAAATATCTATCTATCTATCTATAACCTCACGCCAGATCCCTTGCGGGGTAGGCAGAGAGTACAGAGTTCCAACAGGTTCTTTCCTTACATACCTCTCTGGCTTCCTTGACTCTCATAGTTCGTCTCATACACGCTCGCTGGTTACGGAGACTCTTGACTTTTCCATCAGATAAGACTCGGTTTATTTGGTCGTGGTAAGATAGTCTAGGTCTTCCCCGGTACCTGCACCCTTCCACTTTCACATTGTATATCTGTTTTGTCATTCTTTTCTCTGGCATTCTTTCTATATACCCGAACCAACGGAGCATGCCCTTTCTCATCTTTACACCGATACTATCTTTCATACCTACTCGCTGTCTTACTATGCTGTTGCTAATGCGGTCGGTCAGCTTCACTCCGCACATCTTCCGCAGAGCTCGCATTTCTACCGCATTTATCCTACTTTCATTCTCCTTCTTACATACCCAGCTCTCGCTACCATATAACAGCGTTGGGACAAGAACTCCGTTATGTATGGCCAGCTGCGCCTTATGGCTTAAGTGCCGGCTCCCGAGTAGCGTTCCCATCGCACCATTCACTCTGTTTCCTGCACTCACTCTTCTCTCTATGTCAGCGGTGTATTTCCCATCCTTACTGAAGGCGCATCCAAGATATACAAACTCATTCACTTGCTCCAGCACATCGTTACCAACCACAATCCTTACATTCGTTCTGGTTTCTTCCCTTTCAAAAACCATAATCTTGGTTTTCTTCACATTCAAGTGTAAGCCATTGATCATGCAGTCGTCTTTCATAACTGTGACTAGTGTTTGCAGATCAGTGGCTGTTGGCGCTATTAAAACCGCATCATCTGCATAAAGTAGATGGTTTACCACTAAGTCATCCATTTGTACACCTTCATTCATCGCTTTCAGTCTTTGAAGACTTTTGTCCAGATATATTATAAACAGTCTAGCGGACAACACGCAACCCTGCTTGACGCCGATTTTAACGTCAAACCGGGGTGACCTGTTATCACCCACCCGTACGCATGCCTTGCAGTCCACATAAGTGGACTGGACGGCTCGCAACAGAGTGCCATCTATACCATACTCTGGCAAAATGTCCCAAAGTCTCTTTCGCACAACTCTGTCAAATGCCTTCTCCAGATCTACAAAACCGCAGAAAACCTTCCGCCCCACTGCCAGATGCTTCTCTACGATGTTGCGGAGTGGGAAGACTTGATCCGAACATCCTCTTCCAGACCTGAAACCCCCTTGTGCCTCGCACAACATTCCATCGGACTTCACGCGCATTCTCCGTACAATAATTTTACCGTACACCTTGGCTGCCAAGCTGATCAAACTGATGGCTCTGTAATTGGCGCAGTCATATTGTGAACCCTTGCCTTTATACAAGGGTACTATGACTGCGCGGCGCCAATCTGTAGGGACTCTACCGGTCCTCCAGCAAAGGTTTGCAAGGGCCCGGAAAGTGTCCCGGACGCAAATTCCACCATATTTGATCATCTCGGCAGATATCATGTCTACTCCCGCAGCTTTACCGTTTTTCATACTTCCTATCGCCCATTCAACTTCTTCCATAGTGATGTCCTCCGTTGATTCTGGTGCCGCAATCTCGCCTTTAGGCACGTCTGCGGCATCAGCATCCGGGTCATCTCCATACATTTCTCCAAAATATTCACTCCACCGATTTAGCACAGCTTGTGTGTCTGCAAGAATGTCACCATCTTTAGATTTTATCCTTTCCATTCTGGAGCCTGACGAATCACCTCGAGCCTTTCTCACCTTGCTCCAAAAGAGTTTGGTGTTGTTCTCGAAGTTCTTCGCCAGCCTCTCCCCCTCAATCATACTGGCTCTTTCACGCTTTTCTTTCACTAAAGTTTTAGTGGCATTCTTGCATTGCCGGTATATTTCTTTCCTCATCTCTGTCATACTGGCATTCAGGTTCAAAGAAGATACATAGTCCTGCCACGCTTTCTTCTTACTTTCTACGGAGCTTTGCAACTCCGCATCCCACCATGCATCACCTTTTGCTGTAATATGCTTCTTTGAGCAACCACATACTTCTTTCGCGGATTCCACCAAACTCTCTTTCAGGCTATTCCAGCATTCATCTACATTTGAGTCCGAAGAGCCTGCTGTCAAAAGCTTGTCCCGGACTCTGTCTTCATACATTCTCCTCACGCTTTCATCTTGCAACTTTTCAACCTTTAATCTTTCAAGGTCTCCGAAGGGGATACGCTCTCGCCAGTGCCTCCACTTCCTGAACAGACCACTAAACCGCGCAACTACGAGATAGTGGTCTGATTCCAGAGTGGGGCCTCTATACGCACGCGTATCTTGTAGTTTGCTTCGGAGACGGTTATCAACCAGGATCAGATCATGCTTTTTTGTTCATTCCTTCTCCACGTATACATATGTATATCCTTATGCTGGAATATCGTATTAGACACAAGGAGACCCCTTTCCAAACAAACATCTACAATGAGCTTACCTGCATCGTTCACTCTCTTATCACTATAAGGACCCAGAGCAGCGTCGCAAGTTTGCCGCCTGGTTCCTACCCATCCGTTCAGATCGCCACACAGAATCACCATTTCGTTAGCCTCAGCCAAATCCAGAACTTCTCTGACATTATCCCAAAACTTCTCAAGGTCCTGGGGTATCGACGAGCTTACGGGAGCATACGCTGCGACCAAAAATACTCTAGTGACACCCAGTTTTAAACGGACCCAGAGAAGTCTCGCATCGCACAGGCCATAATCTCTCACTCCAGAGGCCAGGCGACGGGACAGCAAGATACCCACCCCCATGCTGGTATGACTGCTCTGCGGTACCCCAGACCACAGAGCCATCGTTCCATCAGGAAGATCACAGGTTTCACTGCCCCTCCGCTTAGTCTCTGTTACACACAGAGTATCCAGGCGTCTCTCTTTCATTACATCAATCACCTCATGCATCTTATCTTCCATACCACCTCTTACATTCCAAGTGCCTATTCGGCACTCTGCACCCCACGACTCGCCAATTCGGGCCCAGCGTGATGGGTGGCGGCCCCCATCGCCGCTTCCACCTATATTCGTACCGACGGGGGCGGGCCGGTACGCGTCGCCTCGGGGGGACGCCCTAGCCCGCACTGCGGTACGTCTTCGGTCCAAGATTGCAGCCATAATGACTGGCAGGGGTCGCGACGAGCACGCTCTTGGACAGACCCCCCAAACCCCCAGACTTAAAAATACTTGACTTAAAAATATTTTTCAGATTCTATCGCGAATTATTTTTCATTTTTAAGTTCCCAACATTTTGAGTGCTTTGCAGCACCCATGGTCATGGAAGGGCCCTCAAATTTTTAACGTCCAAAAGTCATTATTATTGCGTGATAGGTACTTTCAAATTTCTTAATTAGGTCCAATATACGCACAATGAGCTCACGGTGACTTGAGGTCTTAGAGTGGTATACTTGGTTTTGGATTTAATCATATTAATTACAAGATCTCAAGTGGATGGATCTTATAATTTAAAGTGACGTGTAATATTTGCATAAACCTAGAACACAATAAGGCGGAATATGTTTGTTTGGCTTAACCGTGGTCTGAACTTAGTTGGTTCGGTATGTTAAGAAAATCTGTACTTTAGAAGAGACATTCAATTATTAACTTCAGCTTTTTAACCGACTTCACAAATAGGAGGAAGTTCTCAATTCGAGTGTATTTTTTTATGTTTGTTACCTCATAACTCCGTCATTTATAAGCCGATTCGGAAAATTCTTATTGTTTGAGAGGGTATACTTCCCGTTTGGTCCCATTTGAATTTGAAGAAGAAATACGAACCCCTAAGGGTGACAAAATAGGGGATGATTTTTATGGGCTCGAATTTTATTGTGTAGATTAAGTTATTATCGATATTATCTCAATCCTGTACTAACTATAGAACTAAGCAGAACAATCTTATGTAGGTACATAAATAAATAATTAGATAGCTGACTGCACCGACCGACTGATACCGACTTCAAATATTTATTTTTTGCTTTTTGTTTTTGAAGTCGGTTTCCCCTTTTTTGAACAAAAGTTATATATGTCATAAAAAAAACAGTCGTATAGTCGGATCAAAAGCATTAAGATTGTTTAAAACAACTTTAAGACTAGTTTGTTCATTAACAAAAGATTAAAGACTGTTCCGAGTTTTTGTGATTAAATACTATAACCCGACATATTTATATGCTAAACCATTTGAACAACGAAAACTTTCTTACCTAACAGAAGAACTGAGTTAAACTAAACCTATCTTTGTTATGTTAGTTAAACCAAATATCAAAGTTGGTTAAGTTGTTTTGCTTGCTGACTTTTACGTTCTCACTAAACGTTTCAAGTTTAATTGTGATAACGTTCTGTATCATTCCGAGTATGCCAAGTTTTATTAAGTTTATTCTGAAACTAGCCGTAACCCGCGGCTTCGCACGCGTTTCTTTTGTAATTAGGTACATAAGTAGGTAGGAATTTGGTATGGACTTTGGATAGGATTATTCCAAGACATAAGAGACACAGCCATATTTAGTTTCTTTTAAATGAACTATCCCCCAGAAATATTGCATTTCCCGAGCTAAAAAGTAGTCTTAAACAATCTCTGAAAATTCCTCCATTTTTCAGTGAAAGTCTAATTAAAATCAGTTCCACCGTTCTGGATATTAACACGGACAAACAAACATTTTTTTATTGTGCCCGTATGCACTTGAAATATCTTCTTTATTTCAAAATCACAAATCCCAAATCAATATTCTTGTGCGCTGTGCGGGGATCGTACCTGCTACTATTTTACAAAGTAAGTTAAGCAGTCTGCATTTTATAGGTTTAACCAAGTCATCTTTGTTTTGCAAAAGTATTTATAAAATCAACTTAAAAATGAGTAAATTTTTGTTGTAGTACAATTTCAACAGGTCCCCAGGCTTTCAGTCACTTCGAAATCGGAGGATTGTCAGGCCCTTTTTTAGCCTAAATATGATTAATATCTTTGAGCCTTCATGTAGGCCGGTAAAAATCCACCAAATGCATATTGGAGTGATTCTATATACCACTTACACGGATAATATCGGCATGATATAGCGTGTGAACAAAGTTGTAGGCAACTTTGTTCACACGCCATATTACTATTTTAAGATACTTTAATACTATCTATCAATCTATATCATCACCTCAGATCCCTTGCAGGGTAGGCAGAGAGTACAGATTTCCAACAGGTTCTTTTCTTACAGACCTTTCTGGCTTTCTCCACTCTCATAGTCCGTCTTATACACGCTCGCCGGTTACGGAGACTCTTGACTTGCCCTTCGGATAAGCCACGTTCTATTTGGTTATAGTAAGATATTTTAGGTCTTCCCCAATATCAACGTTCTTCCACTTACTCATTTTATATCTGTGTGGTTTCTTTCATATTGAGTTTCTTTAAAATCCTGTGAGCCGTTTTAGTCTGAAAAAATAACAGACATCCTGCAGAAGTCATGCTATTATATATATTGCTATGCTATATATTTTTCGAGATAAAAAAGTGTTTTGTTTTATTTTACGATGTAAGACACCTTCACAATTTCAATTAAATTTCAATTAAACCAAAGTTTCAATTAAATTCGTTTAGCCAGCTATGTCGCAAGAACCGTGATTCTTTCGGGGATAAAAAGTATCGCAAATATTATTTCGGGTCCTAAAACACCTTCAAAGTGTTAGTAAGATACATTCTGCTATTTTAATATGAAGAAATAACGGCTATTCAGGAAGAACCGTGTGGTGGAAGTTGACAGAATATACAATTTATTCAATATTGTATATTTTGTCGACTTCCACTAGACTTATTTCTCTATCTCTATCACCGGGTTCAGTCTTAGCCTCACGTAGACCGCACAGGTGGTAATTGTAAAATATAAACTAAACTATAGCACGACCTTATTCAACACACACCACTAACGCCGTCTCAAAAAATAAACATACAATACCTTCCTTTTTAAAAAGGATTATTAGTTTCTCTATTTATATTTTTTTATTAATATTTAAACCTTCTTTACCTACCCTGATAAAGAATGCAATCGAGTGTAATAATATCTTAAAACGGTACATTGCCAGTAAAGTATGTAGCAAAGTTTTGTCAGTTCATTTTGTGTTAGTCTTCTTGTAAGATATTAATCAACGTTAAAGTTTCGTATCCGGCCCATTCAACGTTAAGAGTTCTCTCCGGAAGAAACAGTCCTGAATGCATTATCAGCACAAAATCATGTTTTAGTGTTTAAATCAAACGTGTATGAACAATTTCCAGTGAGTGCTTTCAACTACTGAAAAGTTTTTCGTGAGGAGACGAACCTAAGTTCAATATAACATTGCAGTTCTGGACAATCAGTAATGAAGTTTTGTTATTTTATCTCGTGACAATCTAGTAGCTTTAGTTGTTTTGGAACAATGAATAATTTATCAAAATCGACTCTTTTTTTCTTTCCTCAGAAACTGTTAGATTTTTCGAAAACATGAGTGTACAGAGTTATGATATTTACTACAAGTTACAACTATCCCAAATTTCATTGAAATCCATCAAACAGGTTTGGAGTAAAGTGTCATTTTAGAAATTCAATGTTTTGAATATTTTTGTATTTTGTGAAAAACATTTTCATTTTCTGGGATAAATACTATTAAGTATGTTATCCAACATTTTAAGATATCCACGTTCAAAACTTCATCAAAATCCGCTTAGTAGTTTTTGCGTTATGATGGTTCATACACTTGGACAGATAGACAGACAGACAAACAGACACGAAAGCCAAAAATTGTAGAATTGGCTTCTACATCAATAAATGATACCCGTCGGTTGTTATTTCCAAAACATATACACAGACATGACTTCTTTACAGTTTTAAATTATGTAGTATGTAGAGATATAGATGCTTTACTTTTCCCAACAAACTATTTGAATTCCTGAAAACAAAAATATTAACTATGTTGCCTGTCATATGAAATATCTCCATGCTAAGTTTCACTGACATCTAAAGAGTATTTTTGGAACAATGAATGATAAATCAAAATCGACTTCTGTGTCTTTCCTCAAAAACCGTTAAGTTTTTCAAAAATATAAGTATACAGTGTGAACTTTTGTACAGGTTACATAAAATTTTATTAAAATCTATCAAACAAGTTATGAATGAAGTGTCTTTTTAGAAATTCAATGTTTTGCTTATTTTCGTCTTACCGAGAATAATCTTTTGATTTTCCGGGATAAGTACTGTACAATACGTTAGCCAATACTTTAAGGTATCCGCATGCAAGTTTTCATCAAAATCCACATGGTAGTTTTTGCGTAATGCCGGTTCATACCCTCCGACAGACAGACAGACAGACAGGAAAGCCAAAAATTGTAGAATTGGCTTCTACATCGATAGTATGATACCCTGGGTTGTTATTTCCTAAAAATGTTTCATGTACTGACACGACTTCCTTACAGTCTTATTATATGTATATAGATAGCGAAACACGTAAGTAAAGATTACGGAATCCTTTTAAGGCATATAGCATTACAATACTAGATAGAAAGATAAATTTAATTAAGAAAGTTTAGAAAGAGAAAAGACTAAGTCTGCATGGTCGCTCATAGAAAAAAAGACTTAGTTATCGCTGTGTTGTGGCAGAAAGATTCTTAAGTGTTAATTACGTACCGTAATATGTAGAGTGGCCAGCCGTCCCATAAAATGCAGCGATGAACCTGGTTAAGGTCGCAGGTAAAAGCATGATACGGACACCATACAGTCAGTCATTGTGGCGATCTTTGGAATAGGTAGGCCTTTACCTTACGATGAACATATTTCAGCTGATGATGAACTAGGAGATCGAAATAAATAAAAAACTTTTTAAAAAAAGGTAAACCGACTTCAAAAAGCAAAAAAATAATATTTGAAGTCTCGACTTCAAATATTAATTTTTTGCTTTTTGAAGTCGGTTTACCTTTTTTTATAAAAGATTTTTATTTTACAATTTTAAGTGACGAGTGAATTATTCTATAGTAGGGTACCTATAGGATTGACGTAATACTCATAATATCTCAATTTACACATGCCTATTGTTTGTCGTTAAGGAGTTCCCTGGTGTATCTTCTAAGTCCAAGGTCCAATGCCAATAAAATTAAAATGGGACCACCTTGGAGATATACTGAACCCAATGCAAAAAAAAACATCAAAATCGGTCTACAATTGACGGAAATATCGCTGAACATACATAAAAAAAAGTATACATACAACCGAACATAAAACCTCCTCCCTTTTGAAGTCGGTTAAAAATTGACTGATCTTCTTTGGCGGCTTATAAAATGTTTTAATTGAAGCACGCTTCAAGATGTAGCCAATCTTGTCCGTGACTTTTCCTTTACAGCATTTCCTTTATCCATTTCCTTTTCCTTTATCTGACAAAATTCATGTATTCCTAAATCATCTTAACTCCATTAACCCTAAAATGCAGTTTACAATGGAGTTGGAGGCAAACCATTCCCTAGCTTTCCTAAATGTGTTAGTAATCCGAAACCCCAACAACACCTTAAGCCATACGGTTTATCGAAAAAAGACCCATACTGATAGGTACTTAAACGGCGAATCTCACCACCATCCAACACAGTTAGCTACCGTGGGTAAATCTTTGTTTCAGAGAGCACAAGGGATCTGTGACAGGAAACATCTGGCTGCCGAGCTTTAACATGTCAAGCAAGTCCTGCACGACAATAAGCTTCGAGTACCACGCCAACGTCACAGTGACCGAGTGAAACCAGCCACAGTTGAGCGTCTCCCTGCTGTACTACCTTACATGAGAGGAGTCACGGACAAGATTGGCTACATCTTGAAGCGTGCCTCGATTGAAACATTTTATAAGCCGCCAAAGAAGATCAGTCAATTTTTACCATCTGTCAAGTGTCAGATCCGTCTACAAGATGTAGGAGTTTACACGCTTGATTGTGAATGTGGTCTCTCTTATATAGGACAAACAAAAAGACCAGTAAAAACTCGGGTTAAAGAACACATAGCTGACCTAAAACACCGTCGCTCAAAGAAGTCTGCAGTCTGTGAACATGTCCTTGACCGCACCCGCCATAACATCAGATTTGATAGACCACAAATACTCGTGAAAGAACACCGATTCCTACCAAGGATGGTTTGCGAGGCTATTGAAATTAAAAAACATCCTAATTTCAATAGAGAAGATGGCTGGGTGCTTCCATCGTCTTGGAATCCGCTAATTAATATGATCAGATCCAAAACCAAGCATAACACTGCAAGACCTTAAGACACCGTGAGCTCATTCTGCGTAGATCGGACCAACAACAACAAAAATAATTAAGAAGTTTGAGGGTACCCCGGAACAACTATGCCTTTTGGACGTCTTACACCTCAGTCCCTCCCGTGACCATGGGTGCTGCAAAGCACTCGAAACGTCGGGAACTAAAAATAAAAAATAAACCGCGATAAAATCCGTAAAATAGTTTTATTTCACAATAAGAATCATTAAAATTGGTTTATAAACAAAAAAGTTATAAAAAAACATAGTCAAATTGTGCACCTCCTCCTTTTTTGAAGTTGGTTAATTTTCTGCTTAGTTCTATAGTAAGATACCTATAGGATTGACGTAATACCCATAATAACTCATCTACACATTCATATTGTCTGTTGTTAAGCAGTTCCCTAGTGTATCTTCAAAGTCCAAGGTCCAATCCCAATGAAATTAAAATGGGACCACCTTGGAACTATGCCAAGCCCAACGCAAAAAGTATCAACATAATCGGTCCACAATTAACGAAAACATCGGGGAACATACATAAAAAGAAATACATACAGACGAACATAGAACCGACTCAATTTTGGATTCGCTTAAAAATAAAAAAAAATATTGCTAGCCTCAAAATAGAGACAGTATTGAAACAAATAATATTCTAAGTATTAAAAGTCGGTTAAAAGTGGTCAAAATATTAGTAAAAAAAACTAAAAGCTGTAATATTATAAACTAAAAAATTAAGAGTTTAAACTTGTTCAATAGTCACGCGTTAGAACCGCGTCCTTTGGCTGATGGCTTGAGATAAGAAACTAGCTAATCGTTGGCTTTTTCCCAAACTCTAATGAACCGCAGTATTAATTCAATTCAGTTGGGGACTGCCTTATTGGGCGAGTGACACATAGTGCGCATGGCGATCACGAGGTCCTGAATTCGAATCTCAGATAATGTGTAGTTTTTGAATAGAAAGATTTCAAGTGTAAGTTCGGTTTCTGCAATCGTGCCCATTATAGCGGCAATAGGCTCGCCCTCTATCTATCACACTGATATACACAGTACACCCCTATCAATTCCCCTTGGAGAGTACGTATAGACTTTTTTATATAGCCGCACACAACAGAACCATGCAACTTAATTGCATAACTATGGAACCAGATTTGATCACGCACATTCAACTGAACGCGACAAAAACTCAACACAAAATTTACATAAAATAAAACTCAAAAAAAAAAACAGAGGCAGTCAAATTCATAGCACTAAAAGTAGTGTCCTTATTCAGACATTCGCATAAACTATTTCACATCCGGCGGTGGGTAGTAAATTCTACGGAGTCGCCAGACGCGGTACGTGCCACATACAACGTTGTAAAATATTCACAAGGCGTGGGGTGGGGGATGAAATAAAACCCTCCGATGTTTGAGCTAGACGGAATGTTGGCAGTATTTCAGTAAGGTTTGATGTTTCGGCGTTCATTGCAACGTTGGAGCAAATTTAGACTTTAAGAAAACGATCTAGATTTAATATATGCAACTGGAGCACTAATAACTCAAAAAGATAGCTGAGAAGAAATAAAATCTGAAGTCTTTATTTGAATATTTTTCCAAATTCTAATTAATTAATTTCTGATTATAACCAAAACAATATAATAACCATAACGTATTCAAGAGATCACAAATTAATTGAAGACCTTAATAATGTGTCTTATATCAAAAGTAACTTTTGCAACTCATTTATAAATAAAACACTATACACACCGTCACTCCTATATTCACCAAACGGGGTGGCAGAGGTGTACTGCATACACCCACTTTTCACCGACAGTGTTAGGTCCCATGTAATAGGGGGCGAGCCTATTGCCATATACCGGGCACAATTCTAGACCCCGGTCTCATACTGGGAACTTTCGTTAGAAAAACTTCATCTGCCCGACCTAGGATTTGAATCCAGGACCTCGTGATCACCAAGCGATGCGCTTTGCCAGTAAACCAAGGAGGCAGTCACTAGACCTTATTTATCATTGGGTGTATTATGTAGACCTGTGATTACCTTTCAAAGGCCACAAGAGGAGAGAACTTTATGGACAACCATTTGAAACTTACATTTAAGTTACGCTGCTAGTACTATTGTGTTGCTTTACGAGTAAATCAATCAAATTAAGTATAAATTCAGCATTCGTAGTAGAATAAAACGTATAGTACTCTTTCATGAGAAGAGTATTTACTTCCCAATAAAGTTCTGTCTGCAACACAAGCTTCCAAATTAACTTCCAAGCCACGTTTACTTTTAAAAATATATGATCCACTTTCATGATGTATCTGCCATATAGTTCCTTTTATAATAAAATTCTCCAGACTTGGCTTTAGCCTCCATGACATAGTTATAAAGTTCAGTAACCGAAAATTAAAAGATTTTTGGAGTACTGGTCTAGTTACTAATCTGCTTAGTCGACCGTTCATGTGTAATATACAGATAACCTCGATTATAAATACAATTACTTCCACATTTTGCTGTCCAATGCTTCTTTCTGTTAAATCCAACATTCCAACTTTCATTCCCAGAAAGATATCTAAACCGAATATACTAAAACGGTCGATAACTTATCTATTTTATAGCTCCCCTACGAAATTGATGGCAATTACCAAGATTGAACCTAAAGGCATAAATTTTTAACGCAGTGCGAACATGAGAGGCCTTCCTAAGTCATCATCATCTATCTTAGAATGGAAGACTGTAGGTCGAATATTGGACTGGAGGTATAAAATGTAGTATATATTTTCTACAGAGATGCTACATTGGCTAGTTGTATATTTGATGCACATACATCTGTGTATTTTTCTTATAGATTTATACTGATGTGCCAAATCAGGTGTTAGCTATTTGAAGCGTTAAGATATGCAAGATGGTTTTGTGACTACTGCGCAGTAAATATAATAAAGGCTAAAAGTTAACTTGTTCTCTAAGGTATACCGATGTTCTAACAATTTATAGGTAGGTACTTATTGCAGTCAATTATCTGGTTTAACTAGGCCTAGCGTTATAGCAGCATCTAACAACACTTAACTTCCAGTAAACAAATCTTAAATTGCTGTCAAAGTAATTAATGATATTGCATTAAAATAACACCCTCAAAACACAATAGATAGCAGCTACTTCTGTTGAAATAACAGTAAAAACTTTCAAGCGTTGCTCTTCAAAAACATTTTAAATTACAAAAATCTCCCGTAACCAATTACTTCGTTATCTTGAGACCTAACTGAATAAAACTCCAGGGCGTTTCATCATTTTCGCGTGGCAAAGTTTTAGTTAGTTTTTGTGCAAACTTCTGATTTATGACCCGGCCGGGCATCCCTCACGGCACGCTCTAATAAAGGAATTTACTCGAAAAAAGGTCAAGGAATTATTATTTTTTCGGCTCGGACTTGATGAAATTTAAGCTGGTTTTGACGGGAGACTCAGTGCGTTATATTTTACGCGGGCAACGCTACTTTTATACGGATATCTCGGTGATAAATGGCGAGCGTAGTTTGAGACGGTGGAGATAATGGTTTGTCATGATTCTGGATAGCTACCTTAGTTTGTGTTGGTCTATTATTAAGCCTGTATTATGTAAACCCAAATTTGGCTACAATTTTAAATATCAAAAGCGGCGAGGTTTTTTTTTTAAACTTAGCCCCATACTAGGATTTAATCCTGTGTCGTGGGTGCGTTTACAAACATGTAAATTCACATACACAAATACCCAGCCCGGAACAAATAATTGTGGATCACACGAAGATTTGTCCCGGTCAAAAGAAAAAGAAACATAGTGGGCGGAGCGGTTTAAGCTCTTCACCAC
Organism: Phalera bucephala; assembly: GCA_905147815.2. Taxonomy (NCBI): domain Eukaryota; kingdom Metazoa; phylum Arthropoda; class Insecta; order Lepidoptera; family Notodontidae; genus Phalera; species Phalera bucephala. Next base: position 36,492,718 of record LR990616.1, read on the forward strand.
TGCGCTAAATCGTCCGTCAATTCGCGTTAGTCATTATACCAAGTACGAATTCGGAATAGAACAGATTTCTACATATGTAGATAAAAACCTTTTGTAATGATTTCACTGACATTCAAAGTGTATGCAATCAATGGAGGTCGCGTTTCGCATGTTTCGACCCGCACGTTTTGTTAGCCACGCGAATCCCACTAAATTACCTTCTTTAACGAACGGCACGTGCGAATTTGTGAAAAAACGAATCACACGCCGCTGTTCTACTTATATCGTAAAAGTTTGGCTGATGGCGGGAATATGTGGAAAATAAACGCCATTTTTGATTTTGACGTGGGTGGTTTTTTTGTTTTTAAATGCTTTAAATATTTGATTTGCTATAAAATCTACGAGATTTATTTATAACTGTCTATCATGCTAGGTTTCATGCGAAGTACCTAGGCAAGGAGTACACAGTTCTAATAGGTTATTCCCTTACAAATATCTCCAACTCCCTCCACAGTCTATCAGACAATCAACTATCACAATCTTTTTGATCATAGGTAAAGCGTAAAATGGTCTAAGCCGAAAGCTATGTTCTTTTACTTGAGCAATGTGTATAGTCATACTTTCTTCAATCATTATTTCTACTTGTCTAAAGCATTGTTATTCTTTACAATGATAATTTATTTTACATCTACTCGCTCTCTTACTGTTGTGTACGCGGAGCTATTTATATAATTTTAAATAAATAATATGTTACACCACATACACCGCAAGTTCTATCACTGCCTACAATTTTTGGTATATACTTCGTATTATTTTCTTAAATATCAGCACTGAGACGCAAGAATGACATTTCTAGCGGATTTGTTTTTCAGAACACAGAATCTCTGCGATAAATTATGGTATTCAAATAGTAACGATCTAAAGCTATCGCTGAAATGGCTAAATCAAAAAATACGGCCGAAAAAAATATTTATAAAATTCTGAGCATGATAGCGCCTATACCAAAATTTCGAAATACCGATAGCAGCCAATATATCATAAAGGCTGGTGCATAATGTAGCACCGCGCGACGCGTACCGCCACCTGCGACACTAGCGCCGCACATTTTATGAGCCACCCGTGGCGCGAATTGCAACTAACTGCCGATACGGCGGTGGAAACATACCAGACCTAATTCTGGACGGCCTCTTTCCGTTCCAAACAACATTTTTTCATAGTAGATTTCTGATGTATTCGATACGATACTATCGTTATCACAAAAAAATGGTGATCAGAAACATCCCGGCATTCCCGACTCTTCGATCTTTTAAACCGTCTACATTTTACCAATATGAGAGAACAAATCTATGTCAAGTGAGTTTCGTCTGTTTTTAGTATTTTTTTATTAAACTACTAGGTTAACTGTTCCAAGCGTGGTTTGATCTCTACACGGAGATAAAAATCTGTTGTGAATCTAGTTTTAAAACTAACGTTTTAGTACAAAAATCAGTTTTTAAAACTGCATTCACGGCTGATTTACGTTCTATAATACGGGTAATATTATTATATTTGCCTCGACCTGTGAAATATGTCTCTGTGAATGAATTGCATGTGTTTTATATTTGTTTGTAGCTTATTTCTAGCTATAAATAAAAAAAAATCCCGCATGTTTCTTAAGGTTATCTACCTAAAAGTTGGCCACAAAAATTAGCTTTATGTTTAAGTTTAACTTAGCTTTGCTTTAGTTTAGCTTTAAGTGCGCTTTAAACTATCACGATACCAGTATGCTCGATCAATTATTGTCGAAATAAGTTTATGAAATCATAATACATATTAAAAATAACAAAAGGCAAAAAAAATTCGACGTTTTCATGCCAAATTTACCGCGGTGTATTTCCACCCTGGCCTACCAATAAACAGTATTGTTGTTCAGCAAAACTCGTGTTGTTAGCTCGTATTTATTGCCTATTTACAATCATTTCGAGTCGCGAAAATCGTCGATTTACAATACACCAGCTTGTATTCCGCGCAGCGAGTCGTCTCGCCTATGAAAACTTTTTGATAACTTGTAACGAACGAATTACATTGTTTTGAGAGAAAATAGTATGTTGCGATTTTATTACTGTTGTATTCAGATAGTTTATATCTTTTTTACAAAGGTTAAAAGGTTGACGACATTGTACAATTCCTTTCTGATTCGGCGTACCTAGTATAACTTGAGTTAGAGTTATAGTTGTATAAAATGATGTATCCATAGATAATTTAAATACTTTTTCCGACTACTAGCCGAACTATTTCATAGATATACTGCTGAAAAGTGTGATCACAAACATGTTTACGGGCCATTTTTGAGAGAATATGTTAAATATAGACATTAATGTTAAATTTAAAGCAGAGGAATTTTTTTTGTAAATTTGACAATGAAAACAGTAAAGGAAGTCCAGCTCTAGCAATCGTCCTTCCCTGTGTCATGGTCGTTAAGAAACACAAATTGAAACCAATATTTGTGGGCCACACAAAGATTTGACCCGTGGAGACCACGCAAATGGGACCACTCAATCCAACAGGGCCTGTAAGCCGTGTAGAGTGTACTCTATCCACTAAACCAAGCCGTGTTTATGTCCATACTGCTCCTTTATATGCCTCCCTTCCTCTTTACTACCAATAAGACAATCTATATTAGACGTTATATAGGAATACATCTCTAATCCTATATACTATACCTACCTAGCTATCTCTATGTTCATAGAAATATTTCTCCATGAACACAGACATTTTAGAACCAGGTGGGCTTTGCTGACAAGGAAGCCATAGAACAGACTAATTAAGCTTTCGCGACGCAAAGCCTAACAAGTACTTGAATACCCGGTGCTCTTGCTGAGAGCTCCATGATACCATTGATGAATGAAAATGGTAAAAAAACATTTAAGTTTAACATGATTAGAATTGGTTTAATATTTGATTGAAAATTATTGGTATTTCGTTTAATATTTCTAAAGGTGAATTTCATTTGGATAATTTGTTGATCTATTGAAATCTGTATTGGTAAGGAATACTTGATTTTTACTCCCTAAAAATACCATTTGTAGATACCACAGGACATAGCAATTTGTTTGTGCTAAGCTAACGCTAATGTTAGCATGATGTTGTTGAGAAAGCATTCTGCCACGTTCAACCTTATTTACTATATTTGTGATGTAAAAAGAATGAGATATGAACTCAAAAGTGCTAACATCAATCTGTATATGCTAAGCGTTCAGTATATGAATTTAAACGGGTTTATGATAACAATCTCTCCTTCTTCGTACTCCTCTTCATTCTTCCAGTCGTTACGATGGGTCCTTCACTGTTCGTGCTATGCGTCTGTGGAACTTACTTCCACAGTCCATTCGTGCAAGCTCATCTCTGGATGTTTTTAGAAGAGGAATCAAAGAACATTTTCTATCCTGATTTATTTAGGTGTGTATGTTTATGTATGTATTATAATTATATGTATTTAGTATTTGTATAGTAAGTAACTGATTATATGTATACATACATATACTCAGTTACTTACTATACTAATTTGAAAATATAGTATTTATTTCATATTACATATTTCTATTTTCTGTTAACATTTTATTGTATAGCTGCCATCTTATTCACTTTCTCATGTCTCAACACTCTAAGGTTCGCTGGAATATAACTCATATTTGAGTTAAGCTCGCCTTCTATATACATATAAATTGTAAGCTTTTAATTTCCATCCCAGTGTATACAATAAAGAATCATTTTTTAATGAAAATAAAGCCCCCGATGGATTCATTAACATTCGTACTACATCCAGTACAGACGCATAGTGGTACCAAAGGGGCACTGTAGTATAGTAGGAGTACCGCAGGGGTATTAAGAATTATGACAGGGGACCTCCTCGGCGACTGCAATAAAGTGAATTATGTACATGCTTGCACCGATAGCGCGATACTAGTTCGTATCCCAGGGGTGAAAGGGACTGGGTAGGAAGAGACACGGCTGGTTTGGAGAATAATATAAGGCATGAACATTTTAATTAGATAACATAAGAAACTTCCCACGTCCTCTTCGGGACACAACGCAAAGATGTACAAAGTACACTCACAGTTCATCGAGGTATTCTTGGTCCCAATGTGATACTGTAAAAAAAAGGCCAGACCCTCTTCATTCAGCACATAATTTCAGATGATTTGAGTTTTTTTTACGTTTTCTGTGGCATGGAGTTTTCCTCGTGATATTATTCTAGCACCGTTAACAAGTAATATTGGTATAAACGAAACCCAAAAGTCAGCATTTTCCCAGTAAACACACTGTGTGTGTAAAAATATCAATAAGACTGGCGCGATACGACACCAGACTTATCTTCCTTAAGAGCCTACCGAGATCGACCATTTATTAACTGGAAGAGTGACAGTGATGCTATGACTTTACATAAGAATAATAAGCGACGGATTTATTGAGCGCACGCTCGGTAAAAATTACGTATGTGCAAAAACAAATTCTATCATTTTCTAAAAAAACTACAATGTGAAATAAAAATTTGCTTTAAAAAACTTTGCTACAATTATTTGCTATGTTTTAAGTAAATTCTATTGACTAGTTCTTTAGCATTTTGCGTTGGAATCAGAAAATCTAAAGCAATACAGGTGACTTAATTTTTCTTCTATCGAAAAAAATTTCGTTTAATCGTGTATTTTTTCTACCAGATTCTAAAATATACAATCAAAAATCATATTTTTAAATATTAATTTTCTAATTCATATACTTCTTGAAGTGCATGGAGTAGAAAAACACGTTTTTCTCGTGGTAGCCCGTTAACGTGAAGTACTCGACGTTATTTCAGTAAAATATTGACGCTTATTTCACTGATATGAGTCTAGTGTAAGATTTTGCTAATCCTTTTCGTATGAGGCCAGACTTCACCACCTATTTTTAGACTTATCCATGTCGTTTGTTGCTATTGTTTCCCGCTAGGTAGAATGTGGCTGCCAATGGCAGATATGTTAGGCTCAGTCCACTTTAGTTTTCCATTTGAGTGAAAAGGGAAGAGAGGCCTTTGCCTTGCAGTGGGATGACATAGGCTTATAAAATATTGACATACTATGAGAGTGGAGGAAGCCTGAGAAGCCTGTAAAGAAATAACCGAAAGTGATCAGAGGGCTTAGCATAAAGACATTTTTCTTTTATATAAACGTAGCCCCAGGCTTTATTCTTGTGTTGTGGGTGCGTTTACAAATATGAAAAGTTTATGTGCCATCCTTTCCCGCAACAAATTTACTAAATACCGGTGAAATTGACAGCATTGTTTCTCGATAGCGTTATGCTAACGTCAATGTCTGTGTGCTAAGCCCTCTGGTGGGATGATATAGACAGAGAAAATATTGACACTTTCGAAGATTTTGAACCTTATAGTACAGTGTATGGTGGTTATAAACCCCCACATCCACACAACCATCTCAGCACCAAGCACTCAGCCCAGCACTCGAGCTCCCCCGAGACCCCTAATGCAGACTTACACCACGCCGCAGCGTTCGTTCAATTTAAACTTTAATATGCAACCGAGCACACCGCCAAATTGGAAATAATGATCTGTGAAGCCACTATTTTATTTTTCCCAACAGTATTGTGTATCTGGGGCATCATATCTTAATGCATTACCGATATCACATTGCAAAATGGGATGAAGGGTTTTAAAATTCGATGCCTAATGAAGGTTATTGATAAATTGAATGTTAAAATTTTTGTTCAATTGAAGGGCTTATTCCACTTAAATCCAAGGCTATTGTTGTTATTGTTAACTTGAACGTCCATACATTTTTTTCGACTCGGTTCATAAATGTTTTTGGTGGCGTTATCAGGAAAAATACAGGTTGTATCTTTAGAAAGACTTTTTAAATATGTTAGGATAGGATATTGTATATTTTAACACATAAATAACAGTACCACTAGTCACTCGCCAAAGTTAAGCAGCGTTAGACGAGGGAAGTGTGAGTCAACGGTATGCAGGTTTCCATGTAAAAAAAAAACCATGTTACTCCTATGGTCCCGTTTAGTAGGAAGTTGATTCGGCCGGCCTGTCAATCCAATAAGTTCCAGTAGTAGTTGGTCACAAAGCTGCCTCCAGGAATTCGTTTCGACTCCGCATTGTGGAGTATAGAGAATAGATCCTTCCTCACCTCGATTTGTGAGCGAATGCCATTGCTCAGACGTGGTACATGATTTATTAATATCTATACGTGTGTAAGGAATCAATCTTACTGAACTGAATAACATTCCAAAAATCCAAAAGTAGGCAGCAATAAAAGTTATTTACGTCCTCTTTTATAGGTGTCCTGATAATTTTCAATCGCGTATCACGCCTCTGGTTTTTATCGGCATCCAACGTCGGAAACTATAAAAAATATATTAAAGCAGTAACACCATAGAATTTGCGAGTTTTGGGGTAGAAGATACAAATAAAATAAGTTGCCAATAAGGCAGCGGGCGTGACTATAAAAATGATGCATGTTGAAAAAATTACGTTTCAAACGCCATGGTTTGCATAATGCTAGTTTTATTTTAGGTTATTGAATATATTTATGGGGCTTTATTGTGTTTGATTACGGATTGGTGTTTTGGTTAGATTATGAGTGGTAGATAGCACGACTTTGTGGCAGTTAAGTCAAATATTTCGAAATAATGTTCAGGTTAAGCTTCCGTTACATTTTATCAACTGATCAAGAGAACTAACACTAAAGTATATGATGTAGCAATAATTATGAAACTGATTTTCATAAAATTCTTCTTGATTATTTTTCTTGGTTATTTGTATCATTTTGACTACATTAATCCGTTTGTAGTGGAAACACGCAAAATTGCGTTCAATTGCCGTCGGGCCCCATGCAATTCCATAGAAAACTTTCAATTTTGATTTCAATTCCAAACAAAAAAATAAATATTTGCCTATTAAAATAGCCCGTTATATCCCCTATAAAATAAATATAAGTCATAAAACAAAATTTACGGTCGAATCAATATCTAATCCAATGAAAACGTTAGAAAAGACCAATAAATCGAGAACAATAATACTGCTCCCGCTAATTTAGCTCAGCAATCCCCTAAGCTGAATGCATTTGCTGAATATCCGAATACGAAGAGTCCAAAACTTTTCAGGAAAAACAGCGTAAGCGACAAATCGTATTACTGCAACAGACAATTGTTTTCCCCAATATTATCAAGAAAAATAACTGCCTTTTCTTCGAACATAGATTGTCGCTACAGTGTTCCTCCTAAAGAGACTAATATATTCCATGCTATAAATCTCTTGCCGTCTCTCTCTAAAGCTTAATGTTCGAGTGAAACGAATGCTAAGTTGTTAGTAAAATGTAGATCTGGCAACGCTTCCTGTTAAAAATACAGCTATGTTAAGAGTAATGATCAGTGAAACTTTGATTATTTCGGTATTCTATCTTGAGGTACGAGACTTCTGGTAAGGTATGAAACCCTACTATAGAATAATTCACTGGTCACTTAAAATTGTAAAATAAAAATCTTTTATAAAAAAAGGTAAACCGACTTCAAAAAGCAAAAAAATAAATATTTGAAGTCGGTGCTGGTTGGTGCAGTCGGTTACTTGGCACCGACTTCAAATATTTATTTTTTTGCTTTTTGAAGTCGGTTTACCTTTTTTTATAAAAGATTTTTATTTTACAATTTTAAGTGACCAGTGAATTATTCTATAGTAGGGTACCTATAGGATTGACGTAATACCCATAATATCTCAATTTACACATGCCTATTGTTTGTCGTTAAGGAGTTCCCTGGTGTATCTTCTAAGTCCAAGGTCCAAAGTCAATAAAATTAATATGGGACCACCTTGGAGATATACTGAACCCAATGCAAAAAAAAATATCAAAATCGGTCCACAATTGACGGAAATATCGCTGAACATACATAAAAAAAAAGCATACATACAACCGAACATAGAACCTCCTCCTTTTTGAAGTCGGTTAAAAAGAAGAGGATAAGTGTAGTAATAAATACACAAGCAATCAAACCCTGCAACTGAAATTTTCATAATTCGGCTTTTCAATTTAATTTCAGGAACAAGTTTCAAAGAAAGGTAAAGAAATTTGCTAAAGGACGCTCCGGTGCGGTGGCGCATAGCGATGTTTTAGCTTGTGGTTTGCCAAGCGAATACAAATCTTAATTGCCACGTTTTAAGGGCACTAGTCGTGGTGGTTTTTTGCTAAGGCCCTCGACATGGTGGCTGGAGTGCGGCGTGCTTGAGATATAGGGTGTGGTACAAGAATAATTTATAGATGTGCTATTTAGGCAATCTTTCTTGTTGGTTCAATACGAATAACATAAAATACGGTTGTGCTCCTAAAAAAGGAAATTTTATGCATAATAAAATAGCAGATTAGATAGATTGCATTGTAATAAAGTTACACCAACTTTTCTAATTGCTGTAATATTCACCCAATTCCTTTTCCTGTGTAATGTAAAGTCTAAAACTACCAATATGTGCGAATATCGTGTATATTCTAGAGATTCTTTTTGTATTAGACTGCAAAATCGACTTGTATTGGGTGAGTACAGTAGTTCGCGGCCTGAAGGAATATTGATGATTGGCGTGTGTCCGATATAATATGGATACATAAAAGACTGATACTATCCCGCATACATTCATATAGTATTCTATCATCAGACGAAAGAAGTCCACTGCAGGACCAAGGCCTGCGGTTTATTGGCCTTTCTCGGTGCTATATTTATCCAGCTTTTACCTAAGACCTTTACCTGGTAATTGATCAACCTTAAGGACGGCCTACCCACTCTACGCCTTCAGTTCATATGTCTTGATATCCAAACTTATATTATAAATTCGAGAGTCTATTTGTCTCTATGTTTGTGTGTGTTCGAATGAAGTTTCGAGTACAGTTAGAGTTCTGCCTGCAGGGAACAGAGTGGATGGCGCGATGGGAAAGCTACTTGGGAGCCGGCACTTAAGCCAAAAGACGCAGCTGGCCATACTTAATAGAGTGCTTGTCCCAACGCTGTTATATGACAGCGAGAGCTGGGTATGTAAGAAGGAGAATGAAAGTAGAATAAATGCGGTGGAAATGCGAGCTCTGCGGAAGATGTGCGAAGTGAAGCTGACCGACCGTATTCGCAACAGCGTAGTAAAAAAGCGGATAGGGATAACAGATAGTATCGGTGTAAAGATGACAAAATGTATGCTCCGTTGGTTCGGGCATATAGAAAGAATGTCGAAGGAAATAATGATAAAACTGATATACAATGCGTAATAGGAAGGATGTAGGTACCGGGGAAGACCTAGACTATCTTACCATGACCAAATAGGCCGGGTTTTATCTGACGGACAAGTCAGGAGTCTCCGTAACCGGCCAGCGTGTATGAGACGAACTATGAAAGTAGAGGAAGCCAGAGAGGTATGTAAGGAAAGAACCTGTTGGAACTCTGTACTCTCTGCCTACCCCGTAAGGGATCTGGCGTGATGATATAGATAAACATAGGTTACGGAGACTCTTGATTTGTCCTTCAGATAAGACTTGGTTTATTTGGTCATGGTAAGATAGTATGTATCGAGATAATAGTATGTAGTATCGAGCGTGAATGAGACGAACTATGAGAATGGAAGAAGCCAGAGAGGCATGTAAGGACAGAACCTGTTGGAACTCTCTCTCTGCCTACCCCGTAAGGGATCTAGCGTGATGATATAGTAGTAGTAAACAAAGGTTATTCAACTCGCTGTCGCTTTATTACTGCACCATGGTATAAGGTTAAAAGTAAGGTTTCCCTGAGACGCTGTCGTGGAAAATTTAAGCCTGCATTTATGTTAGTTTATTTTTCGAGTGCTAGGTAATTTTTCTGCTATTTTTTTTCACGAATGTATACATTTTTTTATTTCTGTGGATTTTCCCTGTACATGTCAAGGCAAAATAACAAGTAACTACTTTTGCTAGAATACCAATGGCTAGATAGGTACAGCCCATATAGCGTAAAGCCGGTCGTCATACCAATCTTCGGAGGAGGCCTTTGTCCAGTCGACGTCTTTTGAGTTGATGAACCATGTGCAATATAGTTGTAACACGAAATTTATTTTCTCTAAGAGTTGATTGCCTCGTTGGTCTAGTGGCAGAGCGCATCGCTTTGTAATCACGAAGTTATGGATTCAACTCCAAGGTCGGACAAATGTATTTGTTCTAGCGAAAAGATATAAGTATGAGTAGTATGAGTATGAGTCCGGAGTGTGGAATTGTGCACTGTATATGGCAATAGGCTTGCCCCTTATAACATGGGACCTAACATCGTCGAAAAGTGGGTGTACTCAGTACACCTCTGCCACCCATGCTTGGAGAATACAGACGAGACGGCGTTTATTTTTTGTTTATTTAAACTTTTTTTTATGAAAAACACGAAGTCCGAGTTAGAAGAGTGAACTTTCGTAAGTCTATGTGGGAAAGGCTTTATGAAACAATGCGTCACTGTTGTCCATCATCATTAAATCATTTCATTGCTGAACCGAAAACTACTAATACTTCTACTAATCTCATCGGAATTTTGGATTGTAAGATAAAAACCGGAGATATTAGAATCCCGTTATTTCTTTATTTGAGTGGTATAGGCGTGTGGTAAAATACGACCAAGGATCATGGCTGACCGGCTAAAGGCTGAAGTCTAACATACCATTATTATAATTAAAAGCCAACTTCGCTTGCTTTGAAATACGCTTAAAATTGGTATGTTGATAGAAAATCACAGTCAACAAACTCGGGGCGACTCGTGATCGCCTGACACACTATGCCTCTAAATCAAAGTCTACTTAATTCAATCTATCTATATTATCCCGCCAGATCCCTCGCTGGGTAGGCAGAGAGTACAAAATTCCAACAGGTTCTTTCCTCACAGACCTCTCTGGCTTCCTTCACTCTGATAATAAATACGAATTATTCGTCTCATACACGCTCACCAGTTAAGGAGACTCCTAAATCGCTCTTCAGATAAGACACCGTCTATAGGTCTTTTCTAGTACTTACATCCTTTCACTTTCGCATTGTATATCTGTTTTGTCAGTCAGACCACTATATTCTGGCCACCTTAATTAAACTGCCTTGGTGGTCTAGTGGCAAAGCGCATCGCTTTGTGATCACGACGTCCAAATCCTAGGTCGGAAAGTGTAGTTTTTCTAACGAAAACTTTCCAGTACGAGTCCGGAGTCTGGAATTGTGCCCGGTATATGGCTATAGGCTCGCACCCTATTACATGGGACCTAACATCGTCGGCTTAACGTGGGTGTATTCAGTTCACCTCTGCCACCCCCGCTTGGGGAATATAGGAGTGACGGTGTTTTGTTTACCTCAATTAAAATATTTCATATTTTATCTCGCTTTATTTTTGGTTTTTAAATTCCTGATGTTTCGAGTGCTCTTCAGCATCTATGGTCACGGGAGGAACTGATGCGTTTGACATCCGAAAGTCACTGTAATTAGGGTAAGTCAAGAGTCTCCGTAACTGGCGAGCGTGTATGAGACGAGCTATGAGAGCGGAGGACGCCAGAGAGGTCTGTAAGGAAAGAACCTGTTGGAACTCTGTACTCTCTACCTACCCCGCAAGGAACTGGCGTGATGATATAAATAGACCGATAGAATAATGCACAACACTGCCTCTATCCTTAATAACACCAAATCACCGGTATTGCATGTCTTGCTATCCGATAGGCCAACAATAACAATATAGGCTGTTTCACACGAGTTGCCCTCCCAATTGCATAGACTCCCCACAATTTACGGAGACTAGCTAACAAGACGCGCATTGTAACGGAACAATGGAGGCTTAACGGAAACCCGTTTATCTATTGTGGGGTATGACGTCATTCGGCATATCGCTGTGTTGGTCATATAAAGTTTGCGGTGGACAAAAAGCATTTGCGTTTAACAGCGGCGGGCAAGTTACCCGTATGATCAATGTAACATGAAAATGTTTTTTTTCATATCCCAAGATCTCTTTTGATATAAAAATAAAGAATAATGAACACCGTCATACTTATGTTTTTTAAATAAGAACTGTGTACACCATACGAGTATATTGCCCCATGTAATGAGGACCGAGCCTAGTGCTACTATACCGGGCTCAGTGTCAGACTCCGAACTCCTTAGTTTTTTTTCGAAAGAAAATATTGTCCCACCAACGATGCAAACTCTACCTTTGGGATTGCAAGCCGTAATATATGCCATGCTTATATAAAGGTAGGTAGAAACTCCAGCTTGCCACATGCTATGCTTCTGACTTCATGGACATGTGACATATGGTCATAGCTTTTGGAATGAACGCAACTATTAAACGCATCATCTTAACTGGACATTTATCCGATTCAAAACCCATTTACTATTTAACTCAGCTATTTATTTCAGTGTCATAACGAAATCTCCAAGTAAATGGAATGTCAACAGTCGCCTGCAGTCCTCTAGACTCTAGTCCAGCTAACGACATTTTGTCGCTCCAAATTAGTCGCTTGCAACATAATGTCGCCGTCGTCGACTCGCGATAAACAGCCTCACTCAATTATTATTCAGAAACGCTGTCGCTCGAATAATTAAACTTTTTTTAAGTTGGAAAGTCTAAGAGTGCTTATTAGTGAAATTAAGTTAGCATTAAGTAATGAGTTACACTTTTTGAGGCTAGAATACTTCATTTATAGACCGTTTGGTATAGTGGCTTGGAATTGACTGATTGCAAATTTAGCCCCTGTTTAGAATACATATTTTTGTGATCTTTAGTTATTTTTTTTGGTCTTACTTTTAGTGAAAGTTAAACCTTTGTTGCGCGTGGTACGATTGTAACGCAATTTTATGATTAAACTATTTCTATAAAAACTCGAATAAGCTATTATCGTATACAGATACAAACGTCAAACACGAAATTACTTTAAAACAAGTGAGAAAAAAAAATCCTCGCTGCGTAAAATTCATAGTTCAAAAAACCCTATTAAAAAAGCAATAATTAAAACTGAGTTCTGAAAAAACGTACGTAAAGCAACCATCCTTGGTCCGGTTCATTATTTATATACGGAACCAAGGGGTTTCATTCACACCGCCTTTTTTCCGCCGCATATAAAGGATGCGACTTGTTAACAAAAAAAATGCTGGCCATTTCACTGGGTTTTTAGGGTTCCTGCAAAAAAACAGAGCTCGTAAAGATTATTAGACCGTCTGCCTATCAAACTTTTTTATATAACTATCTAGATTTATATATTATTCATCATCACACCTGATCCCTTGCGAGGTAAGTAGAGAGACCAAACTTCCAACAGGTTCTTTCCTCTCTGGCTTTGGATCGTCTCATACACGCTCGCTGGTTACGCAGACTCTTGAGTTGCCCATCGAGTAAGACTTTTTATGAACATTTTTATTTTTAACGCGGAAATTCTTTTAAGCGATACTCAACACAAGTAATAAAAATGTCCAAGTTATCGCTTTATTTTATTTTTATACAAAATCAATAACGGCACACCTATATTCCCCACGCGGGAGTTGTAGAGTGCTGTGAATACATCTCGCCGAATCTTTATTACCTACATATTTTTAAATCTGTTATTTTTAACGATATTTCACATCACCAATGATTCTTTCATATTCTATTTTGTTAGTTACGGCATTGAAAACGATATTCAAGTGACAAAAATGTAGCGTCTTCCAAAATACACTCGTTGCCACGATATACGTAAAATTATTTCTTGATAAAATTACTTGGAATTTTTGAACGGAACTTCTCATTCTTCGCACCCGACTCACACTTGACCGTTTATTTTTTTGTGTTTTATTATCTTTAGAGTTTTGCATGTATTTGACGAAGTAATTGACTTTGAAATTAAAATGAACTCATGAAATTTTAAAGGTTGTGTTTTGAAATTGAGTATAGTTTAGTTTGATGCTTTGTTAGTTTTTCAAAAGCCACTTTGATGTTCAGAAATGAAGAGGTACTTTTTGTAGGAGTATTTTTGTACTCCAAAAAAGAAGATAATTGCTATTTGTGCTTAAAGGCTACTCCATTATAAACATAATCTGATAATGTAAGAAAATATTAATTATGGTAGTTTGACGGCGCTTCGTTATGATTTGATTAGCAACGGGGCGAGCGGTCAAACGTATCGCGAAGTGACCATATTAATAATTAAAGTAATGAAGACGCTGGAGAGGTGTTGGTGAAGATTATAGCTTGGAGAGAAATTAAAACACTCTTTTTGACGTGCAGCACGCGGCGAACCGTTTTATTCGAGAATATATAAAAAAATGACATTGTGCGTGACACATGAACGGAGGCGCCTACGCCTAGTAAAATTACATTAGCAATCTATAATATTGCGATGTATTAACATTGCTTTAGTTAATTGCCGCTGCAACATACCCCCGGGCGTTGAAAGATCCCTTTCAACCAGATTCCTCAATCAGAGGACAAATTTTGGTGAAGTCCCTTCGGATGACTCCTGTGGCAGTCTTGACGTCGGCAACCCTGCAAATGTGATCCTTCCCAGGGTAAAGAGCAACGATGCGACCCATCTTCCACTTCAAAGGCGGCAGGTTATCCTCCTTAATGACCACAAGGGAATTGAGTTTTAAAGCATCCTTGCAGCCGTGCCATTTCATCCTCTGTTGGAGCTCGGAAACGTATTCTTTACTCCACCGTGCCCAAAAGTGCTGACGAAGCTGCTCAATCCTTTGGTGCCGGGTGAGGTGATGTGTGGAGTAATCACGAAGATCCTTGACAGGGAGAGAGGTGAGTGGTCTTCCTATTAAGAAGTGACCTGGAGTGAGAGGCGTCAGATCTTCTGCATTCGACGATAAAGGAGTAAGTGGCCGGGAATTTAATATAGCCTCAATCTGAACAAGTGTCGAATTAAGTTCCTCATAAGTTAGATGACAATTGCCCAACACTCTGACTAAATGATGTTTGGTCGATTTGACACCCGCCTCCCATAAACCACCAAAATGCGGTGCATAGGCTGGCATAAAGTGGAAATTAATTCCGTCATGAGCAACGCTTTCAGCTATGGAGTTACAATTGCGCTTTAAAAAATCTGAAATTTCATTGTAAGCTCCTACAAATGAAGTCCCATTATCGGAGTACATATTAAGAGGTTTCCCTCTTCGCGACATAAATCGACGCAGAGCTTGTATATAAGTACTGCTGGTCAAATCACCCACCAACTCTAAATGTATGGCTTTGGTCGTAAAACATACAAAAAGTACGATGTATACCTTCATCAGCCTACATCCACGACCTTGACGACTGAGGGAAAGTAAAGGACCGGCATAGTCAACACCAACGTTTTGAAAGGGATAGTCTGCTGGTGAAAGTCTGCTTGACGGCAGATGACCCATTTGTGGGACGACAGTCTGTCCCTTTAAACGTTGACAGCGAACACATTGCCTGTAGCAAGCTCTGGCTAAATTGCGACCACCTAAAGGCCAATATGTCTCGCGAATTGTGGCTAATAATAGCTGTGGACCTGCGTGCAATAACCTAATATGCTCAGATTTAAATAAAAGTTTTACAAAATGATTAGTGGACTGTAATAAAATTGGATGTTTTTTTGTTATAACAATAGTCAGAATTTTCTAATCTACCCCCTACGCGTATAATTTTATTATTATCTAGAAAAATATTTAACTTTAAGTGGCGATTTTTATGTGGCAATCGTTGATTATGAATTAATAAATTGTACTCAGGAAATGACTCCTTCTGGGATTGAATAATAATCAAATTTAATGAATTTTGCAATTCGTCTGTAGTAAAATGGAAATCGCTCGCAGTGCGCTTTTTACAAAAATTAATGAAACGTAAAACATAACAAATGCTGCGTTGCAGTCTCTTAAAATTTGAGAAACGTTCAAAATGAATAAGTTGGTTATCGTGGGGAACAACCTGAAGCGATATGTTAGTCTTGATTTCGGGTAATGGAACTGAGCTTTCACGAATTTTAGGCCAAGTAGTGTCGTCTTTCTGTAAAAATGTTGGACCAAACCACCACAGATTAAGCGACTGCACGGAAGAAGGTTCAACTCCTCGTGATATCAGGTCTGCAGGATTTTCGCGTGTTGGTACATGTCTCCAAGTACATAAATCGCTTGTAATATCAAGGATTTCTGCAACACGATTACGGACAAAAGTGTTTAATTTAATAGGCAGCATCCTCAACCAACCTAACACGATCATGGAGTCAGTCCAAAAGACAACACCTGAAACTTGAATTCGAAGCGACTTGGCAACTCTTTGATATAAACGTGCTCTAATAAGAGCAGCGCATAGCTCTAGCCGTGGTACGGTCAAAGGTTTAAGAGGAGCAACGCGACTCTTTGCCATGAATAAATGTACTTCGACATCACCCTGTTCGTTAAAACTGCAAACATATAGACATGCACCGTAAGCTAATTCCGAAGCGTCGGTAAAAATATGAAATTCTAGCTGTTGATGGCAATTACAGACGACGCGACGAGGGATGCGTAAATTATTAATAGCTGGTAAAGCTTGAATTATGTTGGCCCATGCAGCACCAACATGGGTTGAAAGCTGTTCATCCCATGAAAGCTTTTCAAGCCACAGCCTTTGAAGTAGCATCTTCATGCGTATTACACATGGTGCTAATAACCCTAAGGGGTCAAATATTCTAGCAATGATTGCTAGCATCTCACGCTTGGTATTTTTATTATTCTTAGGGACGGCAATTGGAAAACACAAATCGTCGGTATGCGTCAGCCAACTCAGACCTAAAGTTTTATTTGTGACGTCACCTTTCATATTAAAATCAAAGGGAGTCTGACTGGTCTGGTCCGCTATTAAGGCTGGCTCATTGGACTTCCACTTCCTTAAAGACATGGAAGCAGAAGCAAGAGCATCAGTTACTTTATGGCGCAACATTTTAATATCCTCAAGTTGGTCTGCACCGGTCAAAAGGTCATCGACATAGAAGTCATGAAGGATGATATCCGCGACCCTTTGATCGGTACATTCAAGCCCAATTTGCTTAAGGCACCTGGTAGCAAGAAATGGAGCGCTAGCAGTACCATAAGTAACTTTAATTGGTAGTTCTTAATAGGACGAGTGGCATCCGCACGCCATACGACTTGCTGCAAATGTCTATCTGATGGATGTACTAATATTTGTCGGTACATCTTTTCGACATCTGCTGAGAGTACATATTTGTGCAGCCGAAACCTAAGAATAATAGCCGTCAAATCATCTTGGACGGTAGGTCCTACCATCTGGATGTTATTTAAAGAGACTCCAGAAGTGGTAGGTGCGCTGGCATTAAAAACTACTCTCAACTTAGTGGTAGTGCTACTATCGAGCAATACCCCATGGTGTGGAATAAAGTAAGACCGATGGTCTCCAATAACGTGACACTCGGACATATGACCTAATGAAAGGTACTCAGACATAAAGTCCTTATACAATATGTCAAGTGAGGGCTGACTCTGATTTCTACGCTCTAAAGATAGAAAACATCGTTTTGCACGATGAAATGAATCGTCTAAGATTTCTGGAGACTCCTTTCATCATCATCATCATCTCAGCCTATACTTGTCCACTGCTGAACATAGGCCTCCCCAATCGCTTTCCAGCGTAACCGGTCCGATGCCACCTGCATCCAACGACTTCCTGCGATTTTCACAAGATCGTCGGTCCATCTGGCAGGCGGTCGTCCCACGCTGCGCTTGCCAATACGTGGTCTCCACTCTAGAATCTTTCTGCCCCAACGCCCGTCCGATCTACGCGCTATGTGGCCCGCCCATTGCCACTTCAGCTTGCTAATCTTAACGGCTATGTCGGTGACCTTGGTTCTTCTACGAATCTCCTCATTCCTGATTCGATCGCGTAGAGAAACGCCGAGCATAGCTCTCTCCATAGCTCGCTGAGCAACTCTGAGCTTTTTTATGAGACCTATTGTAAGAGACCACGTCTCTGATCCATATATCATCACTGGTAACACACATTGACTAAAAACTTTAGTCTTTAGGCACTGAGGTATTTTGGATGAGAAGATGTTGCGCAGTTTCCCGAACGCTGCCCAGCCGAGTTGGATTCGTCGATTGACCTCTCTCTCAAAGTTGGACCTACCTAACCGGACTACCTGTCCCAGGTAAATGTATTCGTCGACAACTTCAAGAGTAGAGTTCCCAACGGTGAGTGCGGTGGGTACGACATGGACGTTAGACATTATTTTCGTTTTGTCCATGTTCATTTTAAGACCCACTTGTTGAGATACTCTGTTGAGGTCACCGAGCATTCGTCCTAGATCTTTCAGCGACTCTGCCACGACCACAATGTCGTCGGCAAATCGAAGGTGAGTGATGTATTCGCCATTGATGTTGATGCCAAGTCCTTGCCATTCCAAGAGCTTGAAGGCGTCCTCTAAGGTGGCCGTAAACAGTTTCGGAGAAATGACGTCTCCCTGCCTTACTCCTCTTTTTATGGGGATCGCCTTCGTGCACTGCCCCTGTACTCGGACTGACATGGTGGCGTTATTATACAAGCACTTCAACACTTCAATGTACCGATAGTCAATGCGGCATCGCTGGAGAGATCTAAGAACCGCCCAAGTCTCGATCGAATCGAAGGCTTTCTCATAGTCCACAAACGACAAGCATAGTGGCCGATTATACTCCTCGGTCTTCTGTATAATCTGCCGCAGCGTATGTATGTGGTCTATGGTACTAAAGCCTTTCCGGAAACCGGCTTGTTCGGGAGGCTGGAAGTCATCAAGCCTGCGTTCGAGACGATTCGTGATGACTCTCGAAAACAACTTATAAACATGGCTCAGCAGTGTGATGGGCCTATAATTCTTCAGTAAAGTGTTATCACCTTTCTTGAAAAACAGTACCACCACACCCCTGTTCCATGCTTCCGGCGTTTTCTCTTCGAGCAAGACGGAATTAAACAGCCTCTGAAGGACTTTAAGTACCGGCGTTCCGCCCGCTTTCAGAAGCTCTGCGGTAATTCCGTCTTCGCCTGGCGCTTTGTTATTTCTGAGTTGTTTGAGAGCCATCCTAATCTCGTACAGGCTGATGTCCGGGATATCTTCAGTGTAGTGTCGGGTTAGCTTGGCTCTTGGGTCTTTTACCAAGTCAACAACAGGTTCAGCTACTGAGGTGTACAACTGCCCATAGAACCTCTCTATCTCCCTGAGCACCTCTGACCTATTCGACGTTACGTTTCCGTCCTCCGTCTTCAGCTTCGTCAACTGGCTTTGCCCAATAGACGCGTCTCTTGCGAACACTTTGGAGCCCTTGTTCTGTGCTATGGTCTCCTCAATACGCCTTGTATTGAAGGACCGTAAATCGTGTCGCAAGGACTTCAGTATCTGTCCATTGAGCTGCCTATAGGACTTAGCATCATCGGAGGTTTGGAGCGTCATGGAACGTCGCTCAGCCATGAGGTTTCGGGTGTAGTTGGATAGTTTTTGAGGTCTATTTTTACGGTGGGGCTTAAAATACTTGGACCCGACCGTATGGACAGTCTCTACCAGCCTGTTGTTGATTTCGTCCACTGATGCGCTGCTGTCTAGCAATTCGAAGCGGTTTGCCAATTCGAGTTGAAAGTTCTCGGGGTTTTGGATATGTGCATAAGAAGGTCGGAGCGTAGACTTCATCAGACGCGATCTCTCCATTTTGACATTAATATTTAATGTGCCTCTGACCATTCGGTGATCACTGCCGGATTTTACCCTGTGAATCACGGAGACATCATTAAATATTTGTCGCTTGGTGCTCATGATGAAGTCTATCTCATTTTGTGTGGAACCATCAGGGCTCATCCAGGTCCATTTCCTATGAGGCGGCTTCCGGAAGAAAGAGTTCATCATAAAGAGTCCCTCCTTCTCCAGATATTCGGCCAGCCTCTGACCCCTGGGGTTGCGCTGCCCATATCCAAATTGCCCCACTCTCAATTCATCATCGCCCCGTTTGCCCAGCCGCGCATTGAAGTCACCCATAACCACTGTAAAGTGTGCTTTGGAAGTATGTATGGCTCTACTAATGTCCTCATACATTACTTCGACGTCATCATCTGAGTATGCCGAGGTCGGTGCGTAGACCTGTATGACCTTCAGCGAATATCTTTTGGATATTCTGAGTATCAGGTACGCTACCCTGCTCGACACACTAGTGATGGACACAACGTTGTCTATGAGTGACTTGTGGACGATAAATCCGACACCACCTTGGGACTGCTGTTCGCCCTCCCGGTAGTAAAACAAGTTGCCGGATTTTAAGGTTATCGTGTCCTCGCCCTTTCTTCGGACCTCCGATAAACCAACAATATTCCACCGCAACTTGTTTATCTCTTCTTCCAGCTCAAGAAGCTTCTCATCTGTCCTTAACGTGCGTGCGTTGTATGTCACCAGGGCCAATTTTCGTAGTTGGTGGTAGCCGAATCTCTGCCGGAGATTCTTAGCACCCCTTGTCCTGTCGTTACCATAGCTGCTACCGTGGCCAGGACGAACAGGACCGCCGGGGACTAGGGGCCTGGTTTTATCTTTTTCTTTCATTTTAATAAATTGGGGGGGTTTGCCATACTCGCCACGCTTGGCAGGCGGGTTGGCGAGCGCAGTTTTTGATGGTAGAAGTGTTAAGGGAACGCTGCTGCCCATTCCCTAGTTTTCCCCTTAGTCGCCTTGTACGACACCCGATGGGATGAGATGGGTTGGTCCTATTCTAAGCCGGGAACCACGCGGCTAAGACTCCTTTAATGGTATTTTAACGCAAAAACGGCCATTATCTAATCGCGAAGTATTTTTAATAAAATGTTCTTCACACAGCTTTTCCTCAGCTGAATAGGTGGATGACTCATGACAGACTTCTTCCAGCTGCCAAAACCGCGCTAATTGGGTTTGAATGTCATCAAGTTCCTTAAACTGTGAAGAACCTTGGCTGTTAATGATAGTATAATTACATTTAATCGGAAAAGAGTGCATCAACACATTGTAGCCGCTGTTAATTGGACCACAAACCAGCCAGCCAAGCCTGGTTTGATGAAGTGTTGGACTCTGAGCACCTAAAACAATTCGTTCCGATCCCAATAAATTCCAAAAAATATCAGCACCAATTATGATATCAATTGGTCCTGGTGTGTGAAAGTAAGGATCGGCTAAATGAATATTTGGTGGGATATTATTCACCTTTATCTTTTTTGCTGGGACGTTATCAGTTATAGTAGGCAACACGAAACACATCAAATCTTCAGAATAAGATTCATATAATGATTTTATATGCATACGACACATTTTCTCAACGGGCGAAACAGAGTTGTTAATACCTTGTATAGATTTATCTGTATTAATAAAAGGTAAATTTAATTTTTTAAATAATGCTTCGGTCATTAGACACGAAGAACTTCCAGAATCAAGAAGGGCGCGTGCGATGTGTTCTTTATTGTAATTATCGTAACATCTGATCAACGCTGTTGATAACAAGACGTCGCCCGAACTGCGTGCCTGTGAATGCGCGCCGACATTTGCCGATAGTGCAACATGATTAGTAGGATAAGCAGCCACGGCAGCGGGGGGTGTGGGCGATGATTCGACCCGGCCGCTGTTATCAATCGCGTAATGACTTGGTTTGCTATCTAGTGTTTGTCTATACTCAGTGTTGTGAATTAACGTGTGGTGTTTGCGTTTGCATATTTTACAACCAGACTTTTTGCATTGTTTGGGATAGTGACCACGATGTAAACAATTAAAACACACCTTATAAGTTGGCAGTAAAGCCGTTCTTTCACTAACTGTCAACGACAAAAATTGTGAACAATTATTGAGGTTATGATCGCCGTTACATTTAGGGCACCCGTGTGAGGGTGATTTAGTGTTATTAAATGAAACCATAGCCTTTAAGTTTGAACGGTTTTTAGTAGAAACATTATAATGAGAACTAGGTGTAGGTTGACGAGATAATTCCAATGTTTCAAGTAAATCACTACGGTTTCGCATAAACTCTGTAAATTTCTCAAAAGAAATCGTTTTATTTTTGTCAAAATGCCCTTTACATTCCTCCCACTCGCGGAATGTTTTTGTGTCTAACTTATGACTAATTATGTGAATTAATAATGTGTCCCAACTATCGACTGGTTCGCCTAATGTACTTAACGCTCGAATGTTTTTGTTAACCTGGTCTATGATACGTTTTAACAACATTGAGGACTCTTTAGTGATCGGTTCGAGATTAAACAATGCGGAAACGTGATTCTGGATTAATAACCTTTTGTTATCGAACCTTTCACACAAAAGTTCCCATGCCATTGTGTAGTTTTGTGCAGAAAACTCAATTGATTGTATCACAACAGCAGCTGATCCTTCCAATGACGATCTTAGGTAGTGGAATTTGTTAATCTTGTCGATGTCGTCATTGTCATGAATAAGGCTAGAAAAGGTGTCGCGGAACTCGAGCCAGTTATCGTATGAGCCAGTGAATTTAGGTAAATTAATAGTAGGTAATTTGACCAACTGTCGCTTAGAACTAGATTTTGTATCATCTTGTTCTGATTTAGAGAAGATATTTATCATATTTTTACCTTCAGCTAATGTTCGATAATACTGAGAGTCAACAGTAGTTCTTTCAAGTATTTCAGTTTCAATATCATCAGATGAACATTCTATTTGTAACTGAATATCGCTATACTCATCGTATAAACTCTCTAGTTTATCAATACGCAGTTGTAACTCCATTACCTGACAAGAAGTTATTTCGGAAACCCTTAAACTAGTGAGATAATTGCCGAATGCTGTTAATCTACCTTTGTAACTGCCTCGTTTCTTTCTAAGTTCCTTTATGTCAGCCATTATGAGAGACGTGTGTTGAAGACCTGGAAATTTACAATAATAAGCTGACTAATGTTTAAACTAATAATTTTAATATGTATATTGTTTAAAATTAGGTTAATTGTACATAGACTTTGTAAATAATTTAATTTGCGTGGTTCATTTACCTAAGTCAGTCTAAATAATTGTATGATGATTGTAAATAGTATCTAGGTATAATTTATAGTTGTATAATTAAATGCATAAGGTATAAAATTAAGTAAAATTTAAGCATATAGTGAGTAATAATTGTAAATAGTTAATATTGTATATAATTCAAATCTACACTAAGACAAATTATGTAAATAGGTAGGATTTAATAAATTACAATGCTAAAATGATAAAGGTTTGAAATTAAATAAATATAGTCAACTAATGTAACTATATTGTTACTGTGCTGTGTAGCTCAGCTAAGCACGTGCTAACTAATTAACAATTCAACCTAATGCAATGTAACAAATACCTATTGAAATGTGTAGATCTAATTCTATTAACAATTAGGTAAATGCAAAATCACTATACTGACCTTATAACAACTTGATGATACGAGTATGTACCTAGGTATTGAACATTACCTGCCTAAGAGTGCTGGGCGCAAATAATAAATTATTAATTGTAACGCTTTTTATTTATTAATGAAATCACCCTAAAGTCCAAGCCACTGTTCTTCGTAAATCCTTTAATTTTGGTCACAAATCTTTACTCCTTAATTCATGCACGTGCACCTCTCTTGGATCTAACTTTTTGGATTTTCAAATAATTTCAATAATTCCACTTGCTGATTAGCTTCGTCCGCTCGTGAGGACCATGAAGACGCTGGAGAGGTGTTGGTGAAGATTATAGCTTGGAGAGAAATTAAAACACTCTTTTTGACGTGCAGCACGCGGCGAACCGTTTTATTCGAGAATATATAAAAAAATGACATTGTGCGTGACACATGAACGGAGGCGCCTACGCCTAGTAAAATTACATTAGCAATCTATAATATTGCGATGTATTAACATTGCTTTAGTTAATTGCCGCTGCAACAAGTAAGGATATCAAGAAAGGTTACTGTGCCGGAGAAGCACCTAGCAAGATTTTCTTCATGATTGACGGTAGTCAATCATTTTCGTAGTTGTCCGCATGGTAATTCGGACGGCTATAAAAAAAAGGATAGCAACAGGTAACAGTTAAAGGTGGGTACCTTTAACTGTTACCAGAATATAAACGTGCCATCCTCAAAAGCCGAATCTCTGTCATATATGTAATTAAAGTTACATTAGATTAAAATCATATTGGAACTCTGTACTCTCTACCTACCCCGCAAGAGATCTGGCATGATAATATAGATAAATAGAAAATCATTATCTATCTATCTATAGTCAAAAACGTCCACTGCAGGATAATTGCCTATACTTAATACCGCCACAATAACGGGCTTTGTACGCATCCAAATTCTACCCGCGACCTTCGCAAGATCAAACATTATTTTACTAGATGCTAACCAAAGACGAGTATAATTGAAACAGGTATGTGATGCTAATTTAAAAGTGAATAATAATTACAATGTACGATTCACAATGTCTGTCCGACTTAGTAATCACCTTGAGCGATAATTATTTCAGATTCTATATAAAACAATTATAAAACTTCCATTTTTAAAACATTGGGTAACTGTAGAGTTTTTTGCCCTTCCTTTAAAATATTTAAAATATTCTAAGCCGTTGGTACAGTTTTATGTAAGCTAAAATTCAAGTTTTCGTTCTTTACTATTCATAGTCCATTTTGGTATAAATAAAAAACATAAAAACTTTTGTTTCAAATTTTATTCCTCTCTCCTTGACTCAAACAAAATATACACAATTTGGGATGGGTTTCTTAAGATATCTCCATATACCTCAGAATCCATTCCTTATCGTGTGTTCGCGTCAACCCGACATTCTCATTAACATTAATCACGCCTCAGAAGTTGAATGACGTCACGCCATTCAAGCTGACTCCGTACGATGACACTGCATACGTAGGAGCTGAACGTAGGTAATTAATTAGAAAGCATTTCGATAATCTAAATGTATATAAGGGGCAAATGTATTTTAAAGCAAAACTTCTTGCTTTGTTTTGTCATGGTTTTCTAATGAAATTTATAATAATTAAGCTGCTGTTTTTGAATATGTAGTTTAAATTAAATGTAGTATAGAATAGGGGTCCTAACAGTAACCCTTAAGCAATGCCTAAATTAAATTAGTATAATTGTCTAAATTGATACACAATGTTTAAAACTACAGGGCTTTGTTAACGAGCAGATTTTTGACTAATATTTGATAAAAAGTCTATTAACATGTGGGAAAGATTAAATAACGTAGTGTCATAACCACTTATGGGTTGATCTTGCCAAATAAACCGATCTCTGGTTAGAAAAAATGCTATATCATCATCAATGGAGTTTCAGCAGACCTCGTTCACGCGAGCTGACGAGTAGCCCCAACAAAATGTTGTCCACAACTCAGCGTGGCGATCCGTCAACGTCATATCTCTAAGATAAAATGCCATTTTGTAACATTCACTTAGATTTATGATCCTGCTGAGATGTATTGCCACACACTTAACTCGATTATTTAACGCTTCCTTGGCCTCTACTATTTCAAAGCCTTATCGTTTGGTAATGGAGGGTGCAGCTGTCTTCTCAGAAATTGGTTTGAGTTCAGCAGCGGTTAGTAAAGGTTCTACCTTAATTTAACTTCTCAAACACCTAGCAAATTCTTTTTGAAAACAACATTGATTTCCCGCTTGAAGAGATAACAAGAGAACTCGTTTTCAGTACTTAATAATACGAGTATATCCCGTTTGTTTCCTTTCATACTCCGTTCCCATATATTTTGATAGCTCAGAGGTTATAGCGGGCACCATAGCAGATTACGTGGGCTAGAGTCTCATCCGAAGCGAATACGTTTTTCTTCCTACAAAATATCACTACGTACTATAATTGCTCAAGTACTCATACTCTTAATTGTCGCAGAACGTCTTCATCAAATCCAACCCTTAATCCCATTTCATAACACTCCATTATTAATGAACAACCGAAACAGTCGAGTTTTAACGTTCGTCTACCTAATAAATGAATGAAATGCGAAAGTCCTACTGTGGATGATCTATCAACGTCTGCTCAAGATAAAATTACGTCACCAAAATTAGATTTATTATTGTCTTAGGTTAACTGAAGTGTGTCATGCGTTCTTAACGCTTTTCCGACGGCTGATTTATTATCTAAGGGTTGGTAGACAGTGGTCTTAGCAATTATTTTTTTTTCTTTTGTACCGGGATGAAAGTTCTATTAATTTAATGTAAGGCTGGGATGATATTTTAGTTATCCCTAGGTTTACAGGGATGAATAATGGTAGATAAACATTTCTATTAGGTACTACGCCTTCAAAGTAAATAGTGCTTAATTTTGAAGGATCTTAATAAATGTGATTGGTTTAAGTATCTTGTCAGTCATTAGTTATACGGTCTGCTATAAAGGTCTCCTCAAAGATTGTCTCGAACTACCGGCTCTATGCTGTTTGCATATAAATTTTACTAGGTAACTAATTACATCAAAGTTACCTAATCTTCAATTATAACATTTATGTTGGTTGCATCGTCACCTTATGAGCCGTTTTACTTGTTTTTTCAGGTAGCATGATAATCGTGACTTTGCAATTCAAAATAAGCAATTATTTCCAAGAAACCAGATTTAATGACTTATAAATTTGAAGAATATCTGTAATAATAATAACATTAACTATTACTAGACTAAGGTCTAGACTATCTTACCATGACTAAATAGATCTTATCTTATCTGAAGGGTAAGTCAAGGGTCTCCGTACCGAGGGAGTATGTATGAGAAGAACTATAAGAATGGAGGAAGTTAGAGAGGTATGTAAGGAAAGAACCTGTTAGATCTTGTACTATCTGATTTCCCTGCAAGGCATTTAACGTGATGATATAGATAGATAGAACTATTACTAAATGATTCTTGCAATGAACCTCTATGTGGTGGACCCATGTCCGCAGGCAAGCCTTTCAAAGATCCTCATAATACCCGTAAATAGGAACATGATACATTGATAACAATTTATTTAATATATGCCAAAACCAGTTGACCTCATGTATAGACTTTATCAAAGCTGCATAGCAACATTTTAATAAAAATCACGAGGTCTACTTTTGAGTCGGAATGTTGAAATGAACTGAAATTTCGGCGGTTTTACAACCGTGGATATGCCCGTACGTGTTGGAGTGGACGCCACGCCGCGCCGAGGGTGCTGCATTGTTTCTACGTAATGATGTGTGATAGTTGACTCATACACTGCATAGTATTTGACTATATGAAACTAAGGTACATAGTAGGTATTTTATGTGCAAGTAAGTACGGTTAAGAGCTTGAATCGCTCCGCCCCACAAGGGACAAATCTTTGTGTAACCCACAAATATTATTTTTGTCTGAGTGCATGTGCATGCATCCACGGCACAGGAATACCTACTGCGGTTCAATATTTTTAATTTTTTTTTTAAATTAGTCTAATCTACCGCCTAAAGAATATAGGCATAATGGTTTTTCTCAATGTTATACTAATTCCGTAAAATGTAGTTATAAGTCTTCTACCGTTGACTCATTTCATTCATGTTCCCAATCTTCTTCAGTCTTATAAACATCCAACGACCTCCGCAAATGTACGACTTAGTCCTCAAATTCTCTCAAAAACGCCACAATAACATACATTATTTGACAATTTGCGAGGCTTTTGCAAAAACTTTTCCATCTTCCATCGCGCTTATGAATGCAAAAGTGTTAAATTCCGCTGAAGCCGATTGGAGTCGGCACTTGAATTGATTCCAAGGGTGATTTGCATCTTAGATGGAGCAGCCGAGTCAGCTATTATTGGTGACTTGGAAACTAATCTTCGGAGTCTTCAAGTGGCAGGGGATGTGGAGTGTAACTTGAATATTTTTAATGGTACTTCATTATAATTTCAATGGGGTATATACTTTGAAAGATAGATTTTTCGGAAAGTTTTCGAGAGATATGGCCAATGTGGTACATGAAGAAATCAAATTTGTGTTTAACCAAGTGCTTAACACAAACTGATTTCTAATTACCTATTATTTAAACTACAACTACACTATGCCTTAATGATAACTGATTCATTTAATTATGATGACCTGCCAAAGAGCAACTAAATATAATTAGTGTAAAACGTCATTAAAAAGTCGTAGTATAAAACATTTTTTGTTCAAATTTTGAACAAAAAATGATATGATAAATTTTCGTATGATAAATAATTAATTCATTTAAAGAATATCCAAAATTAAATATACATTAAGTAATAAAACATGGGACCTAACATCGTCGGCGAAACGTGGGTGTACTCAGTACACCTCTGCCACCCCCTCTGGGGAATATAGGCGTGACGGTGTTTTTTTTTTTTACTAAAAATTGAAAGTATCTTCAATTCTTGAGAGGGGAGGAAGAAAGAGAGGTATGTAAGAAAAGAACCAGTTAGAACTCTGTACTCTCTACCTACCCCACAAGGGATCTGGCGTGATGATATAAATCTTCAAAAATTGCCACTTTAAAAAGGGTCTATCAATATTAAAATTGCAATTAGAATTCGCAAAAACATAGAACATGAGCAAAACATTGGCGAGAAACTCGTTTTCAAAGGGCCTTTGAATCATTATACCTTAATGGCATTATAATAATTTAAGTGTAGGAAAAATATTTAAAATTCGGAGTCTGTCGTCGAGCGGGGCGGGTCGGTCAGTCACGCGCGGGATCGGGTTAAAATTCAACAGTTTTCGCCTTTTCCGTAATTTATTCAAATAAATTTTGGACATGCGACACGATGAGAAAATGGCCTGTTTGTTACGTTAGGAGACGCCTCGTTTTGTATTTAAATTATTTAGTCATTACTCCCTTAAAAGTGATGGAATAATGGTAGAATGCTTCAATCTATCAATCAAAGATTCTAAATTAGGAGAGGCACTTTCACGGGGTATTGACAAGTGGGAAACAAACTACAAGAGTACAATAATACATTATCAGAAAAAGCAACACAAGAAACAGACTGCAGAAAAAGTAAACAACTGAAAGAGAAAATCAGTTTTATACATCGCCGACGAGGAGTTGGATCAAACAAAGCAAATAAAAAAAAATCTAGCCCGTGTATTTAAGAGCAGATCAAATACTTGTGGAGATGAAAATAGCTGCATAGTAATATCCATATACATACAAACACGCCTGTAACCCAGATAGTACGGCAGATCTTACACGGGAATATGATACGTAAGAAGCCGAATATGCAGACGCCTGCCTTTGACGGACGATTTAGCGCAGTGGTTAAGAGCTTAAGCCGCTCCACCCACTGTGTCTTATAGTCGCGGGTTCGATTCCCGTACGGGACAAATCTTTGTGTGATCCACAATTACTTGTTCCGGTCTGGGTATTTGTGTATGTGAATTTTCATGTTTGTAAACGCACCCACGACACAGGAATAAAAATTTAATTGTTTACAAAATGTAAAAAAAGCTATAAAAAAATATTTGACAGACCCCCCAGTTGTCATTTCCTTGCATAAACACAACCGGCTCAACAACTATTAAATCCACATTAAAAAATCCAGCTATTATGCCGGCTACATACGTAACGATTTTGCGCAAGTCTATACACAGTACACTAATAATAAATAAAATCATGTTTAATCACGCATACATGGCCCTTATTCGTTACAACCAACTAAAACGTAACTCAGCGCGTTACGATAACCTCAGGACGGATCATTTAAGGCTACTCCAGTGGCATATAGAATATCATTACACGATAATAATATCAGTTCACGAAGTTATTGTAACGCGCTGCGTTTGGTCATAGCGAATAAGAGCCCAGGTCGCTAAGTCGATGCACACAGATCACAAAGCAATCTTGGGTAATGTGCTCCAAGACGCTCGTGAGCGTGTAAGATACCCTATCTATCTATTTATTTATCTATATCATAACGCCAGATCCCTTGCGGGGTAGGCAGAGAGTACAGAGTTCTAACAGGTTCTTTCCTTACATACCTCTCTGGCTTCCTCATAGTTCGTCTCATACACGCTCGCCGGTTACGGAAACTCTTGACTTTTCCATAAGATAAGACTCGGTTTATTTGGTTGTGGTAAGATACTCTAGATATTCCTTGGTACCTGCATCCTTCTACTTTCACATTGTATATCAGTTTTGTTATTCAAGACACTCTATAATAATAATTATGACGTACGGTTTAGTCCAATGGTTTGGAACTTAAGCCACTCTACCCACTGGTTCAAATAGTCGCGGATTCGATCCCCGCAGATATATTGTTGTATGTATGTAAATTTCATGTTTTACCCATGGAATAATTCCTAATGTGGGGCTCCATAGCTTTTTCAGTCAAAAAAACAATAAATTAAATTTGTGTTATTCTTCATATAAACCATAACATAAATTAATATAATATCTGTTAATTTATAATGTTAATATATAAAAACATAAAAATAACAACTAATATATATATCATACTGTGTATACAAGTTTATCGTTACGTATGTAGCCCGCTTTCCTTACAATTTAAGAAGCTTCTTGATACAATCTCTATCGCTGTCCCGCTCTTACGTAACTACGTCATATCAGTAGTTGTGAAAGCCGCGTGAGCGCCGGTCGCGTAATCGTGCAAGGTCAACTGACATAATGTCATAGCACAGTTAAATAATACTTAAAATATTGTGACTCTAATATTATCAGTGTTATATAACTCCCAAATGTCTTAGATAAAGAATGTTTTTAGAAGTGTCCAGAAAGAATAGAAGAATAAACAACACAATATTTTATTTACCTCATTGTGTACATATGACATAACCTAGCAACAAAACATTCCAGTGGAGCAAAGAGTTAGAGCTTTGTAACAACAACAGTAGAATCTAAAATGGAGTACATCAAGATGAAATGTGGCAAAAGAATAGTTTTGTTTACGCTATTCGTAATGAATTTAGTGGATCAGCCGGCTCCAGAAGTAAAAATCGAGCAAGGGATTCTAAGCGGTAAAATCAGCACAGATGGATCGTTTTTTGAATACGTCGGTATACCTTACGCTACTACTAACAGTAGTACAAGGTTCAAGGTGAGTTTTGATTGTGATCTGTACTTAGTTTTAAAATAAAATTCTTGAGTTGTTGAAATTACGTCAATAATAAACCGTATAATAAAATAGTGATATTTCTTGTCAGTATATGAAAATAATTAGGTAATTATAACTTCATAGAAAACTAAACGTAATATTATAGAAAAAACTACGAATGATGACACAGTTTTGTACCAAGCAATTGTTGTTCTACTTACTGAGATATTTAAAAAAAAAAGTATATGACTATCATCACACTTCTTACTAAGTTACTTATTTATGATTTTCGTGGTAAATATTTGAAATACTTATAGTGTTTTTAATGCCTCCGATAATGCTTTCAAGGTTATTTTGAAGTATGTGCAAATTAGTTTATAAATAACTACAAATATAAGTTGTGTAAGAATATTGCATATCAAACAAGCAATGTTAAGTATTTTGGACTACTTATTTTTTCTTAGGCTCCGCTACCTCCACCATCATGGAAAGGCGTCTTCAAAGCCGTAGATGAAATATACAGCTGTCCCCAACCATCGCTAATCGGAATTATTGGAACTGAAGACTGTTTAAAAATAAATATTTATGTACCGGCTATGGCCAGCAAACCACTCCCAGTCATGGTTTATATTCATGGTGGAGCATTTATCATGGGAAGTGGAGGAAAGCTTCTGTATGCTCCAGATTTTTTGATTAAACATGATGTCATTTTAGTCACATTTAATTATAGGCTTGGCGCTTTAGGATTTATCTGTTTAGGTATTAAAGAAGCCCCAGGGAATGCTGGTTTAAAAGATCAAGTCGCCGCTTTAAGATGGGTTAAGAAAAATATCGCAGCTTTTGGCGGTGATCCTGACAATATCACAATTTTTGGTCAGAGTGCTGGAGCAACGTCCGCTTCGGCTCTTTTAGTTAGTAAAGTTACTGAGGGCCTTTTTACCAAAGTAATAATACAAAGCGGATCTTCAACATCCAGTTGGGCTATAAACAGGCAGCCGCTGTGGGTAGCTAATCTAATAGCTAAACAACTTGGATACGACACCAAAGATCCTAAAGAAATTTATGAAATTTTCTCAAAAATACCGTACAAAGACTTGCTTAAAGCTAAACCTAAGAAGCCTCTTGGTATGTATTTTGACACTCAGTTGCTAAATTATCCATGTGTTGAAGCTAAAATAGAAGGAGAAGAAGCAATTTTGACTGATTTCCCTTTTAACATGTTCACAAATAAGCCAAAAAATGTACCTGTGATATACGGTACAACAAGCAAAGAGGGCATTTTCTTACTATCAGATGACACAGAAGAAGCTTTAAAAGAACGAGATGCGCGGTATATTTTTGCATCGGATCTACAATTTTCATCCGAAGACTTAGCCGCTAATGTATCCAAAATGTTGAAAGAATTTTATTTTGGTGAAGAAAAGATTAGTTTTACAGTTCATGACATTATATCAGAGCTGAATACACAATTGTATTTTGAAATACCATCTATTTTGGAATCGGAAACTTTAATTAACAATATAAATGCCCCTGTGCGTAACTATTATTTTAATTATAATGGTGGAAGGAATTTCTTGAAATATCTTAGTGGTTATAAAAATGAGCCAGGAGCTTGCCACAGTGATGAGATTTTGTATTTATTCAAAGGAAACTTATGGCCATTCCC
Source organism: Phalera bucephala (assembly GCA_905147815.2). Lineage (NCBI taxonomy): Eukaryota > Metazoa > Arthropoda > Insecta > Lepidoptera > Notodontidae > Phalera > Phalera bucephala. Next base: position 36,525,356 of record LR990616.1, read on the forward strand.
AATAAGTGAGAAAGATCAAAAAATGATTAATCGTATGACAAAAATGTGGACTAATTTTGCTAAGTTTGGGTATGTATACTTAATAATTTTTTTAAAATTCGATATTGTACCTAAAGTAATAACAATTATTGTTATTAAATTTTCAGAGACCCTACACCTTTCGAGGATAATGGGCTTGTAAAATGGATTCCTAGCACCAAAGATACTATGAATTTCTTATACATAGATGAAGAATTTAAAATTGGTCCAATACCAAATCCAAAACCTTACCAACTATGGAAAGATGTTTATAAGAAATATCGTAAAACGGATATACCAAATGATTTTAAAAGCTATTGAGTCATTTTATTATACATTACTCTGATCTTTTATTTGTTATTAAAGTCGAGGTATCGTACTTCATACGATTTATCATACGACGATATGATAACAAAAAAAATCTATACCACTATTGTCTTAGACACATGATGTAATTTCTATGATAAGTATTTGTGTGATACCTTGGGTATATAAAAATGTAACTTATAATCTAAAATTTGCTGTAGCAAATATAAAATGCAGTGGCGTGCTGAGAAAGAAATCTTATGTAACTTTAGGCCTGGTTAAGCGAATCCAGTCGGCCGAACTGCCCAATTATAGTGATGTATTTAGAGGGCTCGGTCGTTTGCCAGGTAAATATCATATAGTGGTCGATCAGTCTGTTCCACCTGTCATATGCGCATCTAGAAAAGTACCCCACACCATGTAATATATGAATAAAACGACTCGAGTGTAGACAACAACTGATTTATTATAGAACTTTTACCTTTACATGTTTTTAGTAATAATGTAATTATTACTAAACCCTATTCATAACATCAATAAAACTATCAAGCCGATTTCAGTAAAGGCGAAGGTACACGTGACGGTTTTAAATCGGAAGCCATCAACAAAGCCAATCATTTGCGCAGGATAAACATTAAAGAGCACAAATGTGCGCGTAAACCCAAATGCTCTCTCTCTTTCTTCTCCTTTCATACCCAATTGAACGAGTGTCCGTGACAACTGGGAAAGGGTCCGGTTTCAGCGTCTGACAGACAGTCACTCATGACCTCCACTGTCGCTCTAAGCCTTCCACAAGGCCTATATCGCTGAATCCGCTAACGTTCGTCGCTTATCAGCTTTGGATTGCCATCTCCGCTGACAGTCTTCGTGCGCTCCGCGGGAGGTTACCGCGTTCGATATATCTTTAAAGACAAACACACAGATTCCTCATCCAGGTTTTTCCCACGAGCCAATATGGTTGCCGGTAAGTGACTGCCGTAATACCGAATACGACTTTTGTGACCCACCGGTAAGACCTCACGATGCACCTGTGGACCAGTGTGTCCCACCGCCCTTGGAGGGCCGGTTGGTGAGCCACGAAAGGTTATTAACTACCATTAGAATCCCCCTAACACTTACTAGTTTCCACTGCACTACATTATCGAAAAAGGATAAATAAATCGATAATGAAAAAATAATTTGAATTTTAAAATTTGACATAGCATAAAGTTTCACATAGCTGGGGAGTCATACGCAACCAGTACTTGGTTAAGTAAACACGACACATCCATAATGATCAAACTTTGGAGTAACGAAAACTGAAGATTGTTTGAAAATATAGCGCCGTAATCACTAGGCGGCAAATGTTAAAGGTTTGGTCAAACAGCCGACGGAGCGCTACAGGAGCACGACGAAAGCACTCATCTACTTTTGGTCGTGACGTTTGCCGTCGCACCGAGCGGGGCTGCGCTGTGTGGCGTCTTCCGTGCATTTCAGTACATTACAACTCCCCAAACCTCGCCACCGTCGCGCTCCCGTCACGCTGCGTCGGCTATGTGGCGAAACCTTGTGTGAAGTGCAAAATGTCGCTTGTGATATGGAGCGAAGTTAAGCCACGTCGCTCCACATCGTGTCTGGCGACCTATGTCGTCCACGTTTGCTTGGTCGGTTGCAGCATGTCGTCAAAAGAGTGAATGAAATAAAAGAAACCACCAGAATTGCGGGAATAAGAACTAACCCGCTACATTAAATAAGCCAAGAACTTTTTTGCGCCATTAGTGGTGACTCTGATAACATTAAAATTTTTAGACAAGTACGAGAAGACATATTTGCTAACATTTATTTTTAATATAGACATATACGTATGCGCTTGGTTTGTATTGATCTTAACAAGTGTATTTCATAATGAAATGATTTTTAAAACGTTTTCTCAGCTTAAAATGTATACAAATAAATTTAGCTGCAGCTATGTATTGCTGCTACACTACGGTGCAATAATTTTGATTATTTCCAACATAATAATACACATCAGAGACATGAAACACTATAAATATTCCAAATGTTTATTTTTATTCGAAATATCCATTATGGTTTACTTTAGGTAATTATATAACATCAGATGATTTGACAGATTCATTTGTTATACCTTATATTGTTTTATAACTAATATCCATCGGATACATATGACAATATTTTGTAGATTCATACAAGCATAGCATAACACTCAACTGTCAAATTTTGTATCGATAAATTGCCTATTTAAATCATTCGATCAAGATATAATGATTTGTACCAACTGAGCATGATGTTAGTATTGCAGTGTAGTATAATGCGATAAGATAGTGGTGTATAATTCGATAAGGACGATAACGGTCAGTGTATCTTAAAGATAAGAAAATTTATACGTTCACAAATATATGTGAACGTTGCGCAAGTTTTGAATATACGAATTATCATAGGATACTTAAAATATGGGAGCTATTAGGATTTTTTACTATAACCTCTACGTAGTTATTAGTACTCAATAGTAAAAATGGCGTCTAGAAAACAAGTAATATTGTTTAGTTTATTTGCAATTAACTTGCTTGACCAACCAGCTCCAGAAGTTACAATTGAACAAGGAGTTTTAAGTGGTAAAGTGAGTGCAGATGGATCCTACTTTGAATACCTTGGTATAACGTATGCTACAACTAATAGAAGCACGAGATTTAAGGTACTATTTTTTATTATTGAGACAAGATCAAACTTATATATGTCAGTATCATTAATAAGATAGAACTTAATTGCTGGGTCTATAATAGTCAATGTTTTACAAATATTTATTGTTAACAGGCCCCCTTACCGCCACCAAAATGGGAGGGTGTCTTCAAGGCTATAGACGAAACATTTCAATGCCCACAATATTCAGACATATTCCCATTCATGGCACTTGGCACAGAAGACTGTCTAAAAGTTAATGTATACGTCCCTGCGATGGCTAAAACGCCTTTGCCTGTTATGGTCTACATACATGGTGGCGCATTCTTATTAGGAAATGGTGGTAAATTCATGTACGCACCAGATTTTTTACTAAAGCACGATGTGATAGTAGCTACCTTCAACTACAGACTTGGCACTCTTGGATTTCTATGTTTGGGCACTAAAGAGGCCCCGGGAAATGCTGGAATGAAAGACCAAGTAGCTGCTTTAAAATGGGTTAAAAAGAATATTGCAGCATTTGGTGGTGATCCTAATAATATAACAATTTTCGGTCATAGCGCTGGAGCAACTTCAGTATCGTTGCTCGTGGCAAGTGAAGCAACAGTGGGTTTATTCGATAAAGCTATTGTGTCAAGCGGATCGTCAATATCACATTGGGGTATCAATAGATACCCAATAACAATAGCAAGCCATGTAGCCAAACGCTTAGGATATAATACTGAAGACCCAAAGAAACTATATGAAATATTTTCTAAAGCATCAGTTAATGATTTGGTGATGGCAACAGCTCGTGTACCTATTGGACAACTTTTACCTCTAAAATTATTACAACTTCCGTGTATTGAAAAAGATTTTTCCGACACAGAACCATTTTTGACAGATTTTCCTTACAATAACTTAAAAAATAAACCCAAAAATATATCAGCTATTATGTACGGATCAACCGATCGAGAAGGATTAATGTTTATAGCAGAGGAAACTGATGAAACACTAGAAGCTTATGATAAACGTAATATATTTCTCGACGATGTTGAAATTAATAGTAAAGAAGAAGCAACGCAAGTAAATAAGAAATTAAAAGGATTTTACTTTGGAAATGAAAGTATTAATAAAAGAACTCTAATGAACGTCTCAGAGTTAGTCTCTCATTTGTACTTTACGGTACCTACTATTTTGGAGGCAGAACTTATGATGCAAACAACCGCTGCAAAAGTATACAATTATTATTTTACTTATTCTGGAGGAAGGAATTTGGTTAAACACGTATTCGGTTTCCCAAACGAACCTGGCGCATGTCATGGAGACGATATTGCTTATTTGTTCAACGTAAAATCTTACCTTTTTAAGGCAAAGGGACAAGATCAAATAATGATTGACTGGATGACCAAAATATTTACTAATTTTGCTAAATATGGGTGAGTAAATTTTGTAAACCGAGTTTTATCTGATGGAAAAGTCAAGAGTCTCCGTAACCGGCGAGCGTGTATGAGACGAACTATGAGAGTCGAGGAAGCCAGAGAGGTATGTAAGGAAAGAACCTGTTGGAACTCTGTACTCTCTGCCTACCCCGCAAGGGATCTGGCGTGAGGTTATAGATAGATAGATAGATAGTAAATTTTGTATATGACTTATTTGTTATTACCAATACATTAGAAATGAGTAAAATTAATTGTGGATTTGAAGATTATTTTTTCGTTTCAAGCTTAGTTTAAGTAATTATTCAAAATTGAACGATAAGATCACAATAATTTTCAAAATTAAGTTGAAGATCTTTGTAAATATTAAATCGACAAAATATACCTCTCCTTCATTATGAAATCTCCAAAACTATAAGACCTACAAACTTTAAATTTCAATGGATGTTGCTCTTAGGTACTGAGTGCTCACTAATAAAGGATTTTTTAAAATTTCATCGGTAACCGCGAACAAGAGTGCTACTCTAGATAGATTAAGCCGTGGAAAGTAACTAATACTACTTATAAAAAGGGGGATATTTTGAACTCTCCTTTTTAATGCAGAAAATACTCAAGAAATCTGAAATATTATTATATTTATCTTTACAGAGATCCTACGCCACCACCAGGCGACCTCCCCGTGAGATGGACACCGACCAATCAAAAACAAGTGAACTTTTTAAACATCGGTAATGAATTGAAGATGGGACCAATTCCGATACCCGATGGGTACCGATTATGGAAAGACATTTATAGTAAATATCGCAAAACTTCTTTTGATTAAATTTCTGTTAAGGCAGTAATAATATTTTTTATTTGATGAAGTTTTACTGCTCGATGGAAATGATGGTGATTTCTAGTACTCACAAATTCTTTATTTACATAAGAATAATAATAAAATGACGACGTCTACTATAATTAAATTTCAGTATTTTGACTTAGTGTGTAGATAGTGGAAATTTTTAATAATTAAATAAGATAGCAACCATAAAATAATAGACCGTCACGCCTATATTCCTCAAGCGGGGGTGGCAGAGGTGTACTGAGTACACCCACGTTTCGCCGACAATGTTAGGTCATATGTAATTGGGGGCGAGCCTATTGCCATATACCGGGCACAACTCCAGAATCCGGACTCGTACTGGGAAGTTTTTCGTTAGAAAAACTACACTTGTCCTACCTAGGATTTGAACCCAGGACCTCGTGATCACAAAGCGATGCGCTTTGCCACTAGACCAACGAGGCAGTCATAAAAAAATAATAAGAGAACATAAGTAACTTTTAGTTCAGAGAAGTAACCCTTAAACAATGTACACAAACGAGTAAAACATACTTATTAAAATATATATTAGAAAAATAATACAAGTAAAAAATTATAAATATACTTTTTTTTTAAGACCTCGCCCCAGATTAGGATTTTTTTCTGTGACGTAGGTTCGTTTACAAACATGAAAATTCACATACGCAAATACCCAGACCAGAACAAATAATTGTGGATCACACAAAGATTTGTCCCGCGCGAAAATCGAACCCGCAACTATTAGACACAGTGGGCGAAGCGGATTAAGCTCTTAGCCACTGCACTAAATCGTCCGTCAAAATATATATTTAAAATACAAGAAAATGTAGTTGACAAGAAAAGGTTAATCAATCGCATCTTAAAAACCATTACATTTAAAATGAAACAGCTATTTTTACAAGCTTTTATTTAGCTTTCAATGTTAGTTAGTTTGTTTGTTTAGATCAAATCTGGATTAGAACCACTTCCTCTTATCCTTCGGAGTTGAAATTTGACATGGTGGTTCAGTTCCAATGCATTTTTATGGTAAGCTTGACCTGATTGAACACTCAATATTTGCTCCAGAGAAGAAGAAATTCCTCAACGGTCAAGAGCATAGACGCAAAATGTTGTGTACTCATTTAATATTGATTTGCCGTTTTAAATGGCACCATTACCTGTTACTTAAAAAATTGTTCTTAAAAAGTATTTTTAAATTAATTTTTTTTTAAACTACACACTAAACAACAAAAACTAAGACAATGGGGGTAAGGTTAATTTTATTAAGATCTTAAACCTTTATAAACGTTAAAACAGAGTCAAATAAATTATTAAACGTAAATATTTTCATAATAATACCAAAACGCGTATGCGCGTCAAATAATGGCAATTGTTATTCAGCGAACCTTCTCTCACAAAATATTCACAGTCTCCGTGTTTAAATTGAGCCAAAACTTGAGTTTAAAATTTTATATAATATGATTTATTGTACACACGGGTATAAAGTAAAAGTGGCGATTGGTACATGTTAAAAACTTCTACTATTTTATACTCTTTGAATTGAAACCGAAAGAGCAAAAATATTGAAATCTCATGTTTCTTGTCTATTTTGATTTGGATATTGTGATAAAGTAGCTCATAAAGGATAACTAAACTGAAGTGGGGGCTCGGCTACATAGCGCGAAGATCGAGCGGCTATTGGGGCAGAAAGATTTCAGAGTGAAGACGGCGAATTAGCAAGCGCAGCGTGGGACGGCCGCCTGCCAGATGGACTAAAGATCTTGTGAAGATTGCAGTCGTTGGATGCAGGTGGCACCGGACCGATTGCGCTGGAGAGCGATTGGGAAGGCCTATTCAACAGTGGACGGGTATAGGCTGAGATGATGATGATAACAAACTGGCTGGTAGGCTATTATTTTACAAGGCTTTAGTTTGAAATCACGGTTTTAAAAAACTGTCATTTTGACAAACAGGACTTAAAACATGATCAATATAGAACTTTATCTTCGTGTTCGTTACGTGAAGGTGGGTTTTATGAAGAAATTTAATTTAAACTTTTTTATTCTCTTGTAATGGCAACCAAAACAGCAAAATATTTCTGTTAAAATTAATATTGCGACCCTATTTTCTGAAAAAATTATGACGTTAAACGTACGGACATGAAGTCCCCGCGGCGTCTGTGTCTGTCTAAACGCGATAAACTCAATTACCAAAAGAATTTTCATACGGTTTTCGGTCGCTTATTGATTTATACGAAAAAGTATACAAGTTTCATAACATATCCAGTATTTGCTAGCTGCAGCTGGTGTAGTTCCATTGTAAGTCGAACCCCTACTATTTCTTTTTTACACATATTTAACTTACCTCTCCTAAATTCCTTTTTTAAGGGTGTGATTGTTACTTAACTCGCTTTAAAGCCACGTTACCATCAGATGACCTAAATGGTAGAATACAAAATGAATAAACCAAAAAATACTTGTGGGACTGCCTCGTTGGTCCAGTGGCGGATAATTCGCGTAACGATCAGGAAGTTCTGGTTTTGAATGTATTTTTTCGGTAGAAAAAGTTCCATAATCATTTTGGAGTCTGAAGTTGTGTCCAATGGTAAATTAATGCAAGACCTGATAGTAGTTTGCTCTAAATTAGTAGATGAATGTATTCCAACTATTTTTACAGCATGGTACATTTTTTTTAAAATATCAATATTTGCTGTTATTCGTTCAGTCCGCTGTATTATACAAAATTTAATCATTATTCAAAGTAAATACGGCTATTACACACACAAAAGTTATTATTTATTAAATTTCGTGGTTAATTTAGGTACCAAAGAGCTTAAAAAATGGTAAAAATCTCATAAAATTCGAAGGTTGATTCTCGTATAAAATTTGTAACCCAATAATATGTTACACCTTCTATATATAAACCCTACCATCACCCGCTTAAAGACAATGGCGTAACGGTATTTTTTTTACTTATGGGACTTCGTTCCGCTTCCAGCCATGCTTTAGGGCACATACAATAGTCGGATCGGAGTTCTCAGCTACATTGTCTCTGGGTATGAATATTACACGAGAGGACTGCGTCTACGCCAGTTTCGTTTCGTATCTTTCTTAGCGTTCAGGATTTGAATACTAGTTGCTTTGTTCTCTCCGCTATGGGAATATTGATGGTAGTGCGGATTAACCAGTTCTGCATACTGAATCAGGATGTGATCTCCTCCTGAAACATCCGAACAAACTAAGTTGGAAATCAGCTCATCTGCAAACATAGATCGTATTCAATATTATTATACTTAAAGAGCTTAGTGTGTGAGCAATATTTTTTTACCCTGTAGAAATACATATACATAGGCTCGTTAGTTACAAAGACTCTTGACTTGCCCTTTATATAAGACACGGACTATTTGGTCAAGGTAAAATAGTCTAGGTCTACTATGAGAATGGAGGAAGCTAGACAAGTCTTGAGGGTAAGAACCTGTTGGTACTCAGTACTCTCTGCCTGCCCCACAAAGGATCTGGCGTATATAGATAGAAAAGTACAGATGCGATTTGTGTCTACCCTTAGGCATTGTTTACTCCGAGTCCCAAAATATCCTTACGGTATTGTTCTATTCAATTATAGTTTCTAGATACAAAGCCAGACCAAGTCTAATTACAAAAAGCCCTAGCATTATTCATTTAATTCCCTTTTTGTAACTTATAAATCCAACATTTGTACTACTTTGATAGTGGTCTAGACAAGACGCTACGTGCCTACCTGTAATGACAAATTTTATAAGTTACTCAAAACGAAATCTTTTCGGATTTTTCTGTAAGAAATCGGAATAAAGAACTAAACTAATCTTTTTTTTCTATGAGTACCATTCATCTATGAAGATATTCTATAGAAACGGACGCCCTAGTCTAGTAGTTAATAGCTTAAGCCGCTCCGCCCACTGGGTCGAGTTGTCGCGCAATTTTACCAAACACATGAACATATTTGTTTCAGTCTGGATGATTGCGTAGATGAATTTTATTTTTGTAAATCACTTATGATACTCCCCACATTAGTATTACGAAGATAATGCGTGATGGGGTTATTGCCTAGTGGTTTTGGCAGAGCAGCTGTGGAGCGTTGGGTGGAGTGATGGAGTAAGAAGAAACGCTGATTCCAGATGTTCTTTATTCGCTGTTCCAACCAAGAAAGGCTCAAAATATCCATTACTAGTAATTTATACAATTTTAAAATCAGTGTTACCAACATTCATATTACAATTTAAACAAACTATAATCGAAATATCACACTAGTATTAAAAAAAACCACTAAGTTTATTAAAAAATAATGTTTCCAAATAATATTAAAAAGCGGTCATACGCCCGTTTTTTTACATTTTATAAGACATTACCCTCGCTATCACTCCGATGTTTTCATTACCCCACCCTTCGTTGTACAATTGTGAAATTTTATAAGTATTTAAGCAATAAAATTTAATTTACGACACTCCTTAACAACGCCTGTGTGCTTAAAAAGATAACCCGGGACGAGTAAAGGCATTATTTATTGCTATTTTCGGACTTTCTATTCATAATGTTGCGGTATTTATGTTTTTCGAGAGGGCTTATTAAAATTTTATTTTTGGTTCATTTTAATTAGTGAGAGTTGGAAGATGTTAAGGCTAGTTTTACACTCTATGGAGTAAACCAAAAAAGGCACTGAATAAGCTAGTATATTTAACTTAAACAATATCTGTGCAAAACATGTGCGTATAATAATTAACTATCACTTACTTTAATGGTGAAGGAAAATATAGTGAGGAAACCTGCAAGAGTTTCTCGAAGGTGAAGTTCGCCAACTCGCACTGGGCCAGCGCGGTGGACTATGACCTAAACCCTCTCAGTTTGAGAGGAGGCCCGTGACCAACGGTGGGACAGTTTCTTAACCGGGCTTATATCATCATATAATATCTAGAAATTCTTTGAATATTTGATCGATTGATGATCAATTACGCCGAAATGGGTGAACAAGTTTATATAGGTTGGTACAGGTTGATTATTGTCACACCGCTAGACCTAATTTATTTATTATAAGAATTTGATTTCAGAAGATATCTTGAAAGAGCATTTAAAATAATAGATTTGAACTAGCGAGTATTATTAAGACGTCATATTTTGCGTTACTGGTCTATGATATTTGTGAGTTCCAGGAAGTTAGTCAATATCAAAGACAAATACAAAAGAGTCAATATCACGCAACATCCCACAGTCAAACTGGTTGCACAGTTTTGTGGGGCGATGTTTTTTATGTTGTGCATTATGTTGTGATCGTAAATAAATAAATAATAATAATAATAATAATCGTGGACAAATATATATCAAGATATTATTGGAAGTTTAAACGAACAGGTATAATATGAATACCAGACTTATTAGAAAATAACACAACATCTCTAGTCTGTATAACTGCATTATTACAGAATTCCGAAAACGATTTGCCGTGAAATCGAATAATACTCGAACTTTCGCCGCCTAACTTGCACGTAAAATAATCCGAAGCTGCATTTGCCATTCATTGAGCTTTAGATAAAACACGCAGACATTTTTATTTTTCCATGCAAAATGTCTGTTTCAACACTACCCTCATTGTTGAACTAAAATAAACCTATCCTTTAACAATATAGAAGTAAAAATCGTTTGGGTTATAAAGCTGAAAAAGATTGCAAGACAATTTCTCGATTTTGAAACGGGGCAATGCAGACGTGATATTATTTAGAGGTTTTATGGAGTTGCTCTATTTTGATGTAGATAATATTATGCATGCTTGTAAAATAACGTGGATGTAAAGAAGCAACATAAAATAGATTTTATAGCTGTGCATTGTAGAGTTCAAAATACTTTAGATTTTTCTATAATTAGATAAGTTTTGCACGTCAAAAGCATTATAATAAGACAAAACAGAAGTCACTTCATCAGTTTTTGGACACGCACATAAACATTTAACGGTCAACAATAGATGGTTAGTATCTTAGTGGTAACCAAATTTCTTTTATCTATTACATTCCCCCCACTAATGTTATTTGTTTCTACTAATACTCGTGTGCGCTTAAAGACTATTAAGACTGAAATAGAGTAGGAAATTGATAACTGCGAGTAGTGTGATCTTTTGCACAGAGATAGGAGCAAGAACGGTGGAATGCCATAGCAGTGATAGCCTAGTGTAAGTGTATCTATCTATCTATAACCTCACGCCAGATCCCTTGCGGGGTAGGCAGAGAGTACAGAGTTCCAACAGGTTCTTTCCTTACATACCTCTCTGGCTTCCTCGACTCTCATAGTTCGTCTCATACACGCTCGCCGGTTACGGAGACTCTTGACTTTTCCATAAGATAAGGTTTATTTGGTCGTGGTAAGATAGTCTAGGTCTTTCCCGGTACCTACATCCTTCCACTTTCATATTGTATATCTGTTTTGTCATTCTTTCCTCTGGCATTCTTTCTATATGCCCGAACCAACGGAGCATGCCCTTTCTCATCTTTACACCGATACTATCTTTCATACCTACTTGCTTTCTTACTACGCTGTTGCTAATGCGGTCGGTCAGCTTTACTCCGCCAAACTTTTCCGCTACTTTCATTCTCCTTCTTACATACCCAGCTCTCGCTACCATATAACAGAGTTGGGACAAGAACTCCGTTATGTATGGCCAGCTGCGCCATATGGCTTAAGTACCGGCTCCTAAGTAGCTTTCCCATCGCACCAATCACTCTGTTCCCTGCACTCACTCTTCTCTCTATGTCAGCGGTGTATTTTCCATCCTTACTGAAGGCGCATCCAAGATATACAAACTCATTCACTTGTTCCAGCACATTGTTACCAACCACAATCCTTGCATTCGTTCTGGTTTCTTCCCTTTCAAAAACCATAATCTTGGTTTTCTTTACATTCAAGTGTAAGCGATTGTTCATGCAGTCGTCTTTCATAACTGTGACTAGTGTTTGCAGATCATTGGCTGTTGGCGCTATTAAAACCGCATCATCTGCATAAAGTAGATGGTTTACCACTAAATCACCCATTTGTACACCTTCATTCATCGCTTTCAGTCTTTGAAGACTTTTATCCAGATATATTATAAACAGTCTAGCGGAAAACACGCAACCCTGCTTGACGCCGATTTTAACGTCAAACCAGGGTGACCTGTTACCACCCACCCGTACGCATGCCTTGCAGCCCACATAAGTGGACTGGACGGCTCGCAACAGAGTGCCATCTATACCATACTCTGGCAAAATGTCCCAAAGTCTCTTTCGCACAACTCTATCAACTGCTTTCTCCAGATCTACAAAACCGCAGAAAATCTTCCGCCCCACTGCCAGATGCTTCTCTACGATGTTGCGGAGGGAGAAGACTTGATCCGAACATCTTCCGGACCTGAAACCCCCTTGTGCCTCGCACAACATTCCATCGGACTTCACGCGCATTCTCCGTTCAATAATTTTACCGTACAGTGTAAGTGTAAGTTTCTAAAATGTAGCTGGAGAATGGACAACAGCGTGTTTCAGTGGTTAAAAACTCGAGCCGGTCCGCCAACTGAATCGAGTAGTCGCGGATTTGATTCCCGCACGGAAAAATCTTCATGTGACCCACACATTGTTTCAATCTGAGTATGTGTATGTAAATTACCCACAACTCAGGAAAAAATCCTTTATTAATATTAGTAAATAATTCACTTGTCACTTAAAGTTACAAAATAAAAATCTTTAAAAAAAAATATAACCGACTTCAAAAAGCAAAAAATTAATATTGAAGTCGGTACCGGTTAGTGCAGTCGGTTACTTAGCACCGACTTCAAATATTTATTTTTTGCTTTTTGAAGTCGGTTATATTTTTTCTTTAAGATTTTTATATGTATGACTTTAAGTGACAAGTGAATTATTTACTAATATTTATATACCTATATTATATTATTTTGCAAAATTGTACAGCAAGGTAACCTACAGGATTGATATAATCACCATAATAACGGAATCTGTACATTTGTGCTGTTCGCCGTTAAGGATTCCCCTGGCGTATCTTCAAAGTCCAAAGTTCAATACCGATTTCATTAAAATGGGACCACATCGAAACTATACTTAACCCAACGCAAGAAGAATCATCAAAATCAGTCCATAAATAAAGACGTTATAAAAAAAACACACACGAATTGTCAACCTCCTCCGTTTTTGAAGTCGGTTAATATTCTAATTAGTTCTATGGCAGGGTATCTATAGGATGTGCCGTGTTGTGCCGGCAGAGCAGAATAGCACCACCCCATATCTTCCCGTGGGTATCGTAAAAGGCGATTAAGGGAGTGTGAGAAAATACTGACTCCTTGTATCTTTCTCACCGTGATACTGCTCCGTCTGTCTGAGTCCTTCTCCGGTCGTAACGGTCTCCGTTCCACTGGGCCCAGGTAAGGATGAGTATGTGCACCTGTGTCTCGCGCGTATACTTGTGCACCTTAATATTTCCTGCGCATCTGACCGCTTCCGTTACTGGACTCCGAATACGCAAAAGTCCTGTGGCGATGGGTAAAAGTAGAGAGGTCTAGCCTGATGCAAACTAGGCTTTGTCTGATATCGGCACGCAGGCGGTCCCGGGGGCATGAGAACACGCCGTGGTCGTTTCCGCGCTGCACATTTGGGACGACAGCACGGGCTCGGCAGCACTTGGGATGTCAAAGCAGCCCTGTTTAGGGAGGCACTGCTTTCCCCGCTCAGCTGGGGAGGGGGCTAGAAAAGGTGCCCTAAAAAAAAAATGCTCGTCCCGACATGGCAGATGGTAGTAACCGCGGCTATCATCGCATCATTCAAATCGTGGTCGACGCCGCAAAGGAAATTTAAAAAGAACACCTGTGATGACATTCGGCGCGTGGAACGTGAGAACGCTTCTTGATCGAGATGTCAACGCCTGCCCTGAACGTAAGACCGCCATAGTAGCTCGGGAACTTCATCGCTATAACGTGGATGTAGCTGCCCTCAGCGAAACACATCTCCCCGATGAAGGAGAGCTGGTGGAAGTAGGTGGCGACTACACTTTCTTTTGGAAAGGTACCGCTGCCTCCGAAACTCGACGATTAGGGGTAGGTTTTGCCATCAAGAATCACTTAGCAAAGCATTTAGAGGAGTACCCTGTACATATCTCTGACCGCGTAACCACACTGCGCCTTCACCTGGACAAAGACAACTACCTTAATGTCATCAGTGTCTACGCTCCAACGTTAGACAAGTCTGATGACATCAAGGAAAAGTTCTATGAGGAAGTGACACATTGCCTCGATAGCTTCAGCGCCAGGGACCAGGTTTTATTGCTAGGCGATTTCAATGCCAGGGTTGGACGGGACTACGAGGCTTGGCCTGGAGTTCTGGGTAGACATGGAGTTAGCAACATAAACAGCAATGGTCAGTTGCTGCTCAGTCTTTGTGCTCAATACGGTCTGGCAATTACGAACACTATGTTTAGACTTGCCGCCAAGTACAAGACAACATGGATGCACCCAAGATCTAAGCATTGGCATTTGATTGACTATGCTATCGTGAGACAAAAAGATCTCAGCCAAGTACAGGTCACCCGCGTCATGCGTGGTGCGCACTGCTGGTCTGACCACCGACTTATTGTCACTAAGCTACGAATCCGCCTCCGTCGCCCGCGTAGATCTCTTATAAAAAGCTTGCTTCTTTGAACTTGGATAAGCTAGAAGATATCGCGGTCAGGGAGAAATACGCTGAAGCCCTGTCTGAAAAGCTGATGCCAGCTAATGAGGTAGGTGATGTTGATGCTGCCTGGGGAACTATGTCATCTCATATCATGGATACCGCTTCAACTGTACTGGGTAAAAAAATCCGTCACAACGAAGACTGGATTGATGGAAATGATGAAACCCTGCGGGCAGCATTCGACAAACACCGAGATCTCCTGCGACAGCACAAAAGGCAGAGAGGAAGCGTTGCAGTTGTTAAAGCTAGTGACCTCGAATTGCGCAAGCTGTTTCGACATATGAAAGACAAGTGGTGGCAGAACAAAGCTAGTCACATGCAATGGCTCATTGACACAAACCAGCTGGGTGAGTTCTACAGTGAGGTACCTAAGCTGATTGGTTCATCCTACCAAGCTCGGGTGCCTTTAAGGTCTCTAGACGGTAGTCACATGTTGACAAGCAAGGAGGATATACTAAACCGCTGGGCGGAGCACTTCAACATTCTGCTAAATGTGGATCGATCAGCTGATCTGCAAAGTATCGGTTTAATGCCTCAGCTCCCTCTCGCCTTTGAGCTGGACGAGACTCTTTTGCGTGACGAGGTTGTTACTGCCATCAGACAGCAACAAAACAAACGGGCGGCTGGCATTGACCTTATACCGGGAGAGCTGATAAGATACGGCGGAGAGGAGTTGCACACGTTAGTGTGGGAACTATTTGTTCGCATGTGGGAGGAGGAGCGCGTTCCGGATACCTTTAAAGTATCGCGCATAAGTACTCTTTACAAGCACAAGGGTGACCGATCTGACTGCAACTCCTACCGCGGTATTTCGCTCCTTTCAGCCCCCGGAAAGGTCTTTGCTAGAGTTCTCTTAAGCCGCCTAAAGAACTTGTCTGAAAAGATTCTGCCTGAAACCCAGTTTGGCTTCCGACCGGACCGAAGGACATGCGAAGCTATATTCTCTGTGCGTCAACTGCAAGAAAAGAGCAGGAAACAGGGCTGTCAGCTGTACCTTTGCTTTGTTGACCTGGAGAAGGCTTTCGACAGTGTGCCTCGGGAAGCTCTATGGTTGGTGCTAGGTAAGCTCGGGTGCACGGAAAAGTTTGTGAGACTTCCTAGACTCCTGCATGACGACATGCAATGCTGCGTTTCCGTAGACGGTGAACAGACAGACTTCTTCCCCGTTACCTGTGGGGTGAAGCAAGGATGTGTCTTAGCGCCTACTCTGTTCGCCTTATACTTTGCGGTGGTAGTTAGAGAGGTCTTACACACTGTTTCTCAGGGAGTCCGCATCCGTTTCCGCACAGACGGCAGCCTTTTCAACTTGGCTAGACTTAAGGCTCGCACTAAAGTCTCTTACGCACTGATCACGGAGATCATGTATGCTGATGACTTGTGCTTCCTATCAGAATCCCTAGACGGCCTGCAACAGCTGATGTCCGCATTCCACCAAGCCTGCCGTAAGTTGGGCTTAAAGATCAGTGTCAATAAGACGGAGGTGATGTCCCTGGACATACACGGTCACGAGACACTGGACCATAAAACTTGGTGAGGATGTGCTAAAGCAGGTGGATAGATTTCGCTATCTGGGGAACACTGTAACATCCAAGTGTGACCTTGACGCTGAGATCAATAGCAGGGTGGGTACCGCAGCTGCGGCATTCGGCAAGCTATGTACCAAGGTCTTCTGCTCGCATAACCTTAAGTTGCCCACTAAGATATCGGTGTATATGGCAATCGTGCTGCCAAACCTCCTATACTCCTCTGAGACGTGGTGTGTATACCGCCGCCACATTCGCACTCTGGATCGCTTCCACCTTAAATGCCTCCGTACGATCATGAGGATCAGATGGTCCGATAGAGTGCGAAATACCGAAGTTCTGCGACGAGCCAATGTTGGTGGCATTGAGGCCTATTTAATGCGTCGACAGCTTCGGTGGTGCGGTCACGTATCTCATATGGCGGAGGAAAGAGTGGCGAAGCGCATCTTCTACTCTGAACTGGAGAAGAGCAAGCGGAATCATGGCGGTCCCCTCCTCCGGTACAAGGATGTCCAAAAGCGACATATGAAGAGATGCAACATAGAGCCCTCTCGTTGGGAACGTTTGGCAGCACAGCGGTCAGAATGGCGCAGGATGGTGAACAGCCAAGTACACGAGTTCGAGGCTCAGCGTAAAGCTGACCTTGACGCCAAACGCAATCAGTTAAAGGCCCGCCTACCTGCTGCCATATCATACAACTATGAGAACGGCGTACTCACGTGCCCTCCGTGTGCACGAAGTTTCGCCGCGAAGATAGGCTACATAAGCCATCTTCGAGCGAATCAGCGGCATTACTCCGACTAGGGGTCAAAGTGGTCGCCATGGCCGAAATCGGTCGGATCAATCATCATCATCATCTATAGGATTGACGTAATACCCATAATATCTCAATCTACGCATTTGTATTGTTTGTCGTTAAGGAGTTCTCTGGTGTATCTTTCAAGTCCAAGGTCC
The DNA here is from genome assembly GCA_905147815.2 of Phalera bucephala. NCBI lineage: Eukaryota > Metazoa > Arthropoda > Insecta > Lepidoptera > Notodontidae > Phalera > Phalera bucephala. Next base: position 36,542,795 of record LR990616.1, read on the forward strand.
AGTACCGATGAAATTAAAATGGGACCACCTTGGAGCTATACTGAATCTTATCCGTTATGATCATATAGAATACCGTTACACGACCAGTTCACGAAGTTATCGTAACGTACCGCGTTTGGTCATGGCGAGCGAATAAGGGCCTCGTAACCCCTGAACCACTCGTAGCGCTGTAAAGTACTCGTAGCGATGCGTGTTCGCTATACTATTAACAATAGCAAACGGCTCCCTTGCTCGGTGATGAATGACCATCACGCCTATATTCGTTAAGCGGAGGTATCCAGTTTTCACAGACGATGTTAGGTCCCTATATATTACGAGCGATGCCTATGCCATTACACCGGCTGCAATGCCGGACTCCGAACTGATGCTAGTATTTTTTCTATCATAAAAATACACTTTATCTATCCTAGGATTTGATCCCAGGATCTCGTGAGCCCTACGTGCATTATTCACCAGACCAACGAGGCAGACAATGACCGTTTGTCGCAATTCTGTTTTTGAGCATATCCGTGCATCGGAAGGGACGTTAAGCCATAGGTCCTAGCTGCCACTTAATATGGCCATCATTAAGCCGATTTAGATGCCTTATAGGCTTGATAAGTTCCAACAGTAAATGGTCACAATCTGCCTCCACTAATTCACCCTGGGTGGTGGAGTGTGACCTATTTTTTCTAAGCCAAATAGGAATCCACTTTCAAGCATCTCTTTACTTGGGAAGGAACATTAACCCGTTGGTCCTGTCTAGGTGGTAGGTAATCAATGCGGCAATCAATCTGACTACAAAACTGCTTACACCAATTCACCCAGGGTACGCGTGGTGGAGTATGACCTATTCTTTTTTACCCTAATTTACGAGATAAAGTTCAGGTAAGCTAGCAAAGGCCTATCTAAACTATTCATCCAGGTGGCTACAACGTACAGACGTAGGATATAATAGAATAAAACAAGAATGTATACATTTACATACATTTTTTCAAAACCAGCACGGCTATCTGTATAGCTAAACAGCTGAAAGCTTAAAAGAGATTTAGACAAAACTACCCAAAATAAATTAGGAGAAACAACTAAACTGACATCTGTATTCATTATCAAAGTATTATCCAAATAAAACCATGCAATAGTATTTTCAATAACAACGCTTTGAAAATTAAATTTGAACTTAGGGTGGCGTGTAATAGAGTTATATTTTCTAGAGAAGTATTGAGAATAGTTGATGGGTTATTGTAAATCAGAGTCGATTTGTACAAAGCGTTGTAATTATGTTCGGCAAGGTGGTGCGCTGTCCTGGCTGGCTTAAGGCAATATCGCAGGCTATACGATGGGCGAGGATATTGCCATCCCTAATTTAAATTATTCAGACGTATTTTGTAGGATATTTATATCTGTTTATTTGATTAGGGAGACAAATGTGGGAACAAATAGTATTCAGTGAAGTATTACTATTGTTGTAAGCCTGCTCAGCGGAAAACTAGTAGAATATTAAATGGGTGTAAAATCTATTTGGTCCTCTAAGGTTTTCCTTAGTACTTGTATTTTAGTATGAGGATATTAAATGACTCTTTTTGACAAAAAATGTTAAACATGACGAAAGCTTTTAAGATTCGGTCAAATAGCCGACGGAGCGCAACGGGAGCGCGACGGAAGCGCTCGGCTACACTTGTTCGTGACGTTTGTCGTCGCGCCGAGCTCGGCTGGGCTGTGTGGTGCCTCCCGTAAATTTCAGAACATTACAAGCCGCTCCACCGTCGCGCTCCCGTCACGCTGCGTCGGCTATGTCGCGGTATCTTAATTTTTATTGAAATTCCATAAGTAATTCTTTTGGGTCTTAATTAAATTAAAATTATAATTGACAATTTTTTGTATGAAACATTGTGTTACAATAAAAATATTTTGATTTAGTTTACGTTTTAAAATATATCTGCTTAAATGGTTTTATTTGAGGATTTAACTTCATATTTTGTTTGTACAGTATCTAGCTTTGCATTCTTATAAAAGTTGATAAAGTTAACTCAGCCGCATACAAGGAAAACAGTGTAATCTAATTATTGTAAGCATAACGTAATTAAATAACATATCACATAGCTACGAGGGTGATCAAGAAAACCACACACACCCAAATCCATCCACGCAGAAAATTCTTAAACAAGATCCATCCAAATTCATCCGCCAAAATAAGTTTGCCAAAACTCATTACGAGCTGTCCTTACTTTGAGAATTTATTCAGCATCAATCATAAAGGCGACAGATGCAAACCCACTAAGCGGTTCATTAGCGATTCCATATTTTTCCTCGCACAACCAGCTCAGGTGTTCCAGCAGCCAAGTAATCAGTTTTGCTGATGAGAAATGGCCAGTGACTGGAACTCCGGATTCGATTGGATTGGAAGCCTGAGTTACTGTGATTTGTCATGATACTGTTTCAAACTTTTAATCTTCTTGAAGTGTAAAAACTTTTTCTTTTACTATATCTACCACTTTTAGACATGTTTAAATATTCTTCTACAGAATAATTAGTGAGCCTGTATAGCTATCAAGATAAGGAATTAAGTTCTGTTTACTCCTTGAGGATGTCCACGAGAAGAAGTACCTATTCCTACTATTCTACTCTGGATATATGGACTCTTATAAATAAAGTATCTACACTATCAGAATTCTAGATTCCGCAGTGGTTCAACAAAATATCATTTTTTTCTAATGAAGTACTATGAGACGACTGCCTCGTTGGTCTAGTGGCAAAGCGCATCGCTTTGTGATCACGAGGTCATGGGTTCAAATCCTAGGTCGGACAAGTGTAGTTTTTCTAACGAAAATTTCCCAGTACGAGTCCGGAGTCTGGAATTGTGCCCGGTATATGGCAATAGGCTCGCTCCCTATTACATGGGACCTAACATCGTCGGTGAAACGGTGCTCAGTACACCTCTGCCACCACTGCTTGGGGAATATAGGCGTGACGGTGTGTGAAGTACTATGAGAGTGGAGAAAACCAGAGAGGTATGTAAGGAAATAACCTATTTGAACCCTGTACTCTCTGCTGTCCCTGCTATAAGTACTTTTAAAACCGAATTCATACACTGTGTTGCATTATAATCGCAGGTTATTATTATAATTAATACAGTATAGTATTGATTGTGTCTCTCACACTATTTGGTATACGTGGAACAAAATGTTGGAGGCAAACCAATTAACCAATAGGAGAAAATATTTTAGCTGCACTATGACTGCGCTCTTGAAAGATTGACTGAAGTATAAAATCGTCTTCTTATACGTACCATGTCAGTCACTAGACGGAAAAACATCCAATGCAGAACAAATGCCTCTACCAGAAATCCCTACGACGACCGGCTTCGTGTACACTTCCAGCTTCCATTGGCTCCCCTCACCATATAATGAGTCCATCTTGGGACCTACCCAGTCTATATGCTAATAAATAAATTATTACTGCTCTTATATTTGGACTGACTGCATCAAGTGTATAGAAATTTCACACCAATTACAAGGTTTTTCTGGAAATGGAAGGTCTACATTGAATGTTTTCCTTTAATTTGAATTCTCCCAGTCATAGAACAATTAAAAGTAACCTGCTAGTTAGCTGTCCTGTATTGAAGGTGCTTATGTCTGCGGAGCCCCGGCTTATGTAAATTATATTGTCATCTTCAGGAATAGGCACTAAGCTGTGACGTCTACTTGTTTGGTACAAATATCTAGAGTATCTATCATGTTTATGTAAATTAATGTCTTAGTTTTATAAGACTTACTAAATGTACGTATTCTATCTATCTATCTATAACCTCACGCCAGATCCCTTGCGGGGTAGGCAGAGAGTACAGAGTTCCAATGTACGTATTGTGGCTAAAATTATACCTATATTATATATTAAATGTTAACTTCATTCAGAACTATAGATGTTGGGTAAAACGCTTTAATTTGACGCTGTCTGCGGATATCTATATTTTAATACGTGAAGCAAAAACTTTGTACACATTTTTACGAAATCTGCGCGGGCGGAGGAGTATAAAATTTCCCACACTTATAGTTTATATAGAGAAGGAGTGCAAAATACTATTTCTTTTTAAATTATTTATAAATATACATTAAATCAATAAAAGTAACATTACACACACTACCATGTATTTGACACACACACGCATATAAACTGTTTTGTTTATTGTTAATATCTGTGGTCAAATTGAGAATAGATTAATATTGTTTGTCTTTAATATTATTAGTCTATAGTCTTACTGAATGTCAAATATAACCAGCAAACAATGAAAGAGTTTTTACAAAAAACATCGTTTTCAGAGAAGTTTTGTATCATTAATTAAATTATCGAAATATGTATGTCAAGTTCAATGGACAGCATTTTCGTTATCGCATGGTTATTTGTTTCAATAAAAAAAATAAAAAAAGGTATTCTTTATTTTAATCATTTTTTGGATCTTTTTAATTTTTTTTTTTAAACGTAGCCCCACACTAGGATATATTCCTGTATCGTGGGTGCGTTTACAAACATGAAAATTCACATACACAAATACCCAGACCGGGACAAATAATTGTGGATCACACAAAGATTTGTCCCGTACGGGAA